>DF239182.1:47168-67501 GCA_000507305.1 Breviolum minutum Mf 1.05b.01 | reverse complement strand
GGGGGTTGCATTTCAGTTGCCCAATGGAATGGGTCATAAGATACTAGCTGGCAGGAAAGGGCGAGGTGTATTTGACTCAGCCAATGGCTAGCCTTTAAACTATTGGGGGTTACATATTTAGTAGGAAAAATAAAGTTTACTCTTTTATTCAATGGTCCTCTGGCCAAGTAAGTTATTTGAAGCCCCTCCAGAATCAGGAACAAACAATTAGGAAGTATGGTTATGTTCCGAACCAGATCTTAGGATATTAGAGGATTTCAGTACTATGATTGTATAATCGCACAGTATGGGGTATTTTCAGGTGTATTTGGACACATATTGATATTTTACACAAATTCAAAGTTCATCTTTGAATAGATTATTTAACGTTTTACCGTCGACATGTAAGACAATGTTACACATCAGCCCTCTTTTACTTTTAAACTTTTCTCACACTGCAATCCTAACCAGACATAATTTCATATCATGGTTTTATTTGGAGGCTTCTTTTTTCGAACCCTCCAGACAAATGTTTGAGGCATGAAGAAGAGACCCCTAGATGAATTCCTTTGTTTATGCTCAAGGTCAACTTCAAGTTTTGCCAGTTTCCTCCTTGAATTTTGGGTAACTTCTCATCACGGGTGAAGGGGGGATCATTAGGATCATTCGGTGTTGGTCTGAAGATGTTTTTGGAATCTTTCGCCCGAATCTTGGGGGGTAAATGATCCAAGTTGATGAAGGTGCATAGTTTTGAAATGGGTGGGTGAAGAACCACCAACTTAGAGGGATGATTGGAGATGTTATGTTTGAATTTTCTCAGGGGCAAAGGGGAGGGTCCTCTACTTTTCAATCTTGAAATTTCGCAGAATCCATTTGGAGAATTTTTACTACCACACAGGGATACCGCGGGGGTCGAAACCACAGTGGTTGCATTGAAAACAAATTGAGGAAAACGATTGGTTGGAGCTACTTTTGGGCGCTATGACGTGCTCTTTGGATACAAGAGCTGTGCAAGACTTGTGCCAAGAGTTGCAATTATCTAAGCCTATGTGCCCGGGTACCCGGACGGAGTGGACGAGAGAGATGTGGAGGCCCCGGATTTTTGTACCGATTTATGAAATACACATATTTATTTTGTTTTTTTCTGGCAGGAAATATGTTACTCCTTTTTAGATATACATATATATATATATATGTAACTGTATATGTATATTTGCACATGAATACATACAAAGTAGATACATCTGTATATTATATATATGTATGTATGTTAAACACGTATATCCTATGCCTGGTTTTTGGGAGTTATAGATTTAAGTCATCCCGAAACTTGCAGATGACTGGATGGAACCTCTTGAAATGAAAGATCGGGAAGTTGCTCAGCTTGGAGCAAAAATTTGTCCATACTTGGAACAGTTGGAGTACATGTGCTTCATGGGGTGGCTTGTGATACTCCTCAGCCAGCGTTCACTCAGAATTTGTTGCAACCTTTGTGATTTTGTCCAAAAGGTACGTCCTTTTTGGGATCTTTTGGGAACTTCATTCATTATGTTTAGCCAGTTTAGCCGATAAGCCGCTGCTAATTTACATGGAGGGCAAATCTGTAGTCGCATATCCTCTCCGAACGGAGGCGTCGTATCCACTAAGCATTTTCGCAGAATCCTGAAAGTCGATAGTCGATGGGTCACATTGAGAGTCAGGGAGTTGTAGTCGCATTGCAACTGTTGTTTTCTGTGATAATTTTTGGTAGCACATGAAAAAACACCATTTGTGATTTCATAGATATGCGCTGATATTGATGTAATACATCAAACCACCTGGACCTTGAGAGAGAATGGTGTCATGTGATGATCAGTGCTACATGTTGATGCAACTGCAGCTCAAAGGAGACTCAAACGAAGCAAACTCTGCGAAATGAACATCTTATGGATGTCATGGTGATGTACGTGTTGATTCTTTTGGCACCTTTGTTCACAACAAACCATAGATTTGTGGTACAATGAGGAGAGTTAGGCCTTGTAACACCCACTGAATGTAGGCAGGTTGCTTGAGTGCAAACTCCTGCACATCAAATCGAGCTGATCATGGGTCGTTGAGATTTAAAATTTAGATTGTTGAAACCAGATGTGAGTTTGATTGAAGTCCTGATTTGTTGGAGAACTTTATTTTCTTTCGAATTATAGGTGCGTAGAATGTCAGATGTTAAAAAACGTCTCCTCCATTAAAACATTGTGCCAAAATGAGAAACAATAAGGGCAAATTTCTTGGAGCTTCGATTTGTCTGGCTGTTTGTTTGTTTGTTTGTTTGTTTGTTTGTTTGTTTGTTTGTTTGGTGTGTGGGCGACGGCCGATTTCGATTTTCTGCCATGATCGATGAACCTCTTCCAGTAGCCCAGGACTGTGTTCCATTCCATCACGACTGGGTGAAGAAAATGTTACAGTACTAGTGGACACCCCGAACTTCTCTATAGGTGATGATGCTGTCAATGTCAATGATTTTTTTCCGGAATTGGGCACTCCGAAACTTTGGGGTGAGTGATCCAATTTCATTCACTAGTGCCGTGTTTTTAGTGATTAAAAACACCACCTTGGGCTTGGGATGATACCCTTCCAAGGATGCACTCATGGTCATCAGGAGGTTGTTTTTTTGTTAATGATATTTTTTGAGGCTCGCGATGGAAAAGGTCACCCTAATGTCTCACCAAATTATATATAGTGACATGAGGGTGATTTGGCCCCCAAGATGGTGGCTCAATGAGAACAACACTTCGATCCTTGCTTCCTGCTAAGACACGCTTATTTCACATCTTGGAAGTAGTGTGTCGCCAAGTGGTATCTAGTATGTGAATATACCTGACAGATCTGATGGTTTAGACTTAAACCCTCTTGAAGAGTTATTTCGTCTGCTTCTCTTGTGTTTTATTGTTGTTGCATTCCGGGTTTTAGTTTTGCAGCCTGGTGAGAACAATGCTTCCACTTTGACAGAGCAGCGGATCTTTCCATCAATGACTTTCCTGTATTCCAGCAGCTGGAGGCCCTATGATTTTCCACATGCAATTATATTCAGTTTCCAAACGGGCTCCCACCACCCCCAAACAGATGCCATTCATCACAGAACCTGGTTTGGAGAAACCTTTTGTGTTTTTGTGTACCTTTATCGACAAATCGTGATATCCTTTCTTGTCGTTTCTGTGAGGGATTCATGTAACATGCCATTGCCCTGTCTTGTGGGGGTTTAAACGTCAGGACTTGATTGCGGTCATGGTGAAGCAGAAGGCCACAGTGAAATTTGAGGGAGAACTGCTATGCAGAGTCGTTTTTTTTGCGTTCAAAAGGTCTGGTTGCGTTTGGACTTGGGTATACTTGGGGGATAATTAATGAAGAACGCTACTTACAAAATGGTTATTAGATGTTATTAGTGACTTTAGTATCCATTGATCGTTCCTTTCCAGTATGCTTTGCTGGTTCTAAAGTCAACCTCTTCAGGTGCTTCAAATGGCGGTAGGATGGCTAAGACCTAAATCTTGCAGGAAAAATTGCGCCTTAGTCAGAAGCTCACCACCCCCCACCCCAAAAAAAATGAAGAGGTCAGAATACCATGGCTGTATTTTTTGGTGAATTTTTTTTGGGGGGAAAAATCCAGGTTAAAACTGCCGGGATCCCCCTGGTAAATGCGCAGCTGGGGGCAGTTGATGATGAGATGCGCGACGAACAAAATAAAACAAGCACCCTCCAGGAAGCCATCAAAGTTTGAACCTAAGTGTTCAGTTGGAACACGTATGACGTATGATATAAGGAAACCTTTTGCAGATGGACATCTGGATATTTTCGGAAGATTTAGATATCTATCGATATATTTATATATTTATATGTTTAAAAAACAGAAAACATATATATATATATATACATATATACTACATATATATATATGTAAATATACTAGATTCTCTGTGGTTGGCTGAAATCCAGCACCACCGGGTAAGTATGAGAAATCAATAGGGAAGCTTCATTTACTGATATGGAAGTCAAATTTTAATCATCGGCAGTAATTATGGACAAATTGGAGAGATAAAATGCCAGCACACTAACGAAAGAAGAATGGCATGTTGCAATTTCTTAGATGGTTACCTAGGTCCTCAGTGGTGGGTTTCACACAATTTTTAACTTTCCACCCGTTCTTGGAGAAAAATTGCTCATTTGGCGAATGCGGCTACTATTTGTTAGAATTGATTCGAACCAGCAGCCAAATAGTGCTTACAGTATTTCGTTTGGGGAAGCGTTGGTGGCGCCGAGATTTGCTCAGAATGACTTTCCGAGGTAAACCCCATTCACATTGATTGTTGAGGTGTTTGGGGATGGAAAAACACAACAACCAAGATCAGTCGTTTTGATAACCGAAGCATCCCCAAATTTCAGGCATGTTTTTTTGCCCAAGATGGATCGAAGGTTTGACCTTTTGTGGTTTCAAATGGAGGGAGATGCATGCTACAATCCCATTTTTGCAGGTTGATCCTTGGGAAATGATATTTGTTTGGCCTTTTTTTGGTATTCACGGGGTGAAGAAAAACCTTGTTCTGTCCTTTCCCACCCCCAAACAAAACATTATCTTGTTGCGACAATCTCATAATTACAACGGTTTTCTAAACTGACAGAAGAGACCCAGAATTTTTCACAGGAGCAGCTGCTGAAACTGTCGCTTGAACAACATGCGGCTTTGCAGGCCACGGCTCCAAACGGTCCAAATTGTATACAAACCAAGATGGAAGGATTTGTGCCATGTATATACTGTAATGAATTTTCATTTTTGTAGCATATTGTAGCACTCCCAAAGCAAAATCACTATGTATAAGATCTCCGATCTATTTCGAAACATCAGACTGATGATGTTCCAGGTGAAAAAATATTGACGTTGTTAGGTGCAGTTGTTAGGTTTTACAGGTCGACTGGCCATTTTCTCTTTCCAAGTGGTATATAGGTCATAGTTTTATGTCATTAATGTGATCAAAGGATATGTATACACCATCATCTTCCAAAGGGTGCTTCTTGAACCCAAAGGATTTTTGTTTTTATTTGGCACAATTCTTCCATTTTGTTCAAGCCCTTGAAAGATCTAGGTATAGCCGGTATAGCCTACAAATAGTGGGCTGAAAAGACTTGAAAATACTTAGGATCTGACTCCAAGATTCGCTATCTTTTGGGGTTTTTGGATATCTTGGTTACCAAGGAGAGTAGAAGAATCCCAACATATTTTGACAAACTCAATTTGTGAAATATAGGAAGGGAGGTTGTGATTTCCTAGAAGGGGTTGGTCATGGTTGGTCAAAGGCACAGTAATCACCAAGTATTTCTATGGTATACTCAACAATTATGCTGATACTTAACATGAAAACCTTATCATGAGATGATTTCAAGAATTATGCTGGCAAAAAGTCAATTGTAGCGACCAACACCGTCTACCTGGTTGGGGGAATGCCTGCCAAATAGTTTTCTGAAGCAAGATTTGTTGGTTGGGTGACCTATGATCAGATGAGGGAGGAATTATTGAAATTGATTTTAAATTGTACTCTGCTCAGATTGTAAGGTGCTATTGATGGGCTACTTCCAAAGACTGGTTGTTATGGATATACTATCCTTTTGATGCTAGCTACAACATCTAGTTTTTTTGTTAAAGCAACTCTACAGCTGAGTGTTATAGATGGCTACCACAGGCAGACATTTGGGCACTGATTGGGCGAACTAGATTTGGTGCCATAGACATAGCTGTGTACATAGTGCACCCTATATCTTGCGAGCCCATAGCTATAAACAGCTATAGGTTGACAATATCAACCAATGATGAATTGGAGTTTAATCTTGGTTATTTGCCAGGTTTGCTATCTTAGGCACATGCCTATGTAAAACAGATATAAAGATAACACAACACTTCCTAGAACAGTACAAACAACCAACACTTTGACTTAACCACCGGGTCAATCACCAAGGTTACCAACAACTTGCTATCAAGAAACCACCCTTGCAGATTCGCTGAAAAATTCATCGTCCAGGCTGCTGTCTCTGAAAGCTTCAGCATCCTGGAACCGATGGCACGTGCCAGTGCTGAGAGATTGGTGGATGCTGGGGGAGTGTCAACGAATGATGGACAAAAACCACTGAAAAGGATGTTAAAACATGTCCTCAATTACCAACCGAAAGAACCCGTTAGCGGGATTCTGTTACATGAAGAGTATTTTTCACGCATCTTGGAATTTGGAACTATAGTTGAAGCATTCAATACGCTACCCTGTCTCCACCTACAGCCAAAAAAAGATGAAGGCGAAATATTAATTATTCAAAAAACAAAGCACAACAAAAGTCATCATGGTTGAAGAAATACATACAAATCATTAATTGATTCATGGACGTTTCTGTCATTGGTGCCACAACATTTCTCCCCTCGGCCTTCCCATAGTATCAACTCCTGGAGGAAAAAAATCATCGAAGGAGAGATCCCTGTGGGTTTTTGGTATACCACCAGAAGCCTTTTTGCTGTAAAGAACAAGACATAGCTGCAACGTCCTGTTTTTGTTTTCATAAGGAATACATCTACAAAGACCATGGATTCTCTAATTATCTATATGTATATATATATATATTATATGCTATGATGTTGATAAGTTAATATTTATTTTGATGGGTTTTCAAATTGTAGCCTCCATCCAAACAGGGTCAGTGACTTTGGGGACAAGCAACAAAAAGGATCTCCAAACGCCAGGTGTTTCTGCAGCACTGGCGTCTCACAATCTTAGTTGCTCGGTTTTTGTGTGACTTTTCGGTGGGTTTCTTTTTCCAACATGGTGAAATACATCGAAATCTACATGAATCTACGCAATACATACCCGAGATTCCGCGATCATCTGAAAGTGATGAAGTAAACTTGATGCTAAAATCAGATTACTTGAATCGTTGCGGGATGAAACGACATTTTTGATGGTCATTCAACAATAAGGCCTCCAGTTATATCCCTTTTACATTTTTTTGGCTCCAGCCAATTGCTTTTTTGTTTGACACATGACTTGCCCTTCATCATACGTCCAAGCTCCTTGAGGTAATGTGGAACCCACATCCAAACCACTGGTACGTTCCGCGGACTCAACACCCCGACTGTCATCCAAGGTATGGTGGAAGGTTTTTGTTTGGAGGGAGGGGAGGGTCAAACCCATCGGACGCCCCTGCAAAAAAAGGGAGGGGAGGGTTGCAGCAGCACCAACAACAACAACGCAAGAACAAAAACAAGAACAAGAACAACAACAACAACAACAGCAGCAGCAACAACAACAACAGCGACGACGACGACGACAACAACAACAACAACAACAACAACAACAACAACAACAACAACAGCAGCAACAACAACAACAACACATACTGCCAGAAGAACGATGATGATGATGATGATGATGATGATGATGATGATGATGATGATGATGATGATGCTGGCAATGATGTTGGGATTGTTTACCCACAATGTAGCTACATGGAGCATTGGGGGTCGCTTTCGACAGTAATTTAGTATAGAAATCTCCTCAGAATGCCTTTACCAAGATTTCACATCATTACCTCCTCGAATCATTGGCAAGGTGAATGTAAGTGAAACCCTTCCCCACAAGCAAAACACAAGGCTTCTTTTCACTACGTTTTACGGTAACTTACGCTCCGAAAAAGTACGGTCAGCCGTACGTCGGGATACGACCAGGTGGTGGCGTTGGGAGACGTTCCAGAATTCGAGCAGTTGTCAGTGTCAGCCACGCCAGATGAACACTCCGATCTCTCAAGTGCCTGAAACTGAAAGAAATTCTCAAGTACCAATTTCCATTGGGAATGATGAACATGTTCAACAAAAATGGTGGGAAACCAATGGAAAACCACAAACTTACGGAACATGACTCGGAAGTAATCAGACTTTATTTGGGAGGGACGAAACCTCCAGAGTCTGTTACAGTTATCAGCTGGGAGCGGGTCCAGGATTCCAGTCCAAATAGGATCCATGTGTTGTCCGACATGTCACTTTAGAGTCGATTTTTCAGAACTTTGATGGGACGCCTGGGTAATTTACTTTGACTGACCAAGGTGATTCGATTTCAATTTTCATTTGGGGAGACGACTTGAGTTTTTGGTCTGTGAAACATATTGAAACATCATGGGGTAAGTGTCATGAATGTTTTGGGGGGAAGGGTGGACGGACATGACCTAATTTCTGCAGACAACTTGAGGAGAGGAGATAAATATCTTGGATTTACGGAAAGCAGTTTAGATTTTTAAAGATGTTCTTAGAAGTATCCTGGTGCTGGATAGTGTTGGACAAAAATTGCTTTATTTTACTTTAGGTGGTGACATTAAGTCATTAAGATGTTAGCCGCCAAAACCCAACTCTCCAATGGTGCTTTTGAAAAGGACCCTAACATATCTAAAGTATTCCAATACATACGTGGGGGGTAGGCCCTTTGAATCGTTTTGCAAAACATGGTGGTGTCTTTTTTGGATTGCTGCACTTAGTAGCTAGGGACCAAAGACTGGCACCGATGTTTCTTTATGACCACCAATTAACATGTGCATACATTTGCTGCTATTTATGGAGGATGCCCCCAAAAACGTGTTCCATAGACGTATGGATACCGGCAAACCAGGTTTTTGTTGCTTCGACCGGTGGGTTTTACCGTAGTGGAATATCTCCATTCCAGCGGGAAAACAGTCATGACACAATCTGGGATGTACCCTTCTTGGAAACTAACATATCCCAATCCAAGGGCAAGTTTCAGTCGATGATTTTCCTTGGGGACCGTAGGATCTGTCACTTCCCTGGAGTTTTGTTTTTTCCACCGTGCTGGCCACATCCTGGCCTTGAAACCAAAATATAGCCAACAAAATAGCCCGTCTAAGTTAAGTTTTTAACTCACAAACGGCCAGCCAACATCCAACATACCCCTCCCCCCAGTCCCAGCATGAATTTCATCAGCTGCCTCAGGTGAAATTACTCATCAGCTGACAGAAAGTGAGAGACATGGACCCAATGGGACCGAATCAAAGGCCGAAGCATCGGCGGGTCGAAATCATTTGTCGCCCATCGAAAGTGTAAGTCCTGCAAGTCCTGCTGAATCGACTGGAGGCGGTGGGGAACTGGAACGAAAAAAACCGGAGGTTTGGGTTAAGTGACTGGTTGATGATAGTTGGAAATATGTGAAGGTTATATAATTAGTTGTTGAGATGAAAATGTTTGGACATTTGTATAGATTATAGATACGAGATTGAGGAGTACAGGCGACGGTTCAACCGGAAGAAAAAAGGGCTACCGTAGAAGCGAAATACGTCAAAAAAAACACGACAAGTCAAAGCTTGTGGCAAAGTTTATGTTTACCCGGTGGTGGGTTCAAGTATTTTCTATTTTCACCACTATTTGGGGAAGATTCCCATTTTGACTAATATTTTTCAAAGGGGTTGAAACCACCAACCAGTTTAGTTGTTTGACGATTTCAATGTTTGAGCCACACTTGGCTTGTGGATTTTAACTTACACTATGCACAGGCAGAGGGACAACATCAATTGCGCTGGAGAGAGAATTTGCACACCATTACTGTTTGCACAAGTAAGTAGCTGTTTTTTTACGGTAACTTCCTTTTTTGAAGCTGTTTGTGTTTCACAACACGCAATACAGATGAGTTTTTGTTTAAAGTTATATCAGTTGAAAAATCATAGCCTTTCCGTGACAGTGTTTCAAACAATCTTAGCTATACAGCTATCATCATGTACCTTCACCTCGCGGATGTTTCACAACATTTTTTCGGTGAAACATCCGGAGGTCCCAATGACATTTTCGCGGGATTTCAGTCACTGATCACAAAACTTGTAGTTTACAATGCAACCGCCCAGTATGGATATTGAAATTTAACTATAGAATTTTGTTTAAGTATCTCTCTCTATATTTTTAGTTAAGACAAGTACATGGCCTGCATAAACCATCTTCATATCTAGCTGGGCAGCTATCACTTTCAGTGACGCAGCTATCACTGCTGTTGATTGTTTGAACTTGAGCAGGTTCTCAAAGTCTTGGAACTGAGCGCCCTAAGCGCAGCTCCAAATTCTCGACGCTCGTTGTTGATGGGTTTCGTTGCGATGGGTTGATGGGAATCCAAGCGCGAGTCATGCCGAAAATAAGGAAAATAGAACTTGCGATCATCTCACCAGGTGCATTCCTTTCTGATGGGGTCTGTGTAGCAATTGCAAATCAATCAAGTTGCTATTGGCATCACTTTTATCGGGCCATCCTACTAATCACCCGTGTGATGTCAAGTGGGGATGGAGTGTTTAGACTTCGGGGTCAGTGTCCAACAGTCTCTACCTAGAAAATCATAGATCTGCAGTTTTTTTCCAATCAAACTCGACTGAGGAAAGCTACGACTGTGGGTGTTTTGCTTGGAAAAGCTGGTGAGAGCAAACGACAGCAGGAACTTCTTCATGTGATGCTTGCCTCTGAAATTTCGTTGGAAAGTGGAAAACACCCAAAAAAACGCCGAAAGGAACATGAAGTGACACGGCTTCACACCAAAAGACACCATGAAACGTATGAAACATGAACTTTGTTGATGGGTTGTTCATTATTTCCTGGATCTGAAATGAAATCCAGATGATGAATGTGGCATGTTTTTTTCCCTCATGAAGATATCTTCCAGATGAAGACAATGAAGCTTCTTTTTAGTATAGCATCTTTCCCAACAGCGGAAGCATCAACAGTCCCAACTGCTAGTTTGTTCCATATTAGACTTGAGATATGAATGCCGTTGTTGATTCCAATGTGTGCAAACGACACACACACACAAATACATAATAAATAAATAAATAAATAAATAAATAAATAACATATAACTACTGGCACCCTTGAAGAAGTGCCAAATAGATGCTATACGGGGATGCCAAGCAACCTTGGTATCCCCTTCACTTTTACACACCATGAACTTGTGTGTTGATATGTATTACATAGGACTATCCAGTTGGACACCTAGCTTTGGGGGAATCTTGTGTGTAATTAGATCCTTTTGGGCGGTTTCCACGCTTTGCAAAAATAAAAGTTGCTCCAGCTGTTTTTTTTTGTGAATGCCATCCCAGGATTACTCATTATATCGATTACGTTGCTGGAGGTCTTGTTTTGATCAATTCTTTTGCGCTAATGTTCCTTGGCACAACGAAGATTTGAAGAGGTCATCGGAGTGAAGGATCGAACATCTATCGATGGTGCCAAAAAACCCATGTGACATGCACTTGGATTACTTGGATATTTGGGAAATTTATAGCATGCTCAGTCAAGGCAGCTGGTATTTGAGGTGCTTTATATTCAAAATTGCGCCGAGGTCAAATGGTGGTCTAGTAAGGGGACCCCCCCAAAAAAAAACATAATTCAAGTTATTATAGCTAACAATTTCCCAGATAATGTATATATGAATATATACCCATAAATTCTGATCAAACAAAAAATCAGCTTTGAGAATTACCCCATAGCATCCATGTATGGCATAGTTACATAGTTCCCTGCATTTACCATGAAAATCAACCAAATGTAGGTAAATATACCAGTCCCATGGATGCTATGGGTACTAATTTGCCCAGAAGATTTGTGCAGGAATTCTTTGTTGAGATTGAGTGGCCTTGACACCTTTGGGTGGAGCAATACACCAATGATATACACCTACACCTCCGAAAAAACTAACGGCTGGAACCCGCAAAATATCCTCTTGGAAAAGGAGAAACATCTATGGACCACCCATTTTTGGGTTCCATGTTAATTTTGGGGCGGTTGTGACTTACATCATTAAACTCATTACACGCAGACATTAGACCTTGGAAACTCTATATTCAAGCTATCAGAACTTTTTCGAAAAAGCACCTCTATCAAGCATCGTCATGACACACAAATCTTTGCAGAAAGAATATTTACCCTGTTTTTTTTGACATAAACATGAAATGATAATACTATGCAAAATATTTTGGAAAAAAACAAACGCAAAGAATACTATGCATACCGACCCTGGGAAATCTAACATATCTCTCCCCAAATCACTTTTGAGAATGATGATTTTCCTGCTTTCCAAAGGTGGGATTTGTTAAGTTCCCTAGAGGGTACCTTAAATCAATAGCTGTTTCTGGTTCCTTTAATAGGTGGTAGGTGATTTATATAATCACCCAATTGGCAGTATATACCACTTATATATTGCCAATTGGATGATTATATGCTACCTAGCACCTATCAAGGGAACCAGAAACAGCTATTGATTGTTGATGCAACATCAACGAGGTTGCAATTGGAGTTGGAAGGTCGGCAGTTGGCTTATCAAATTGGCATGCCACAGGGAGAGTCTCGGATTGGAAGATGGACGATGGGAGGTTTGGAAACGCCAAAACGAGAATTCGATGTATCTTGAGATAGGCAGTTTATATGTGCGATATGCATATATATATATTCTGTAAAATGTAGTATTATTCATATTATTCATAGATATATGATATATGTCATGCGTGAAGCATTGAAATAGCTTCATTCAGTTATGTGCATATTGTTTACTACAATATAATGTTGATTTGCTTGGTGTGCCGCAGAAGAATCAAGACTATTCAAAGGTTATGTAATTACACTTACCCAGAACAAGTTGTTGAAGTAGTCGATCATTTTAAATCCAATCGCAAAAACTTGTTCTTCAGGTTATGTTCAGGTTTTTGGCGTTGGATTCTGGAGGGGCCTTCCAGAATTCAGTTATAGAATGAGTTCCCGTGAAAATCGTTGGTCGATGCTCCGGCTAGACGGTTAGACCTGAATTTATTCCATGAAACCACCTTGGGATTTCCAAAACATCCTTTTCGGTTGTCCTCGGAAGATGCTGGAAGTATCAACAGGAATTGTAAAAGAACAAACTTGTTGTGCCTTTGTCAAAGGGCTAGTAGTCAATACCATAGCCCAAACTTTTGTTGTTTTAAGGCATTGTGACAGGTGATTTTTGTTGTACAGATTCTTTTTTGTGCCGTTCTCCTGGACATTGAGGACTTGTTCTTCAGTAGTAATACTGCTGATGAAGCAACGACTTAAAGCTTGCAGCTTGAAAACTTGAGGAAGCATCCCACCCAAGGGTTGGCTAGAAATTTGTTTCTTTCAAATTGTCCACCTGGTCCAGAGATGTTTTTTTTCCGTTAAAATTCAGACACCTTGAAAGTTCACCCAAAATCAAATCTCCCAGCATCTGAAAATTCAGAAGGTTCCCGTATACCAGGCCCTACCTAGCTTCGTCGCAACTGCATTTTTTCATAACCATTTGGAGCGGTTTTGTTGAAGAATGCCGCAATGACCCTAAGGACAACTTCGAGGATGTATTGCCGGTGTTTTGTCTTTTTTTTTTGCCTTGCGTCGTGATGGGTGATGATGGTGATGATGATGATGATGATGATGATGATGGTGATGATGATGATGATGATGATGATGATGATGATGATGATGATGATGACGAGGATNGGTGGCACCTTTTTGTTCGATTCCAAGGCAACGAGATTCACCTCAAGTTGGGTGGATTTCCCCGTCTTTTTGGGGAGAAAAATCGAGGTTGGTGAAATATTGCCCTAATGGGATCCATGGGATTTACCTATATTTACCTACATTTTACCTATAACATTTACCATAAAAAGTCAAGCATGAGCATAATCAACCCCCGGGTTGACAAGATAATTCCCTTGTTTAAGAACAAAATGGTGCTCGCAGCTTGACTTGGAAGCAAGAAATAGATCGTTGACGACCTTTTTTGTGTGTCCAGGGTGTTTAGCTACCACCTTTCAGGGAATCTATATATATATATATATGTTGAAATATCCTATAAGGTTTTTTGGTGAAACAAGGTTGATATATGTTGAAATATCCTACAATAATATAAGGTATCCTATATATATATGTTGAAATTTCCAATATATATATATATACATATTATATATATGTTCAAGAAAACCTTTGCATTGCATTTCGCTCGTTGCCTCGGGATCCGTAGAAATCATGAAATCTAAGCGACCTCGAGAAGGGTTGAATTCCCATCAGTCACGGTACTACCACTGTCAAAGGTGGCGAATTGGCTGGACACAGTATTGGTGGTGGGTGGTTTGGTAGACATCTTTGTTAGCATGTATCTTGGTGAACACTTCCCTGGAGGGCGTGGGTTTCGTGATTTTGCAGAACGCCCTTATCATCGAATCCTGAAAAAAATCTGGAAAATCAGAGTGAAGGGCACCTTGAAACTGTTTTTCTTGTTCATGATGTGGAGACACGAAATTGTCCCCAAAATTTGCTCAAATCTATGCTGATTTTACAGAATCAGCGAGGTTTGAGGGGTCGTCATGCGGTCTTTTATTGAAACAGAGCTCACGAACTGATTGAAATTGTTCAACTATCAGTGTTGAACACATAACTTTCTAAGTCAAGCTTTTATAACTACTTCAACAAAAAACATCAAAAAACCGTGCCGTAGTGTTTTTGAACTTCCAATCTATGCGTTTCATCATGGTCCAAATATTGGCTGCAACGAAACAGGGCCCAAGGCCCTGCAACTTGAAATGAGGTTTGACTTCGAACCCATTGTAGATAGGAATGATGAAGTGTTGATTTGAACATCCCTAAGTAGAATCATCGATGCACTCCCAAATTTTAACATAGCCCCTGAAAAAAGACCCCTGGAAAAGGAGATTCCTATTGGAAACCACCATTTTTAGGGGCGAGCTGTTAGTTTTGGGGGGTGTAATCATCACTCCTTTTTTGGGCTCTAGTTCGCCCATGTTAGCCCATGTATCTTCAGGAACGCCCAGTCTGAAGATGTGGCTACCCTGCGTCTCTTGGCTGAAAAGATCTGGTCCAAAAATTGATGTGGAGATCCGTGGAAATCCGTGGCGTGTCATTACAAAGTCAATCATTCTCCTAGACACTCCATGTAGGACATCAATTTAATTGTTAGGTGGTGGTTTCAAATATGTTTTATTTTCACCCCTACTTGGGGAAATGATCCAGTTTGACTAATATTTTCCAATGGGTTGAAACCACCAAGTAGATTACATTGGCAAATGGCCATGCAATTTCTGCGGGAATTCCCCGCAAAAAATGTATACCCGACTTTTTTTTTAAACCTTGACTTTTTACCCCCTAGATTTGTTATAAAATGGGGATTTTACCACCACTTTTCACCACTCTTTCCGGGTGATGTGTTTGGTTCGTTTTGTCCGGGTTTTTGCCCAGGTTTTGTGACCGCTTTAAAAGCCTTTCGTGCCATTCGGATGGAGTCTTGGCAACGGCAAAAATGTTTGGGTCTTTTTCCCGGACGAAAAAGTCAGCGACTTTTCCAAAAACATCCAACGTTCCAACAGCCTAAAATCGGAGATTTGGACAATTGTTTGTATATATACTTTCAAAAAAAGACAGCAAAAAACAAAAAAACTACCAGCACCTTCAAAGGGGTGCCAAATGGTTCCTAAAAGGTATCAACTATCCATCCATTAGGGTTTCATTGGCACCCCTTTGAAGGTCCAGGTATACCTGGTGCAGTCGGCCTGCAGATTTCCGACCCACAACTACGTAATCGATCTTACTTGGGTGGCCATACTGTAATTGTTTGTGAAATCATTTGTTGTTTCAAGATATCAAACATATTCAAAAATAATGTTAGTTTTAGTTTTAGGGTATATTTTATAGAATGCTTCACCCACCCCACACCCCTTTGACAATTTGATTCTTTGACAGGATCACACTTAAAATAACCTACATGTGTTTTTTTCCAGGATTTTCCTCGTACTAAGACTAATGAGTTGATTATAGAAATGGCATCTCATGTTCATGTTGAGATGCGCAACCACCTGTCCAACCTGCAGACCTTTTTTGTTTTTTATATTGAACACCCCTTTCCCAGAGAGACGTGCTTAAAACACTCTGAAAAAAACACATATACTAAAGTGGCGCTGAAAAAGAGTTGTGATATTCAGGAATCTTTGTTGATCTTATTTGTTCAGCCTCAAATCCAGGGGTTAGGAATACCCAAAAACCCATGCCTCCTCCATGCCTTTCATACCCACATCCAGCATTCAACCGGCCGAACACCCCGCTCGAAACTGGAGTCTCCTCACCTTTCTTGGGACATTGGGCGACCAACTCTTTTGATGTCCAAAGCAGTTTTTTTCGCATCGACTATGACTATGTGTGTCAATACGCAATGATATACGTTTTCTTGTTCTTATCCATATCCATGTTAGTCACATCTTTGGCACCATTTTCATCCATTTTCCATATCCATATCATTCCATATATCCATATCCTCTAAGTCTAAGTAACAAGCAGAGCCACTCGAGATTTGTTCATTTCTTGTCCCATTCTTTTTTAAAACCTATGTTCAAAAAGCACCACTTTTTCGGTCCCTAAAGCTGATCTACACCCTGGAAGATTAACATGGAACCTACAAATCACCCATTTTGAAAGGAAAATGATCTTCCAAACCTCCATGATTATGTTCCATGTTAATCTTCAGGGGTGTAAAGCTACCTCCTTGGTTGAACTGAGGTTCGTAGTTTTCGTTTTTTTCGAGGCTTACGTTCCTCAATTTGGATGCTTAAATGGGAGTGGGGAGGATGAGAATTATGGATGTTTCCGAAAATAGTGGTACCCCCAAATCATCCATTTTAATAGGGTTTTCCATTATAAACCATCCATTTTGGGTACCACTATTTTTGGAAACACCTATATGGGGGACTGTGATGGTGGGGGGTTTTCACGGCAGTTTTCTAGTGTTTGTTTTCGATTTTTTGTTGGGATTCTTAGGATGCAGGCAGGAATCCCTTGAAGCAAGAGTTGATTCGATCGGCATTTAGGCGCCATGGGTTGTTTGATATAATGTGTTTATTTCTTGGACCTGAATTGGCAGGTGAGGCATGATTAGTTTGACATTTTGAAGATGGTAAATGCTCACGTTTGCTAGTGTTTTAGGTGAGCTTCAACGAGAAATGGCTAGATCACAGCATGATTCAGTTCAGGTTTCTCCATCTAGAATACAGCTGTTGATGATTTTCGTCCCATGTTTTTAAACCAGTTGAGATACTGGTAGTTTCTCACATTCTCTACAAGTTGCAGGGAGGATTGGACCATCCAACAGTATAAGCAGTCATTGTTTTCCATGTATGGCAAAGTGACTCCCAAAGAGAAACATGTCAGGTACCATGAAATACCGTAGGGATTAACAAAGCTGGTTTTTAAAGGATGAATGCTGCAAATGTAAAAATGTATATATTTGTACATATCCTGATTTTGCCACATGATGTTTTTTTTTTTGCTATAGCATGTAATTCTCCTTGGTTTAGGGATTTTTCCGGGGCTATACGATCTACTCACCTCTGAGATTTTGGTGGGAATTTCTTTCCCGAAACAATTCCGAACCATGGCCGAAACACCCATTTTTTTCAGGAAGATATTTTTTGTTTCATAAGCAATACCCCCCCCGAAAACTAACATGGAACCTGAAAATGATGGTTTCAGATCTCCTCTTCCAGGGGTTCATGTTCAGGTTCCATGTTAGTTTTCCGGGGTGTATCCAACAAGAAAATTCGAACGCTCCAAGTTGCAACACAACTCAACGCGGCCAAAGGTGGTTTGGTGAAGGCTTGTCAATGTTGTTTACCCTCATTGTGCTGGTCCATGGTTCCTTGGCTCTTAAAGACGGAAGTGACAAGGATGAGATCCGACCAAGGGAAAGATGTGGGGGATTTACATACGGGGGGGGGGGTTATTCAGAATAGAAATATCCAAAAAAAAACACAAAGGATAAGAACAATATGATGCTACGCCGTCCACAGGAGAAGGCTCACATACATCTTTTATTCACACTCAACATACTTTCATGTTGGAAAAAAGCTTCTCTCATGAGAAGCTTCAGATTCCTTTACGTGCTTTTTTTCCCCATCGATTTTCAGCTCTTATATCACCGTGTTGTAGATACAATGTAGGTGTTCTTTTTGCATGTGCGTTTTTTTTTCCACCTCAATTGAATACTTCCTTTGGAAGTATCCAAGACGAAGATTCAAACAAGTTCCCTGCTGGGATGCTGGGATGCAACCAAAACATGCCACGTCTATTTTGACAATCGTTGAACTTTTCATTTGTTCAGGGAGTTGGGAAGCTAATTCGGATCTCGAAGTCGGTCCCAGTTCTTTGGGGAGGGGGTCTTGGCAACCATTACCTTTCGTTTGTCATCCAGTCGCGATTTTTGCTGGAAAACCATTAAACCAACAGTAAACAACTCTTAGACAAACTTGTAGTTGAACGAGTTTTGTGTCATTTCTTAAGGCGGGATTGTTGGGGTGTTTTCCATGTTTTTTTCGTTCCATTTTTTTGTGTATCAAATAGACCATGGATTCATGTCGATCAAATCCCAGTTCGGGGAAATCATTCCACCCGAAACAAATTTGTGGCAAGTAATATATACTTTTTAGATCATCATCGACCATCCATATTGGATTCTGCGTGTGTTTGCACATGTCCATCCCCTTTTTTGGGGGGAATCTAACGACCATGTTTTTAGATTTGTCATATACCATTATGATGTCAATTTTAAGATGTCCATGAGTCAAAATCCACCATCTCATGAAGAGATTCCCCATACTTAAACCCCTCAACTGGATTCCATGAAACGACCAGACGTCATTTCGTTTCGTTGCAGGTCTTATTGGCCGTGTTTATGTGCATGGGTGGCTTGATCATGGGAAACCTCCTCCAGGTGCACAAATCCACCGGAAAATCTGTGGGTTTCCAGGTGGTTTGGTGGGTGGTTTAAGGTCCCACCAACCTGCCTAAGTGATTCTGTTTCATGGGTTTTTCTTGGTCATATCATGACTCAACTCCTACCAAAAAATTTCGAAAAGTACATACTTGGTACCTTTTTGGTTGCAATGAGGGGTTCATGCCAGTGAGTAAACAAAGCTGGACTTGGAGGTGAATTGTTGGGAGTTGGGGGATCCTTAGAAACTGGCCACTTCGCAGTGAAACCTTTGCGCCATCTTTTTTTTTCAGGCTGAGGTGGGCAGAAAACATGTCAGTGTCATATATTTATCTAGTTATTAGTTGGATAACTGGAGAATTGACTATTCTCCCGAATACCTTTTGGGAGCACCTTTTGGTTCAAAGTATTAGGTTTTCTTCTAAGTCTAAAGTATGTAAATTCAACAATAGACCTTGTCATTTCTTGACGTCGACCCCCTCCTAAGCTCTTGAACTTGAGTATCCAGCGATCCAGCGCTGAATCGCACACATCCACCCACGACATGCACGAACGGCTGTGGTGAGGATTTCATCAAAGATGAATCCAACGCTATGGAGGATCGACAGTGGGTCTGGCAACACTATGGGACCTGCTACTTGGAGTTTCAAAAATCGAAGTCGCTGAAGGTCAAAAGATGCATGCTGAAATTGGGAGCATGATGAATGTAACGGATCACTTCGATGTTCTTGTGAACTCAAACATTGCCAAAGTTGAGGATTAGGAGGGGTGAAATAAAAACAATCTGGTATTTAGGTAATAAAAAGAGCATGACTTTTGCTATGCAGATGTATATTTCCCCTGGGCCCTGGAAAAAATAATTTGTCGGTGTGTTTATTGTATTTTTGACAAGTGCACATTTTGATCCAACTAGGGAGACATGGAGCAAACCGTTGCGAGGGGCAGTTGTTTCATCCAACATTAGTCCTGAGCGTCTTGAGCGCCATGTGGCCCATCCAATGATCCGGTAGTCTCAGTGGGGCAGTTCCGGCTTGGCTCAGGTTATCGCGCGACATACACCTTGTATGACGCTGGGACCAATAAACACCTGGAGTGGTTCAAAAACTGGTGGTAAGGTCCCTGCTCTGGTGCAAGAAAGCAGCAAAAGCATTCAGAAGTACTAGCAGCAGTCATATATATATATATTATATATTATATTTATTCTATTCACATATTTATATACATAGTTACATGTAGTTGAAGAATTTCTATCAGTAGTACAACTACTTTAGAGGTCCACAGCATCCGGCAACCACCGATACTCCTATGATATGCTGGTAGTAGTGGGACGTGCCAGGTCCACAAAGCCCTGGTAATAACAGCGGAAGACACCGGGCACCAGCAGCAACAACAACAACAGCAGCAACAACGACAACGACAACGACAACCACAACAACAACAACAACAACAACAACAACAACAACAACGCTAACAAGAACAAAGACAGTCAAAACAACAACAACAACAACAACAACAACAACAACAACAACAGCAACAGCAGCAGCAACAACAGCGACA
>DF239182.1:0-42722 GCA_000507305.1 Breviolum minutum Mf 1.05b.01 | reverse complement strand
GTACAGAAAGATGTCAGAAAGAATGTCAAAAGATATGTCAGAAAGAATGTCAGACAAAATGTCAGGGGATATGCCGGACAGCGTGTCAGAAAGAATGTCAGAAGATGTGTCAGAAAGAAGGTCAGAAGATATGTCAGAAAGAATGTCAGAAGAAATGTCAGAAAGAATGCCACACAGAATGTCAGAAGATATGTCAGAAAGAATGTCAGGAATAATGCCAAAAGATATGTCAGAAAGAGTGTCAGAAGATTGCCTCCAGTCAGTCTCTGAAGTTGAGTAACCGGACGCTTTTCAGGAGATGAGTTGATGTCTGACAACCCTCACCTGGCACGATCAGGCTGACATAAAATAAACGTGGCTGTTTCGAAATGTCACGGTGGGGGTCACTCGAATTGAGGTAATTTTTGTCTTTGTCAAAGTTTGATGGGAATCATTGAGTAACCAGCATAGATCGATGTCCTACCACGAGGAAACCAGCGGCACCGCTTCCCGTCATTCATTCACTTGTCTAAGGTCTTCGCGGTCATCCGCGTGATATCTGCAATCTTTTTGAAGGCCTCCAATAGATGGGCGGTCGGAGCTGGGTTTTTTTGGTTGAAGTTTTTTGAGATTGCATCCCTGCTGCGGACACGGCACTTCCGTCCTGCATCGTGGTTGTTTTTGTTTCTTTGTGGTAAAAACGGTCATTTTGGCAAAGATATGCCATGCAAAAGGGTCATTCCTGCAATGCCGGTATTTCAAATGCCTTCGCAGCAGATAAGCTGGGTGAATGCGATTAATCGAGCAACCATGGGCCATATGTGAGATGTTTGACTTGTGTGTTTTATGTGTTTTCCTTCAAGGCAGATGTGTTGCAGCTTGGCGGGCCCAATCACGAAATACTTAACTTAAATGTCGCATGGCCATGCATAGCTGAATTTCCACGATACGGAGGCGTGATGTGTTTTGAAAGGCCACAATTCGGAAAAAATGACGATTTTTTTGTGTGTTTTTCATGTGCAGTGCCCTAAAATGGTCCAGTGGAGGTTTCACCGCAACATCCCAACACATTTTCTAAAGAACCACAAGAGTATCAAAAGAGTTGCAGTGTCGACAAATCAAACCCCCCATATGGGGCCCATGTTGGGCGCTGTGTGTTTGAGGGCATTGACATCCGATGATCAGAGCCAGGACACCTTGGATGAAGCTCACAACGATGCACAGCAATTGGTCTTGGACCGCCTAAAAAAGAAGGCCCGCCGGGCCAGGAGGCACCTAAAAATTGGGGGTTATCACGAGTTGCGTCCCCAAACGAAAAAAAATTGGTTGTATGGAAACACATTTTCTGGGAGTCGCATCCCAAAAGTTGGTCACGGATCTTGACCGTGATGTTCAAACATGTTTTGTTTTCGCATGAATTGATTTCCAGGTTTAAATTTGTCATGGAGCACAACCGATCAAACCGTTCATTGGAAATGTTCAACGTAATGTTGTTTTTTCTTTCTACTATATACATGCAGATGTTGTTTTTCACTCTGTTGAAGTGAAGTCGGTTTAGGATGCAAGTCTTGTGATAAGAATCATTGGGGACCAATGCGCCGGTGAACATTTTTTGCTACGTACCTCGGATCAAAGTTCTACAACATCGGCGCTGAAAAATCACCGGGATGCCATTCCATTAAATTTATTGCATGAGATTTTTTGTAAAACTGCTGATTGATTTTTGACGTTCTTGTATCCGTTATTTGTTGTAATATATCGTTCAAAGTTCACATCTATTCGATTATAGATTGATGTTTACTTGGACATCATTGGACCCCCGGATCCCGCCAAAAAGATCAGAACAAAAAACGGCGTTGTATCCAAGAAGGGGTTCTATCACTGAAGACATTTGGCCGCCATTTGCCTCCACGATTTTTTTGACACGACAAGAAATGCATCCAAAAACCACACAACCGACCGGACCAACTGCCCAACCGACCGCACCTACGTTGGAGGCGGATTACGTCCAACGTTTGGAGGGTCTCTTTAGCACCTGGACGGGGAAAAAAAAATGGTGCAAAACAGCAGGGATGATTCACCAAGTGTACCTTCTACAATCAAAACTCTGTTGATGTGCAGTTTCCATCCTTGGGTCCTTGTGAGTCTAGTCCGCTATCGATAGTTTGAGATGTTCTTGGGAATGCACCCGGGAAATTCAAGCAGCAAGTCAGCAAGCACTTCAAAAGATATACTTCTGAGATCTTCTGAAAACAAGCGACAGGGAAATCCAACACAGACCCTGAAAAATGATGGGAAAGGAAGTTGGAAGATGATCCTTTCCTTCCTTTTTGGGTTTCGGCCAAGTTTCAGGGGCGAAACTGTTCGAACTGTTCAACTTCCTTTTTACCGGCCTTTGAGGAACCATCGACGATTCGGGTCAGGGAATGATTACCGAGGAACGCCTGCAAGAGTTTCTTGGTGAATTTTGTTTTTTGCATGGCCAAAAAATGCGAAGAAAAAACGTATAAAAGCCCACTGAAAAAAAGGTAAAGGTAACAAAGATGTCAACCTGTTTTTTTCCCTATGTTGTTTTTTTGTCAGGGAAGTTCATGTGAGAGTTTCAGGTGGATTCCCTGGGATGTTGATGTTTTTTTAATGGCGGCGTTGGGTTGGTTGACCCGTGTGACTGGTGAACTTGACTGGGATTATTCAAGAAGTCATGTAAGACACGTTTGATTTGGGATGCTTCAAGATGCTTCGGATTGAAGGCACATTGGGATTTTTGTATGTATTGTGTTGGCGTATTGGGGAAGAAGCCCTGAAGACAGCGGCCATATTGATCCATGACTTTTGTTGGAAGAGCTATGGAACTCGGGATGGTTGATGATGATATGTTTCTATATTTTTGCAAACCAGCTCTTTTGGGAAGCTACCCGCCCTCCAATAATCTAACATAAGATCTTACAAAAAACCTCTGGTTTTTAGTTACATCAGATGTGGCCCACCCACCTTCCAGTAATCTAACATAAATCCTCAGGGCGCCGGGAGGTCATCTCATCCCCCCGTCAAAAACATGGGTGGCTGTAAGGTTCGAAGGTTTGACTTGCTGACAGGTTGAATCACATGGATCCAGTTAGCTATTTCAGAAAGCCATGTCCAGGACTTGCTGATGTCAAGAAACCTTGAAGCAAACCTGTCAAATTAAATATGTTGTTCATTTTTAGCCTTTTAGACAGGAGGGCCGACATGAATCTTCATTGTTTGCCCTGCAGGACTGGACTGCAGCCAAAGTAAACTTTGATAGCTACCCTTTTTGAGCGAACATCTATTTTTTGCTAGGTGAATTTCATATTGTTAAGCGTAAAGGGCAGTTTGTTCATGCGATTTTCCAGCCAAAGAAATGTTACACTCCCCGAAAGTAACAGTTCGTCCCTGAAAGTAGGGCCATCCCAAAAGGAAAGGATCGTCTTCCAACCATCGATTTTCAGGTGCGAACTGTTAGTTTCAGGGAGAAGTAGATGCTTAGGAAAGTCACCAAAACCTAGGTAGTGGCAACTCAAACATTTCTAACATTTTCATCCTGAATCTTGGGGTTTCATTTTCTCCACTTTGACTTGCGCATATTTTGCAAATGGGTCGGAAAAGAACCACCACCAACTCGCTTTTTCGTCCATGGGTCCAAAACTCCCAACAGCCATCCTCACGCTGCAAGCGGCTTCGGCTTCCGAGGATGTTGGACAATCCCAAGGTGAAGGCCATTCGGCCCGAAAAATCCCAAAAATCTGGCAGTTGGGTCAGTTGATTTAAAAGATTCGGATCCGGGAGTTTCCCAAAGGGGTTTCTGAGCTCTCAACATTTTTTTGGAGATATCCAGGGATTGGTGGAAAATTGTTATGTTTTTTCCTGAAAAAAATGGTGGAGGTTTTTCTTCCGCTTGGGGAAACAAATGGATGATGTTTAGCAGATTAGTTCAGGGTGAGTTGGAAGTATTCCATGTTGTTTTGGCCCTTAGAGAATTTGTGAAGAAATTCGAAACTTCCGAACTCCCTTTTCGTCTGAGAAGGCTGCTATGTCTCTTGCTGTAAACTAGAAGCAAGAAGATGTTGAAAAAGCCAAACCATTCCAAGTGTGACTTTTTGGTGCTGTTTTAGCTGTTTTTACATACAGCATACCAGCCCCCGCGCTTAGAAAGAAATTTGCAATATTAAAAATATATTAAAAATTCAGACCTTGTCTTGCTCAGAAACATCTATGGTAAAAAAACATGTTTCGAAGAAAAACGAACGTCGTTCTATGAAGCCGAAGAGGGTGTTGCTACAGCTATTCCGATTCTCGGTATGTCATGGCCTTATCATCTCGTCGAATCCCGCGAGGCCTACTTTCAAACCCTGGAGATTGATGTGCACGAGGGCCATGTACCATGGCGTAAGGGTGGGGTCAGCACCTGGAAGGGGCAGCCGGAACAGTAACAGTCGTAGATATTTTTAGATATGGTGCTGTGATGGTGATATGACTACGGTGAACCGCAGGATCCACAACAAAATGGATGTACCAAACCAGGTGTTCCTGAAATTTGGTTCTATTTGCAGCTCGCCGTTGGAGGATGACGTTTGGCTTTCCCACCCGCAAATCCAAGTGTACCCTCGAAGCTTTACAAATTCAGGATCCAACAGTTATCTAAGTTGCTGAAATCCTGGAAGGTGTCACGAGAATGTCTCAGTTTTACTCCACAAAACTAGGGGGTCTCGGATGATAGGCCGTTCCTTTTTTTGTCATTTTCCGAAACGATGGAATAAACCAATAAGATGTCTTACAGTAGCCTTTGTGTGTAGAATTTGCAACTGTTTCGTTGGAACTGTCTCTGAGGTAGCACGGTAGCACTGTTCGACATTTTTCTGTTTTTCAGCAAACGTATTGGTTCCACACGCCTTCTGGTTTTTTCCTCTCCACTTTCTTCAGCAGTTCCTTTTCCGTTTCTGAAAAATGGTTACCCGCCTGGGTTGGTGCAGTACGTGGTTAGCAACCCACAAGTAGACCCTGAGGCGGACAAACATTTATACAGTTTCAGCTTGGAAATAAGCACGGGAATCGCATTTTTTTTTCCCCATTTGGATTGTTTCACTTTAGAGGATCTAGCCCCTTAGACACCAATTGGAGAGGTGTGAACCTCATAGAAGATGAGCCAGGGCACAGTCGACTAGGGTGAACGTCAGCACTTGGCCAGGGGGAAATGCCAATATAGAGAATAGAGTCTGACCGAATTATGGATTAGGCGGTGTAGGCACGCTTGCACGGACTGCTAGGAATCGCAGATTCCTTTTGTATCCTTTTGTTTTCTGCTGAGTTCTACCGAATATGCAGACGGAAAGAACATTGCCATGAACCACAGTTTGAACGCGCATACATGTGGTTTCCGTGCAGGGTCCATGCACTATGCATCATGCAACCAGTATTTTTTCCAAAAGCGGCAGTGAGGGGTTCTTTCAAGAGAAGGACGGTCATCAAGTAATCATCAAACAAAGCTTAACATACACTGTCATCAAAGACTGCCCAACTGACTGCCCAAATAAAAGCTGTCATCAAAGACTGTTTTGAAAGAGTGCCTAACTTTACATTATCATCTAAGACTGCCTGAGTAACTCCCAACCGACCTCCTACGTGGTGGCAGCAGGCCTGCTTCGCAGGTACAAACGGTTGTTGAAGGGACGTCGAATAGACCAGAAAAAGAACGTTGAAGAACAGTCAAAAGAACAGAATGAACAAAAGAAACTGGCCACAGGTGCTAAGTGCGAAGATGTGAGGAGCGCATACTCAAGAGCCAAAAGGTCAGTTTCAAGAGTGCATGACGCCAAAGTTCAACTGACTAAAAGAGGACACCCTACGGGAATCAGCCCTGAGAAAACGAGAAGAATAAAAAGGGTTGTACTCCGGTCGAAAACGCCGGACAGGGCAATTGCCTCTTTATAGCTGTGGGCCGGGCTATTGAAAAGGCAGGAGGTGGTACATATACACCATGGTGCTGTAAGGCCCACTTGTGTGAATCATCTCTAAAACACAAGAACAAATATCATTTGCGGTGTGGTGGAGAGCGCCCGGGCGAATCTCTTATGCTTGATTCCACTCCACTACTCAAGGATTTCAACAGTATCTCGAACTTGTTGCTCAAACCGGAGCCTTCGCTGGCAACCTCGAAGCCGCTGCTATGGCAACTACTACGGACAGACACATGTCATCATGAGCAAGGACACATACAGGCTTTCAATCCTGAAGGGAGGCGCAAAAACATCTTTCTCAGATTCATTGCAAGTAAAGGATGGGAAGCCCTGGGTGTTTCCCTGGAAACTGCGCTCTCCGTTTGTACTAGGGCACTCCCAGGACGAACTGTTGGCGGCGGTAAAACAATCCGCTCTTTGGGGAAGGCGGTGGCAGCAAAGATAGACCGAATGCCAAAGGGTCACTTGCATGGAGGGCATGCCAACGAGATAAGGAATTTTTTCAACAAGTCTGGGTCAGTCAGTGCATGGATGATCTGCTTCAAACTTGAAGGGAAGGAACGTCGCTGCTACGTGGACGCGCCCTCTTAGTTTTTGTGCAGAGAATAATAAGCATCTCTGCAGACAACGTATGAACCATATAACGGCCCGTCACCCAGAGGTCGAATTAGGGGATCCGCGGTTGCATAATATGCAGTCCAGGGTTCTTGCTGTGGTTGCCACTAATCAAATTCCGATGGGCCAAGGTCTTGGACGTGCCCATTTTGTGGTTGCGGAAAGTAGGTCGTCCAGAGAAGTGGCTTTATGACCGTAAACATAGAAAAAAGGACACGAGCATCAAAGCTCGTGCTACAGCGTGAAGGCGTCGTCTCAAACTTGCGACCGGAACCCAGGTTGCGGGGCTACCAAGGCCGCTCAGATTCAATCAATTTGCCTTCATGTTTTCTTCTCAGGCTACCCGATCCCTCCATATCTCGCAACGGAATCGGAATTTGTTGGAAGAGGGGGTGCTCACAGCCAGCATGTTCCCCACGGTAGCTGCCATGTGGATCTTTTGGTGCTTGGAGTGGACTGAGGTTGTAGTGGTGGCAAGGTTGGGCCGCAAGACACGTGGCTTGCTGGAACCCGTGCTGCTCCAAATGTCGCAGCAGCGGGTGGCAGCCACGGGCGTCCGCAAGTCTTCGTGTCGAACTATTTTCCAGCCTTCAACGTGCGCCGGCTCTGGCGGCTGACAGGAGGCTTCAGGAAAAAATTGTTGGAAAACCTTGCCCGGAACTCGAGAAACCGACGGCTCGTCTGTTGGTTCCAGGTGATGAACCGGAGCTGTGGCGACCACGCGGCACGGAAGTGCCCGCCGCACGACAAGCGGCAGAGCTCGCCCGAAGTCCACTGCATGGCGTAGCCGGCCTGATTGCCCGATGGGGCCTGCGTCTTTTCGTTGGACGCTATTTTTTGCCGCAGGTTGGGAGGGCACCTCTTGGTGGAACAATGGGAACTCCAAGGCTATTTGCACGGGTGGCGCATCTTCGCCGCGCTACAGAAACACTCGTTCGTCGCCACGCCGGAGACGGTGCAGGTGGCGCCGGACCCCTTGGCAGTTACAGAGCTACAGCAACTTTGATGCCCAGCCTGCGAGCAAAGCCAGCTGGAAAGCTGTGCCCTTGGGAGCCTTTGCTGTTACGGTGAGCCTTGTGAAAGTTTGGCCTGAGTTTTTTAAATGAAATCTAGGTTCAAGAGTGTTTGGTGGAAAATGTTAAGGAGGAAAACGCACCAAAGGCTCCATGCGCCACGGAATGATTTGGACAAAGGGTTTGGATGGTTCTTTGCGGTTACCCGGTCCTGGCTCGCCAAATATTCACTGAGGTGTGGAACGCCAGATATAAAGATGTACCTGCTCACTAGAATGTATGTTTGTGTCTGGTTCACTGCGCTTTTGTTGTGTCTCGCTCTTCTGGGAGTTTTTCGGGTGGTTCTTGCTTTGGGCGTGTGTGTCTCCGTTCAAGGATCGGCCGCGGCTGCTTGCGCTGCTGCGGGCATGTGTGCGATGTCGAGTTGGCGGCAGCATAAAGAACATCATCAGGAACAACTCGTAAACTAAAAGCTGTCATCAAAGAGCGCATTGAAAGACCGCCCAACCCATAGACATTGTCATCAAAGACTGCTTGGCTTACATTGTCGTCAAGGAGTGCCAAAGCAACTCCGAAATTCAAAAAACTGTCTTTAAAGACATCTTAAAAGACTGCGCAACTCTACATTGTCACGAAAGACTGCCTAATTCACACTGTCACCACACACTGCTCAACTTAGGCTGATCAAAGACTGCCTTACCTAGACTGTCCCTGTCATGGCGAAAGTTTTATCAAACAGTTTTCAAAGCAGTGGTCTTCCAAGATTTTTCTCCAAAGTCTGTTGCCATAGCCTTCAAAAGTAGAAGCCATCGAAAATAGTTTTCGACAGTCGTTTTCCAAGAACTTGTTCTTAAGCCTTTTCTAAACATTCCGAAACTATGGTGGTTTTTTTTTGTGTGTGTGTGTGTCTACGTGTTGTTTAAAGGATGGTGTAAAACGTTTGGATGTGCAAGGTGTCAGTATCGAAGGTGGTACGACTCAAGGTTCTGGGTATCTGTCTGTTTGAATGCTCATGTAGATTCAATAGCAAAATCTTAGGGAACGTCAGTCGGTTGGAAATTCACTTTGCATTGCTTTCAGGGTATCAAGCGTTTAGTGTTTGATTAAATTACTGTTCGAAAACCTAGGCTAGGAAACTCACGCGCGGCATGTTGTCAGAAATTTGTGGTGAACATTGTTTCGGTGTTGCGTTTGGCATTCGAATTTTTTATGACATGCGGACCGCTGGTGTCCAGGCATTATTCCATCTCCTTGATAACGGAGATGGAGAGGCGCGAAAACATCGCACAAATTGCATTTTTGGACATAGGCTTCTCATATTTAACCGAAGCCTCAGACGTTGGGAATTTTTTTTGCTAAGTTATGGGTCATGAGAGTCATAGGAACACATGAATAAAAACAAATTCATTCGAACAGGTGATTTTTTCAAGAATTCCGGGTTTCAACACCGTAGTTTGATATTTTAAGGATAGTTGCGCTAGCTCTCCTTAATTTTGGCCTGGTTTGCAACCGCCATTTAACACATTTGTTTCAACACTGCATGCCATTGCATGTCCCGAGTGCACATGGGATAACTTGTTTGTTTGGAGATGTTGGGAGGTCACATTGGAGGAGTTTACTGGTGGTTTGATGCGTTGCAAAGGACCGCAGGTTTGGGCGCGGGATACGATTTTTTTTCGTCCAACTGTTATCAGTGTTTCTGATTTCAAAATATATGTTACAACATCACCCATTGCCAAGTGTTTTGTGGTAAAAAAAATTGGTTGTCTTTAAATAGTCGGGTGAAATGTTGCTAATCGGCAGTGGCAAGATTTCGCGCACAGGCCCGGTGACGATCATGTGTGTTGTGGGGCATACATGCCGAACCAAAAAATTGCGCCGGTGAAGAAGTGGTTGCATTGTGTGTCGTATATCACACCATGTGTAAGTAGTGATATCGCATAGTATTATATAGTGGTGTTTTGCTTACATCCTTGGCACCATGTTGCACCAACGCACAAATCTGATAAGAGAGAACAAACCTGCATAAACCGGAGGTTTGCCAACCACATTTTGCCACCAATCATAGGACCCGCTCGTGCGATCGATGCAGTGGCCTTGCATTCAGATTTGCGTCAACTTGATGTCCCTGAGTTCAATGTCAGCGGCTGGTTGTTGGAAAGGATGTGTTTGCGTCCCATGATTTGTTTGTCATATGTTGTTTTAGTATGTGTTAGTTGGTTTTTGACTTTCGACATTAAGTGGGACTTCTGCAATACATGCATCAAATGTAACATATAAATTGCATGTTCTCAAATGTTTGGGCCAAATAAGATGGCCATTGCACCGGAATGGCGCGAAAACGATATGTTATGTGATATGAGGTAAGCCGGGCAGATTTGGTATACAGATGCACCCAAATGAAGTACAACTTCTGAAGAAAAAACATCCAGAAAACCAGAAACACGGGACAATGGTCCAAAAAATCTGCTCTCGGGTTGAAAGGAAATCTGATTTTGTTAATTTTTATACAAACGTTCCATTCAAAGTCTGTTGGAAGAATTCATCAAACACCTCCAGGTAATAGTTGTAAAAAGTCACAAAAACCACCACATGATGTGCCAAATTTACTTGGGATGTCTTTTTTGGGCACTATTTTGGTGTAAAAAATGCTCACACCTCAGGATTTCTTAGTATCATCATAAGGTTCCAAGATGATCATTTTCGCGCTTAGGCGAAAATGAACAAATTGATCGTGCATCTCAAGGAATCACGCATCATCAGGAGTCGAGAGCGGGTTGATCAAAAACATAACTAGGTGGTGGTTTCTCCATTTTTTTAAATTTTCATCCCAAACCTTGGGGAAATTATGCAATTTGACTAGTATATTTCAACTGGGTTGAAACCACCAACTAGATAAAATTGGACCCATGCCGCTTCAGTTTCTTGAAAAAGATGTTTTTTTTCAGCAATTCTTTTTGGGGATGACCAAACCAATGAATGTTTTTGCGGGTGATGTTGAAACTCTGTGAGTATTCAATTCCAGACAGGTTTGATATGGTGTGAGTTGTCAAGTTGTCAGTTCAATTTCAAGATTCAGACCAACCAGCAATGAACAAGTTGAAAGGAAACCTGGTCTCTGATCTCATGATTTGCCATGGTGGATATTTTTCCTAGTCGCAACGCGCATTTTGAAAAAGTCAGGAGCAAATCCCGCAGCCACCATGATGGCGCCGGCAGAAGGAGACTGGTCGACCATACAGAGGGTAAAATTAAAAAAATAAAAAAAGTAGTTTCCAATCACCTGAAATATCTCAATCGGAAGATGTTGGAAGATGAGTTGTTTTTCTGGAGGCCTGAGACGACTAGTGCCAAGGATAGATCATGACTGCAAGTGCGTTTGCACTTGCAAATCATGTGGCTTGGCCCAAGAAAAACACCACATTACAGCTCTTCGTTGCTGTGAAATTTTCCCTTCGATCTCGGATGCGTTTTCTGTGGGATTTTTACCCATGAACAGGTCAACAGGAAGGCGCATGTCGCTATTCTTAGATTCTTGGAGTTTCTTAGATATCCAATGTCTTTTCCACGTGGTAATTATTTTTTTGTTTGGCTTCCTGAACTTGAATACATAAAAAAATACCATCATCCACCCTTGATTTTAGGCGGAATGTTCATTTACTTTCGAGTCGCAGATGGGGTTTTTTAAGTCTCTAGAACTATATACTGTATAGGACCTGAAAAGGATCGATGGCTACTGTAGCCACTCCCATTAGTCTTGGTTTATCATGGCCCCTTTAAAGCTACCGAACTTGGGCGTGGCGATCGATCCCTCGCCTTCTCTACTGACTCTTGATAGTCAGGATTTTTCAGCAAAAAAATGCCGACGGTCAGTTGAGGGAGTTTGGTAGAAAATTCCCCACGAGGGAACCAGGGAATGTCTACCTCCAAACGGTGGTTGGGAATGGGATTTCTGAACCATCAACAGTAGTGAACAACCAGGTACTGGTAATACTTTCCCACCCTTTTGCCAGTCTATACCCTTCAATAGAGTAGCCTCTTATCTTAGCCTAAACGAAACACACATCATTATTTGTTGGATCTACGGTATCCCCTCAGCTGGAAGATTTTATAGATTTTATACGAGGGGCATACATTTTCCCTACTGAACATGTAGCGAAAGGTGGTGACTGAAAATCCTGGAACCTCCGGGGGTGTCTCAAGTTGAGATCCCATGGAATTTTCTGGGGAAAAGATTCGCCAGGAGCCAAGCGGAACACATGAAGGTCTTTCGTTTAGACCCCGCCGCAGAGCTCCGTTTTACCAACAAGGTGGTTCCTTCGCCGACGTTTCGGTTTCGGAAGGATCTCATTGGACTTGGACTTCTGGATGATTCACCTATATGAAAAAAACTCAAAGTGTTGAACTTGGAATCCCTCCAAAAATGATAAAATTCCAAGATGGGGATGATCTCCTGTTCCTTGGCTTCATTTTCGTTCGTTTTCAGGAGTAAAAATAGTAAAAATGTGAACAAACAAGTGTTGGATTGGAGATGCCGGATTCAAAACTTGGCTGGCTTAGGGGTGGTTGTTTTGGTTCCCTTCAACTGTGTTTTATTTCTGGATATTTTTTTTTGAACGGGGTGTGTCCTTGGTTGAGAATGTCAACCCATGACATGGGGGGAAAGATTCCCAGGAAAGGCGAGGACCTCCATCCATTGGTGGTAGTGTTGTTTTGATGTGCTTGAAAGCAGTGGCACATGGTCGAAATATGTCGAAATAATATGGAGTCTTTTTTTGAGGGGAAAAAGAATAAGTAGGGAGAAGAAAACACCAAGATTTTTAACAGATTGGAAAATAACAGTAGAATCTTTAGAACCAATTTGGTGTGTACTTTTTAGTATTAGGTTTTCCTAGATGCGCGCCCTTTTAGGTCCTGTTGTTTTCCATAGTGAATGGATGCGGCTGTAGATGTTTGTAACATTATGTTGCATGCTATGCTTCAAACAAAACTTACTGATACACTAGTAGTTACGTAATAAAGTCTATCAATATGCACAGATGATTAAAAGACATAGTTACATACTATATGAACATATATGTGTTTAAATACTTAGATTCTATTTTCGCTAACGGTAGGGCACACCTCCTCAAAAAATAAAATCTATTTGAGAAATTTTCACAACAGCAAACCGGAAGACGGGCAGAAAAGAGCTGCATCAAAGGAAAGAGAGTGCCACAAGACTCACCTGGCTTGCTATGAATGTCATTGTAGGGTCTTTAAACGTCACCCTAAGGCTTAATTTATAAAGTTTTTTAAAGACGTTTTTGTTCCTGATGGTTTTTTCGGTGAGGGAAAACCCCCATCCAAAATGGCAAAAACCTTTTGATTCACCCAAAAAAAGAACTTGGTAAGTTTGGTTTCTTTTTGTTGAAACTTCCGCGGTTCAGTTCTTCAAGGCACCCCCCTTGGGTGGGAGTGGCAGTTTCAGCCGCGTAGGCCTCTGACACCTGATGTGACGATTCGGGATGGTCCATTTTCCATGGCGAGTTTCACCGTGGTCAACCGAATCATGATGAAGATTCGATGACCGTTTTGGAAGCTTTAGTCGATGGTTTAGGTGTGTTAACTCTGAGTTCGAACATGTTTCTAATGTTTCGAAATTTGATTCAATAGATTTACATATATGCCAGAATTGTGTCATGAATAGGTGTTCTACGACAGTCATGATTGTAATCATTGCGTTTGAGTTTGAACACATTTGAAACAATGTATTTATATATAATATATATATATATGAAGTTTTTTTGCTTTTCATTCCTAGGGTTTATGAAATCAGCTCAAAACATGGACATCCGGAACCAATCATGATTTGATCAAATGGGATTCAGAGATATTCTTTTTGCGCAGCTCATCTCAATGGTGTGACCCATTTACTTCAGCCAGAAGATCAAGTCTGTAGATGTTTGTGTCAAACGGCGCGTTACCCGACGCGTATCCTTTCTGAACTTGGCTTAAACCAAAAAAAGAAAACATGATGGAAACTGTGCTGCGCTATGCAGGTCCATGCGTGATTTTGGAAACAGGTGTGTCACTTAGGAGGAGGCCATACAAACAATCAGGTTTCAGTGACAAATATCATATAATGTCGCTCCTCATTTACCAAACAATTGACGTCATGACGGGCCCCTCTTGTTTCTTTTTAGGGACCGCAAGAGTCTTTCCGTTAGCCTGGGAGGTCGCTAGAAAACCGAACTTGAACCGAATCTTAGCTTTTTTGTTGTGGGTACCTTTCTGAAAACATGGCGATTTGAACATCCGGTTCAAATAGGACATGTTAACGGCTACTTGTGCCAGCACATGAGCTAGCCTTCAGTGATTTTGTTGTTTATATGTTTTACATCCAATTAATTGATATATGTATGGACCCCAGACCAAGTAGCAATACGCTACAGCAGTGAAGTGTTAAAGTAATTCTATATCTACATCTTCAGAGAACATGAACCTTTATATTTTTTGACACGCAGTAGCCGAAAAACAACTTACAGCATTAGGCTGTGCATCCACCCAACAAAAATGCCCAGATGATGTTTCCTCTAGCTGACAGTTGCTATTTCGGAAGACAGATGAAAATAGGATCTTTTGAGGGTAAGTAAAATTTCCAAGCAGCAAGGGGCGCAATGACTGGGGCGAACCTGTGTTTTTGAACCAACGATCGATTGTCCATGGCGCCCCGTAAAACGGATCGCCATAAAAAATATATAATCTAAGTTCATGGATCTCAAACTCTTGGGGAATATCAGCAATTTTGCCCACTATTTATACCGTGCAATCCTCCAGTCCGGTCCTGAAATTTTTAGGAACCTTTTTTGGGCTGAAATTGAACACCTAAACGGAGGGTCACCCGATGTCTTAATAATGTTACCGTATACCCAGGTGATTTTTGTAAGCCCTGAAAGTTGGGGTTTTTCCATGGTGGATCTTACCCTGACGATCCCTGACGGCTCAATAGGGCTCAAGGGCCTGAGGGCGCGCGTCGACCTGCAGCAGGTGTTCCGTAGTTGCTACATGGCCATTGCCCCCAACAAAACCTAGGGCGACACACTTCAACAAAGAAACACTGGAAACATATCATCTTACCATATCTTACAAGGAAACCAAGGTGTCAACAATTATTCGCCATGGAACGGACAGCCCTTTTTTTGTGGCAAAAAAAGCCTAAGGAAAATACGATTCGCCATACACCCTCACATTCCCTGTTTTCGGGTACTCCGCTGGTGTGTGTCGCAAATAGGGCGGCGGGACTGGCCACGGTAGCTGGAAACGCACCGTCTTGGCCCGAGTCCCGAAACGAAGGTCGCTCGAAGGGCAGGGTCCGCAACGGAGAGGGAAATTGGGCATTGGCGGGGTTTTTGATGTTTGATTGATCTCATGGTTTACGATCTGAAATGTTAAATGTGAGACTAGTGTTTCAATTCAAGTATACACTATACACACTCACTCACCGCTATTTGAGAATGTTCATTGATGTTTCGTACTGTGGTCGCCCTTACTTCCATCTGAATTCATGATCTGGTCATTTTGGACTAGGCGTAGGTCCTTGTTGCTATTGCTGGGGCATGCCTTATTGTGCATGTAATGCGTTTACGCACAAGGGATCATACAGGGTCGTTCCAGACTAGGGGAAAAAGTAGAAAAGCCATCATGGGCTTATATACACGATGCTCCGTATGTGCCAGTTTTCTACATATTTATATATCATATATACACAGTGCCTTTACGCAATGGTGTATCTTTATATTGCGCAATATTTGGCACTCTTCACTATGCCTAACGGACAAGTTCATTCAAGACAGTTCATACTTAGTATGGTTACTAGTGACATTTTCAGCTCCCTGGGAGTGGAACACAGATCACCTGCCGGATTTCAAAGATTTTTCGGGATAATGATGAACCCATTTTGACTTCTGAATAAGATTTTGTTCCATTTTTTTAGAGTGTGTTTAAAAGCACTATAGCATCTATATAGTGTTTGAGTGACATCAAAAAACACTAGAGTCACATTCGGCTTGCATTTCCCAGGTGCCTTGTAATTTTTTCCCACGTTGGAAAACAATTTGCCTTGCCAAAAATGTGTTTGCAAAAAGATTTTTTCACAGCATCCATGGGATCAACCCACATGGATGGTATGGGATTGTTGGGTGGTTTTCCAGGGGCCGCAAGGGTTTCGAAAATGATGAATCTTCGGGGGTGGTTTTCCAGGCGCAGGTTTTTGTTGAATAACCTCCAAACGTACACATGTATTTACATTTAAAAAACTTGGCATGTATTATATTTCATGATAGCTTAAAATTCAGGACAAGCATCATGACAAATAGTTAATTCATATGAATCATCATCAATTCATCATTCAGTTTTAAAAAAAAAACGTCCAAACATGCAACCCTAAGGCTCCTGACCCCTCCTATCAAAACACCAGACCCTCCTAATGACACCCCTGCACCCTTGAAACAGGTGGTTTTGACACCCCATGACATCCCATGGTCACCGAGGTGGTAGCCAGAACTTCGACTAAGCCTCAGCAAAGATGATACCTTACCATCAAATGGAGGACGCATTTACTTGGAGAATGTCGGAACTCTCCGTGGTGAGAACGGAACCCATGGTATTTCTTGGGAGGGCATGAAAAATCCATGAGATTTTGGATGAGATAAAATGAAAGCAATGATACAGAATTATCCTTGAAGGGAATTCATGACATGTGTATGGTTTTCGTTTTTCACCATTGGTTTCTATCAAAAACACATGTTGTGGTGGTATCTATCGAATCAACCAGTTTGCTGGTACGAACGTCACCAAATTCCATTTTGTCTACCAAGTCATGATTGGAGTGACAGACATTTTTTACATGTTCCAAAGTACAGGCATTCCAAGATGGTTGCATCAAGTCAGAGAAGTGACACCTCTGACAAGAGTAGACTAGGTGGTGGTTTCAAAATGTTTCAAATATTTTTCATATTTTTCACCCCTATTTGGGGAAATGATCCAATTTGACTATTTTTTTTCAAATGGGTTGGTTCAACCACCAACTAGTAGACCAAACGCAGATGTTTTGTTGAACCAAGTGTTGAGTATTTGAAAAGTTTTTCACTTGGCGCCATCAAAACTTGAAGTCCACAAGCTGTGTCACGGATGATAAGACAGTCACATCAAATTTGTTTCTTGTGACTTCTGTCGAAGCGCCGAGACATTCGAAATTGGTTCGCATTTCAGAAACATGACCATTAAAGAGTTACATGTGCTTGGAAAATCCTGGAAGGTCTCCAAAAATGGTGATGGTGGTGTCTTTTTTGATATTCAAGTGTTGGTGTTGCAATATGCATGTTCATCATTGTTCATCTTGACATGCTGTCGATGCTGATTGTGGTGAAAATCTCCGCACAACATCGTCCTGCTTTCTGAAACTAGCATAGACTCTCGTAGCACCTCACCTTTTCCAAATAGTTTCAAATATGAATTTAGACTGTTGATGGAAGAAATCCTGCACCACCACGAAACTACCGACCTCAACTGGTTAGCGGGATTTCTTCCATGAGCAGTATGAATTGTGTGTTGCAAAGGTTCTTTTTTGCATATGTGATGTACTTTAGTTTCGGCGCGAGTGTGTAGTAACTTCAATAGGATGATATACCTGGACCCCCGAGGAGGTGCAAAACAGATGCGAAATTGCAACCCATTTGGGTTTCCCAGCACCAGCCGTTGCAGGGTAATTAAGTGTATGTATAGATATTTGTACATGTGTATAGATGCATATGCACTTATATACATTTATGTTTTTTTACGTATACATACATATGTATTTATATATGTATATGTATTTTAATGTATTTTGCTGTCTATATCAATATATTTATATATTTTGGATTTAACATAGTTATATATGTATATCTATATCTTGATTTCTCGAAGTATAAATCTGTGTAGTATATCACATATAGATTCATATATGTTTTTTAAAAATCACCATGCTTTGTTCGATGTCCTTGACCCTTTATCCATTGATCCCCACCCCAACTTTATCCCACCAGCTTCCAACCCGCGGCGTAGCAGAAAATCTCAAGGACTTGCTGAAGGGGACGCAGCTGGAGATGCAACGGTTACTTCAAGTCGTTGAGGATTTCCCCGTTTTTCCTTGAGGGATTTTTTGGGTCCAAAAAATGGCTGTTGAAACCCAACCCCCCTCTCTAATGGGACTCGACCTCCTCCCCCCCCCCCCCAGAAATAAGGATTTTAATCAGGCCTTTATTAAGGGAAACCAATGGTTTATAAACAAACCCTTAAGAAGGCGCCTTATTTCTCAAGGGAGTAGGTGAACCATTCGGATGGGAAGCCAAAATTGGGCTTAAAAAACCGACACTGTTGAAGTATCATGTGTTTTTGAAGGGTTTTTTAGTTTTTGGGGGAATACCTCCCTTAAAATTAGCTTAACAAATGGGACTCGACCCCCCCCCCAGAAATAAGGATTTATATATAATAGCCGGCCTTATTAAGGGAAACCCCAATGGTTAATAAACAAACCCTTAAGAAGGCCTTATTTCTCAGGGGAGTGGGTGTTCACCGACACTGTTGATACGTATCATGTGGACTGAAGGTGTTTTTTGTTAGTTTTGGGAATACCTCCCTCAAAAATTAGCTTAACAAATTATACATTTTACAAGGATTTGTTTTTGGAAGGTTGGCCAATGGTCACTCATTATCTATCAAGCCAGAATCATGATGAATCCAGTTTCGAGATCCAGGGTGGGGGAGAGGCAATTGAGGAGACCAACTTGCCATTGGAATCAAGAAAATGTTGATCAGATTTGTTGGTCTCCGCTGGTGATAGCTGTTTGATGCGCTAGGAACAGCGGATACTTCTGGGTGTATCTCAGCTGCCAGTGGTTTGCATGTTTTTTTTCTTGTTGTTGGTGTTGCTAACGCTTTTGATCATCTCGACGCTGTGTGCTGATTGATTGCTGATGCGTTTTGGAGCCTCCAAAATAACTCGAGAAAGAGTTAATTAGGATAGTTTGGAATTCCTATTTTTGAAGTCTTTGTAGCGGTTGGTACATGTGTTGATTTGACATGAAGATACTTGTACATTTATGATGTTTTATTTCACCAGACAAGAACAAGGCGTTGGGATTTAGATGCTTCTGCGTGGCATTTGCCAGGTGGTTTTTGTTAGGCAGCGGCCGTAAATGCACCACGTTGAGGCCAACACTGGAGCTTCAAAAAGGGAGTTTAACACAAGGATGTTTCGGCCATTTTTGTCAAGCCTTCAAACAACATCATGTTGGTTAATGTTCAAAGCTGAGGCGGAATTGATGAGTGCAAGTCAAAGACTACAAGCATTGAAACCCACTGAGATGGTCTCGGAATACAGCGAACAAGATGGTTTCTTTTCGGCCGGCGGAGATGGGCTAACGTGGAGGCTGGAGAGTGAAAAACCATGAAACACCTAGTTACATATGTTTACATACAAATACATACAAACACATACAAGATGTATATACTTATAAGTTATAAGTTACATTATAGTCTGGCATTTTGTATCAAGTGTGTCAAACCATATCATATTTGTTTTACTGTACATGTTACATGTGATTCTGAATGTGTTTTGATTACATTGCAAAAAATATCATGTCACGACCCTCAAGAAACAAAAGCATGATTGTTTTCCTAAGGGAGTTTCCTCAGAGGTTTGATTTAATTCAGGTGGGTAAAGGTGGTCTAGTTCATCCAGAGTTTTTCCAGATGGTTGCACGCTGAAGATGGATCAATGTGATCTTGAATCTTGACGACTAGAGTCGTTTTCTTGTTAGAAACCTCAAAGGTCAAAGGTTTGATGAAACAAACTTCTTTTCAATACTAGGGTCATATTTTAGAGACGCCGGCCCTTAAGTTTTCCGTCATCTCGTTTCCATGTCGGGTTTGGTACGAAAAGTTTAACATCCGGATCCCAAAAAAAAACAAAGGTTGACAGGTGCCAAAATTACCCTTAAGATTTGTGCACCAAAACCCGCATTCCAAAAGACCTGGCAGATCGCTAGCCGCACCACGTGATTTTTAGTCCATTTTTTGGAAACCCGCAGAGAAACCGCTGAATCCCCAAATGAGTTTTTTAACACCATAGATTACATGAAATTCTGGGTGAATTTCATGGTGACTTGACAGATTTCCCCCCAAAAGGATCCCAACGGCATGGTTTAAACGAGAAGTTCCTCAAAAATGCACGGAACAGTTCAGAGATTTGAAGGTTACAAGTAAGGAAGAGTGTTGCCAATTGACCCAGATGTGTATCATTGCATCATCATACCCATACATCTAAAATCGAATCTATCATCATATCCCTGGTTCAGGGTTGGTTGCTGCTGGCAGATATGAATGACCAGAACGACTTTGACTTTTTTAGTGAGTACACATACTGTATACTAATCGTCGCTTGATAACAAAAAAGAACCATGTCCAAATCAAAGTCACACTTGATTTGTGTGTATTTTGGCTTGGTCTCAAGGAGGATTTGTCCAAACTCTCCCAACAGGACAGAAAGCTTGAAGGTTTTGTGTCTTTTTTTGCTCAACAAACTTTGAAATTCATGGCGTTTGTTTGGGTACCATATTTCAACCTCAATCAATTCCCCACCAATTCGATTCCCTTGGCTTTTTTTTTTGGGAGGGCTTGGGGGATCCCAAACCTTTCATCCAACGTTAACCGAGAATTTCTTGAATTGGTCCTGGTCGTTGGTCTCCGGGTTGCGGTAGACTACCACCGATTTGACCTGAGAATTTTTTTTCAGATCTTTTTTAGTCGTGTGATCCCTGGGGATCTGAACCAAAATCCTCAAAAAAGAGTACTAAATGTGTGATCCACAAATGCCACTAACATGGCGTGATCCACCCATGTGAGTCGTTGAACTGGAACTCACTCCTGGAACTCATTGGAGTTCCAAGCACCCAACAAAAAATTGGAGCCTCATCTTAGGCTCCGGTGCATTTTCCAAATCGGGAAGCCAAAATGAAGATACCGAGAGTGATGGATGGGACGATGATCAGTCCGATCAGGGTCACTTGGCGGGCGAAAGAAGTTGGAGGTACCATCCAGATTCCTGCCAGAGATTTTTGTTGCATGTTTTGGGCATTATAAACGCGACGAAGGGAAGTCATGAAGGAACGTGCGTTTTTTTTGTGTGTGTGTGTTTTTTAAAACAATTCCATCGAAAACAAAATTGACGAAGATTCGAGTGTCAAAACCAAAGCCACTATAGACGACACGAAACCATCATTTTTTCTGTTGGAAACCACAGCTTGGTAATTTGTTTTGGTTTGGTTGCTGTGGATGTTTGTTGATGTGGGGGGGGTGATACTGTTGATGGTTCAGAAATCCGGCGAGAAAACCACCTGGGATGTATCCCAAAAGTCTGTGAATAATGGGATTTCAACTACCGTTCCCTCAACTACTGAGTGAATCCCGGATTTCTGGTTGCCGTCAGCAGCATGGCATTCCACTGGTGTTTTTCCGCGAATCCAGGTACCCGGAAAGCCAGTTGCGGCGATCTTCGGGGTGCACCGACCTCGCAACCTCTCGCCATGGCGGAAGAGATGCTCGCTTAGAACGGGGTGTTTACCGGGCGAAACCGGGATGTTTTACATTATTTTCTGGCTGGTGGTTTCAAATAGTTTCATTTTCACCTCTATTTGGGCAAGATGAACCCATTTTGATGAACATATTTTTCAAATGGGTTGGTGAAAAACCACCAACCAGTTTTGGTGAAGGTTTTTGGATGAAAATTTCATCTTGAATGGAGAAGTGAAAGAATGGTCATTTTAGGTACAATTTTTGTTGATTTCCCTCGCACCTATGCGAAAGACTCTGGTTATATAATTGTTGATGATCGCATTGGTGACGACAATAAAAGCCTTACCCCTTCCAAGACATCAATGAAACTTGACAAGATGTTTTCGAAGATCTGTTTTTTTTTTGTGGCATTACTGAAGATTAAAATAGATCATGAATGACAGGTGTCCTTTCATGTCCTTTCGCCAGCCAGGATTGTGGACAAACTCCCCGACCTTGGGGAATCGCAGGCGGAGTTGTTTTTTCTTCTCAGCAAATGCATGATGGATGATGGTTATCTTATATAGGATCCATTGGAAGAGTAGATTTACCTCCATGAATGCTTCATTTCAATGGAATCCATGTGTATTGGTACGTATGCCAGTTCCCATGGATCCGTAATGATTCTAGGCATGCGTTTTTTTGAAGCTCTGAAACACATGATCTGGAAAACATTCTATTGGATTCTAGTGGGCATTTCTTTTCGAAGAGACAAGTTTTTTTTGGAAATCCCAATTTTTTTCATTACCCTCAACCAATCCAGCCCAACCCAACAAGGCCAACCTTGGCTGTCGTTTTGAACCAGTTGGGTTTAAACGTTCACCACCGCCCCCCCCAAAAAAAAGGGGGGGGAGGAGGAAGATGAAGATTTAACCATATTTAACCCACCCATATAGGCATATAGTAGTATAGATTATATGTGTGTGTTTTTTTTTTACTGAAGGTGGCCTGCTTATACCCACCTTCAGTCCAAAATTTTTCGCCCTGACTTTTCCTCACCGCGTCAGGCCCAAGCGCCCAAACGGCCCAGCACCCTCTCGACGGGCTCCAACCGTCGAGACAGACGCATCAGTGAGGGAAAGGCATCTCCCAAAGTTCAGGCCGATGTCTCGGCGTTTGGCCCAAAAAAAACCACGGGGATTCGGTGGATTAGGGATGTTTTCGGTTTCAAAAAGTAGAGATGTTTAGAAGCTATGGGGGATTTTTTTTGTTTCAGGGACTTTTTCGAGAAGTAACAACTAATGAACTATAGAGCACATTTAAAAAACCATCCAAAAGTTTCATTTGCATTTTCATAAGGGCGACGATTTGGGTTGGTTTCATCCCCTCTCTGAGCCCGATGAGCCCATTGTTTTACTCGTTTTGGCACAGTTTCGGTGGGGAGCTGTTGGGCAGTTGGGTTGCAAAGAAGCTGACCAAAAACCGAAAACCCCTATTGATGAGAGCCATCCAGGAGGTTACACCCTCCGAAATTTAACAGTTCGCCCCTGAAAAATCATGGGAAAGGAAGATGAATTTACTTTTGGGATTCCCTATTACTTAGGGGGCTATGTTCAATTTCCGGGGTGTATATACATATAATTATATACATAGTCAAAACCCAGTGGAATAGGAGATATAGGAGGGAGTTTTGAGGCCAAAAAAACCTCAACTCTGTAACCTTGGAATGTGTGGGGAAATCAACAGGTGGAAGAGGTGGCCCGGTCGCCGTCGAATACTTCGCAGAACTCTCAAGCTCCTTGGTTCCGAGTGGGAAGGGCCTAAGGTGACAGACCCCAAGTCCCAAAGTCGTTGAGAAATCACTTGGCGGCTCCGGTGATTGAATTCTCTTGAATAAAAAGATCATTGCGCAGCATGATTGATGATGGAACTTGTCAAATGATATAGATGAAACAAAGCACTTATATACTTTTGGGACTGTCCTTCAACCTTTCTCAAACATGTTTGCATCATTTGAAACAATATGTGTATATAAACATGTCATGTTTTCATATTTTTTCCACATCAATCAATCCCATCACTGGGCCATAGGTTTTTGTTAAATTGTCCAAGGGATGCCAAGGTTTTGGTCCAGGGTTTGTGGCCTCTGGTGATTCGAACCAACCCCTCACCTCTCCTAGGGTTCCGAGTCCGTGGCCTCGGACTACTCCCACCACTCCGATGGCAGCGACGCCTCGGTGGTGTCGGACTGGGACCTGGAGGACGACAAGAACGACAAGCGTAAGAGGACGGCGACGGCTACCGGAAATCACCGGGTGGAAGCTATGGGTGGAACTCGGAACCTGGGGGGGAAAAGGTGGAGCTGGTGGATGTGTTTTTTGGTGGTGTTAAATTAATGGAGTTTTTTGGGGAGTAAACGGAATCAGAAGGGGTTCGCCACAAAAAGTCCAGGTTCTTGGGGATTTCAGAAATAAACCGGGAGTCAAAAATGAAAGAAGGAGGACGGGTGGGTTAAATTTACATACCCCATAGCATCCATGTATTATGTCCTTATGGTATATTTACCTACATTTACCCTAAAAAGCAACCAAATGTAGGTACATATACCATACATGGATGCTATCTACCCTGGAAAAAGTAAGATGGCAAAGGACATTTCGGAAATACATCTTCAAATGCTCCATGTCTACCAGCTACCCTCCCTGAAACTAGCATAGCACCCGAAAATGGGCCTTCCCAAAGGGAAACTATTGAAACCATCCATTTTCAGGGGCTATATATGTTAGTTGTAGGGAGGGTAGTACATGCATGGATTTGGGTTGTGAAGTGAGAATTCCTCCCATGAAAAGATGCAGAAAAGCTCCGATAACAACGGTGGGCCTATGGCTTATAAATATAATGCATTAAAAAACGAGAACTTGCAGTGACAAGCAACCACAACCCACAAGAACAAAAACAGCAACTACACCGAAAAGGGAAAAACAACACACCAACAACCAAGTACAACCAAGTGCAAGTACAATGTTCAGGTGATTCCCAAAATCCAAGGGTTTATTTTCTCCGCCAGGAGAAAAAAAATCTCGAAAATCTGCCATTTGGCTCGGTCAAGGGGACCAGGGAAGCACGGTTTGGGTGTGGTTTCGTTGCGGTTTCTGGAACGTGTGTGATGCCTGAGATCATATATTGAGTTTTTGGACGAAATTTGGACGAAGTTCTTGGTATGCAAAAAAAAACATGTATGATGTGTTGATTGACTTTACTTACACAGGCTGGTATCATTTCATTTTTCATGATCAACTGATCAACAACCTATTCATATTCCATTCATGCATTCAATTCGTTAGAACACGTGGTTTGGTGCCCATCTAGCTTCCATGAATCTAGAGATGGCAATTCCCCTAGAAGTTGCCTAAAGAAATCCAGTTGTTGGAAGGACCTGACCATAATTCCTTATAATTCCACTGTTAAAATTAATCAACACAAATATATCTGTTGAAGTTCACTGATGGGATTGATATTTGAAGTTGCCCCTCACTATTGGCAGTTGATGAAATTGAGACTTTCAACGAACTTAGTTCAGGTGAATTGATTTCAGGAGGAAGGGGCCCCTTGCTTTGATTGGAAGGTAAAAACCTTGTTTTGGAGGGTTCAAGCCTAAACATAGAGGACAAACAGGTTCCATGTATATATGTATCTATGAAACACATTTTCTCTGATTATAAATGAGCCTTCACTATAGTTCAAAGGTCTGACCATCCATACTATATGGCGGTTTTACCTATACATTTCCTACACAACTCCATGAAACATCTCAGGTAAATCATTATATCATACTTTGATGCAACCCCCCTCCAGCCCTTAGCCATTTTTATAATGGCAACGAAAAACCGCATCCTCTGAGGGTCAAAAGAAAAAGAATGAAACCATCGGCTTCTCAGCTGTGAATACTCTTCGATCTATGGGAAGGTCAGGGAGTCCATTTTCCAGATGTCCTTATGCAGGACATAAAACGTCATACTGTGCTATCCATTTGGTGTGCTGAAAGTGATTGCAAAAGGTGAATCCAATAGAATCTATATATAATCCTTATACTGATTGTAATTTCTCAGCAAATGACACAAGCACGCCATATAATTTCGGTGCTTTGGGCGGTGTTGTTTCATCAATTTCACCGTTGTGAGCCCGAATTTGAGGGAAAAACCGATCCATCTTGACAGGAGGGAATTCGGCCATTTTTGGCCGCCAAGAATGCTGTGTTTTTTTATTCATCCAGGTTCAAAGTAAACAAAGGACAGTGAAGTGTTACACTGCAACCTCCGAAACAGCTGGATTCGTAGACTGTCCTTTTAGGTGATTGACACCGGGTTCCACCCGAAGACATGAACCCTTTGGGAAGAATTTGGATGTTGTTGCCCCTTTTTTGTTGGTGGACACTTGAGGATAAAGCCATGTTTTGTGTAGAAGAAAGGATATTGTTCATGTCACCTTGAATTCTGGATAAACATGGATAAACATATTCATTTTCAGGTTGCAATGTTTAACTTGCAATTTCGTTGACTTTCATGTAGTTCTCCGGTTCCTGATGCCTTTTTTTGTCCCCCCGGGAGAAACCACCATGAACCCCCAAGGAATCCTTCTCAATGAGACGCAGCCCGTGAAGACGTCAGGGATCCCTGGAACCGCACTGTTGCCCGAAAAGCTGGATGTGACTTGATGGGCTTTTTTCCCATGACAAATCCATGGGATGAAGGGTGTATTTACCCTACATGAAATCCCATAAAAACAACCATGTAGGGTAAATATACCGTTCGTCCCGTGGATCCTATATGGGTGTGGGTATACTCATTGAATTGATGCAAAAAATCTCTATATTTCCTAAATTTGCGAAGTGTGAATATTGGGGACATATGTGGGCCAAATATCGGAGAAGAAAAAACATTAATTATTATTGCTTAAACTCACAATGACAAGACAAATCATCACTTCATGTCATCCTTTCATTGGAGCATATGTTTTATGATACAAGTTCCCTGGAAACAAAAAGACAAAAACAGCAAACTTCTTCTTTTCCGAGCCTGGAAACGCAGACCCCAAGGAGAGTTCCAAAGCCTTCGAAGTCAAAGCAAAAACTAAGTAAGTCACAACCAGTCAGCAGGCAGCACCCCTTTGGTTGAACCCTTTGACCTGTGAGGGGGTGATTTTTGTTGGAGAATCCCAAGGGCTATCCATACCATACCCAACATTTCTAGGATGAAATCATGTCGGGAAATGCTCACGTCTTGAGCACCAAAAACCAACATACACGCAGTGATACTCAGTATCAAAGACAATTGTGACCTTTTTTTGTTTTAAAATTTCTTAATTTGATAATTGAGTATTTCCGTTTCCTTCCACACGAGATCTATCCCATGCATAGCCGACCCGCGTTTTTACGAGTTTCTCCCTCGTTGGGAGCTTCGGTGTGAGGTCCTCCTTCGGCGATCGCTTTGCTTTGAAGGCTTTAAACGAACACAGGGGGTGAAGAGTTTGTCCCTCAACTACGGTCATCAGCCTATGGTTTCGTTTGCTTAGAACGATCTAAACTAAACTTACCAACAAATTTAACCGAGTGATGATCACACAAAAAGTAAAAATCCCTCAAGATCGCTAGAGTTTGGCTACATGTCACCTGATCGCACCTGATCAAAAAAACCGCCAGCATTGTTTCAATTGGAGTAGCTGATTTCGGGATAAGGCCTGGCCATGTGTAAAAAACGATGGGTTTAAACATCCACCGTACGTATAACTCAAAGAGTGCATGAATGAATCCCTTCAAAATTCACCTTCGAGGATGTGAAAACTTCACATTGTTTAAAGCAGGTTTCAATTTCTATGGCTTGTTTCGAAGATCTCAAGAAATGGCCGAGCTTTTTTTTTCGAGATGCAGATGGGTTGAACATTTGCGGCCTTGGGGTTCTGGATCATTTGGATGCATATATGTTGTCAATGGTCCTCACGTGATGGAAGAATTTGTTCCCAAAAAGGATCCAGAAGGTATATATATATATTTATTTAGATAGTTTGGTACCGGGAATGCTGATTGCGTGGCCAAAATGCATCAACATGAACCCTGGCTTCATCTCATTTCATGCTTTCAGAAGAATTCTTCCAAATCGACCTCCAATCATCCAAAGGCAATCCTCAAAAAAAGCGTTTCGTCATCAACAAGTTGTAACAGTGATGTCTCCATTGTGGAAAGCGTCAATTGCGTGCTTTCCATCGTGATTTCTACATCCCCGCAGGATGTCGTCAAAGTTTTTTCACCACCTGTGGGAACTTGTGGAAAAATTTGACGTTCGCATATTTTTCCAAAGGGGTTGAAACTCAACCACCACCGAAACGCTTCACGTTTAACAAGACCAGTGGAGTTTGGGAACTCATCAGCTTTTTGCTCGCCCATCCGATGAAGTTGAGTCGTTTGGTTCCTAACAAAATATGTCATTTCTGTTCAAAAGATCATGAATGGAAGTGTAGGTGGATGGAGGAGAGGAACTGTTTATGAACATTTTGAGATACATGAATAGATATTTTATACTGATATATACGGGGATATATATAATGTGTTTTTTTCGTGTATATATATACGTATATTTATATTACGTATATATAATATTTGATGTCCTTCATGGAGTGAACGGTTCAGGTCCGAAAGTACATCGATCATGTGGCAGGACAGGAACTTGTTGACATCAAAATGCTTGCACGTACTGCAAACAGCAATCAGCATCGATCAAATTTGATGGCTAAAGCGGTAATGAAACGTGAATAGTTTTTAGTTATCAGCCCGAGATTCATGTTTTATGTAAGTGATTTGTTTATTCACCAGTTGACTGTTCTAACTCCCCTGTGCAGCCGTTTATTTTTTTTGCGAAAGTCTAAGGATACATGACTGTTGTTTTTGTACTTGCCCTTCAAGAAATGCCAAGTGGCACTATGTTAGTTTTTTCCCCCAGCAGACTAAGAATGCGTTGACAGAAAGTGGATTAGTATGCCGGGGGAAGACCTGTTTTTTTGATTTTTCGGGAGCTACGTGTTCTGATTATCTTGCATAGTACTACGTAGGCAAACTGCCATAACCCCCGCCCAAGCCCAACCCAATCAACAGAGTTGTTGCAAAAAAACACGACTCCGCAGAACAAAAATAGATGTTTGGTTTGCACACTTCGAATGCATTTGAACAAACACTTCTCTGTTGGAAAAAATCGCCGCCAAAAAAACAGGAGCCTTGGTGTTGCTGAACTCCTTTTCCATGATGATTCAATTAGAGATGGAAGGTCGTACGATCGCCAATAACCTAGGCCTGGGCGACACAGCAGAATCTGGCAAGGGGTTGGGTTTTTTTTCCTAGTGAAACAGTACTAAAAAATCTATGAGTCCCTTAAGGGACGGAGGTTCTTAGGTGAGGATTATTTGGCCTTTTCCTCAGAGAGCCTTCAACGCAAAACTTGCTAGGCCGCTAGGACCCCTAAGATCAAGATTTGATAAGTTTCTTGATGCCCCAGATTTGGGGGTTTCTTGATGTTTTTGGGGATGGGTCCAAAGAAACAGGGATTTTTGTTGAGAACCCTTCACTTTGAGTTGGATGGTTTTGAAAGTTGCAACCTTCATTGTTGGTTGGTGATTTTGGTCATTCTTGTATCTGTTGTGTGGATTTCCTGCTCCGGAAATCCGAAAAAAATTGGAGATGACCCACTGATTCTTTGATCAATAAAACTTGGGCCTTAGATCCAGAAGTTTGCCATTGCGCTGCTAGGTTTGCCTCAAGGGCACAACTATAGCGAAGCAATGCCTACATTTCGTGTGGTGGACGAGATGTTTGTTTCTTGACTTTCTGGAAGAAGCTGGTCGAGCTTGGAAAACCAAAATAACCTGAGGGGTCAAACAATTTCAGAAATGGAGAGTTAAGGACAGCTACCTTTAGGGGAACCTAAGTCCATCGTTTTGTTAGGATTAAATGTTTGGTTGCTGACGAAACCACACGTTTCTGAAATGAGTACCCCAACTAGGAAATGATCTCAAGAAGCAGATGGACCCCCCGTTTTAGCCCAAATTTCCCTTCGTGATCTTCTTCGTGGGAGGGCTTTGCCACGTTCTTTTGATGATTTTTGTTGGACCAGGGCTCCGCTAAAGATGAGGTATCATGAGGTTATATTTGATGGTGATTATATATATCTTGTTTAGTACAAAGATTTGTACAACGTTTTTTTGATATGGTATTGATATTATGGTAAAACGTGGTTTTTATAGACATATTGACACAATGTATTGATATATATAAAATTCATGTGCATATAAAGTTATATTTCTGTATATGTTTTTTACATGTTAGATGTTTAATGTTTAATAGACGTGCTATCCAGATTCAATGTATTTATGATTCGCTTTTGATTTCGGCAAGCTACATGTTGCCAACCCCACGTTGTTTTTTGGATCATTGTTTATTTTTTTTAGCTGGATGGTTTGTTTTGGGCCTACTAAAGAAACACGGCAATTGGTCTGGCTTTCTTTGGGGCAGAATGTACTTACCCGAAAGGCTCCTGGCTAAGGCCCCAATGAATCTAAATGTCAGCCAGTACCCAAGTTTCAAAAAAAGGCAAGAACAGAAAGCACTAGTAGGGTGTCCATGGAAGTTATAGTAACTAGGTAGTAAGTAGGTTTATGATTTACTTTCCGGATTCACAATCTACTTATTGAGGGGTTATAATCCATTTACTAAGTAGAATCGACATTCCAGTAGTCATACATGAAATGTTTGGGTGGATGTTGTTCTCAAATGTGTTTTATTGCGAAAGGGGTTCAGCCTCCAAGTATGACTTCCCCAACCGTTTCACATGTCTAGATGGATATGTTTGGAACCCAAATGCTGTAAAGACTTTAGCCTTGACAACATGTCCATTTTCGACTTTCAGGACTTTCAGGCCTTAAAGTATGCCGTCAATCAATGACTGGTTGGTGGCAACTCAAATATTTTCCATGTTCATCCCGAACCTTGGGGAAATCATCCAATTTGACTAATATTTTTTTAAAGATGGGTTGGTTCAACCAGCAACCAGATGATGTTTCATGATAAATTGATGAACTTGAACCATCTTCAACCATCGGCCATCGGTTTGGAGCGTTTCTGAAGAATCCACCCCAGATTGCGGGTTGCTTTTTTCCTTTCAAATTCACCCCACCTCACCACCTCCAAAAAACGAAGATGACAATGGAAAAAGGAAAACATCTATCTCCTATCCCATATTATAGGATCCATGGGACTGTTATATTTATATACCTGCCTGAAAGCCATGAACATCATCCATCCATGTCAGTATATGACTGTGATTTTTGAAGTTTGCAAACCCAAAAGTCAGGGTGGATATTTTCTCCTATTTTCAGGATGGTGATTTTCCAGCGCTTCCAGTCAGCTAAAACTGGAGGTGTGGATCTTCTTAGCCGAGTTGCTACTGCGTATGTTTGTGGAAGGTCGTCATTTTGTGAAGGATGTGGCCAATTGGTGACTTGCCGACTTGCCCATGGGAATCATGGGAAAACTGAGTTTTCATTGGACCTTTGCAACTTGCAACTTAGATGGGAAATCGAATAAAAATGATTGAATTGAATAAACACAAGAAGTTCAGGAGACATCATGTTTTTTGTTTCAAGTTCTTTTTTTTCCCTTGGCCAAAAAAAGAAAAACATGTTCTTCTTACAAAAAAACACTTGAAAAAAATGTTGTCACTCCACATCCGTTCGTTCCAAACAAATCCCTCCCTCCAAAACAAAGTTGCAACCAACAAAAACTTGGCCAAATCTTCGCCTTCAGGTTGGACGCAGTGCTGGTGGCAGGAGGTCTCTTTGATGTGATTTTGTCCATGGCCGGTGGAGGAAACGATGGAGTGACCCTACGCTTCGTTTCAGCCATGCGTCTCGGTCTCTCTCGTGTTGTTTTTAGGGCCCAACTTTTCAGCACGGGAAAACACGGGAAAATCCAACGATTTGGATTTTGTGTATTTTTTTGGGGGGTGAATATGACAAAAATACTGTTTTATAGATGGTGTTATGTGTTGATGTAGATATATATTTTTAGAGATGAATATATGTAGATATGCAATAATATACATTTATTATGTGCGCTTAGGTACACAATTGTGTTTTGTTTTAGTTTTTGGGGCGGGGATGAATGTCGGGATAGAATGGTGAATGTACCACATTGTTGAGTCCTGCAGTATTTTGAAATGAAAGCAGACAGCAATTCCTAGGGTTTTAACGTTGATTGGCATGTACACATTTTTTAATTCTACACAGTATATGTGGGATGATATGAGGAAACAATTCTGAACCAGGAACCTGTCAAACATGTTGGAAAGATTGTTTTTGAGTCAATGAGGGGAGCTACTTTAGCTAAAGGAGGATGGGTATTACAAATATACGTATATATATGTAACATGTATATACGTATATCCAGATGTTTAATGGGAATCTACTTGTAGAGCAAACAAAGGCTTTTCAAGGGAATCCTTGCAAAAACAAATCACCATGTTTCAGGGCTAGCCTTTCAAGAGTTTTTTTTGTGATACCGAAATTCTGGTGACGACTAACTACCATCATTAGGGTGGGAAACCCCCCAATCCCAAGATTTATGGGTCCTTCAACTTGCCGCCTTTTTTAAGGCACAAGGGATCTAAGTGGTTTTGGATGAAATGACCGGATGAAATGCACGAGAGAGAGATATGTGTTTTTTAAATCCGCACCCGGAAAAAGAAACACCATGGGAAAGTGAGACCCACATATTATATATATTTACTGTACGTAATTGTTTAAAAGGATGTTTAACATTCCTGTCACTATCCGGGGGCATTGGTACACATGCAACTTGTATCCACCAGGAAAGCCTTTCGAGCCATTCGTATGGTGCGAAGCTTTCGATTTTCCCCGGGCCTACGAATGTTGGTGAAGGTGGGGGTATCGGATCGTCCGATGCCCATGTAGGATCCATGGGACGAATGGTATATTTACCGATCCATGAAGGATATCAATGGTTGATTTTTATGGGATCAATCAATTAGTAGGTATGAATATACCGTTCGTCCCATGGATGATATGGGATGGGTGATGGGTGAGTCGGTGTTGAAAAGATGAAATGTTCTGTTCAAGGGTGTGTGCGTTTTTTCCCTTGACTTGGAGTTTGGGTGTTGTTTTGAAGGATTCCAGGATTTCCAACTCACTTTCACTTGCAAGTTGAACAGTTGAAAACGCATAGGATCAGTATAGATTTTCCAGGATTCAATGGTGAATGGTGAGTCAGATAGGGTTTTTGATTCTTCATATTTCGATATACACCTCTGAAAATTAACATGGAACCCAAAAATTGGAGGTTTGGTTCAGATGATTTTCCTTTTCAGACCAGGTGATGATTTTCAAGTTCCAGCCGTGAATTTTCCAGGGTGTAGCTGGTTGATTGTTAACTTGATCACGATGTGTATATATTTTTTGAGATGGCACCTCTCAGCATTTGCATCCTGTTTGAGATCTACTTATTGGCAACTCTTGAAGGGCCCACCAGTATACCACATGTTCCTATGGAGAAAAAAGATGCAGCTACTGGCAATTCTGCTGGTGACCTTTTTGGGTTGTTGAAAACGTGACCCTTTTCAATGGTTGTTGGTGACCTCCAACGTTTGGGGATGAAAAGGTCACTTTGAATCACCTGGAGGAGGGAATGGATTTGGGGTGAGACATCCTGCATCCGGAAAGGCTTGCCAATGTTGCTTACCATCTCTTATGTGGTCCATGTTGCTACTGGCTGTCTTCATGTGTATGGGTGCTTTGATTATGGGCCTCTTGAACTCACAAAAAAAACGGGTCACAAAATGGACATCGCCTTGAAACTCAAAGGCTTGAAAGGGTCATGACATGTACAATCCACTAATTTCACTTGGATCCTTTATGCATGAAAACCATGTGTTGTATGTTTTTCCCTCTAGAAATTTTGTTACAGTCATCCATGTGAGTATATCACCGCAGACTTGGGGTCCTGGAAGTTAAATACGTAAATTCTACAAACAAGTCGGTTTCGGCTTCATTCTTGGATGATACACTCCGGTAATCTAACATAACAATGGAAAATCCACCATTTGAAGATGTATTTCCTATTCAAGATGGGGATTTTCCATTGCTATGTTTGTTTACCGGACGACTTTTGAGAGGATATTTGTTCACTTTCAGCCAAGTAATCGGTTTTACTCCCAAAAATTGCTCAAGGACCCTGGGCGCAAATTTGATAAAAATAGAAGATTGTTGCTTTTGGAAAGTTTAAACATTTTGGGGGAGTTGTGTGTATTCCCATTTGTTTAGGGGCTTAACATGTCTTTAAATGTCTTTGTATGTTTCACCATTCGGTAATCTAACATGGCAATTGGAAAGCAGATTGTGTGTATAAGACTACTCCCATCAATCTAAGGTTATTTCAACACATCTTTGGAACACACCCCTAAACCATTACCAACAGGCTATAAAGGGATTCCTTTCATAGTTGGCTTGGGCTCGGCTGATGCCATGTTTATCCTCGTGGTGAGTCGTTGTCGTCATTGTCGTTTCTTGTTGTTTGTTTTTGCTTGTCGGATCCTTCTTTTTTATCATAACCGTTCGTCAGCGTCATCATCATCATCATCATCATCATCATCATCATCATCATCATCATCGTCATCGTCATCGTCGTCATCGTCATCGTCATCGTCATCATCATCACCATCATCATCATCATCATCCACCAAAAAAGACATTGAACAAGTTTCAGAATGTAGGATGAGCCTTTGCTACTTCGAAAATAAGTGCCTTTTGTGTAGGCCTTGGGAATGGCAAACTCCGGACTGGAAAATCATGCTGGTTTTATTTGTTTTATACCGCCAGTGCTGCTGACTCGTTGATGGTCCCTATTCATGCATGTCATGCGCGTCGCATACTTTGACCCTGGAGACTTTCAGAAATTGATGTGTCTTACGATTTGAGATGTTAAATCACTCATGGAAATGATTGCATTGATGATGTTTGCTGTTGGCTGGGGTATGTTGGGTGCACGAATTTGTGTGTTCAAAACCAAAGCCAACATAGATCTTTCATGTCGTCATCAATGAATGCACGTATGTCACCCCACATTACTCAAGCTTAGCTATCAATCATGTTTATTTCCTCGCGCCACGAGGAAATTTGCTGCAAGACTTTATCAAAGATGAATCGCAGCCTTTCGAGGACGTTTTCATGGCTGGTTTCTGTGTCGCCAACCTCCGTCACCCGGGATTTTTCGAACAGTGCCCCGAATGGTCAACAGGGAAACACCACATTTTAAGCCAACTCTTAGGAAGGGCCAAAACAAGATGCTGGTATTTATGAAAAATTGCTATTTGTTTCGATGTGGTGAACAGTTAACATCACAAATCATACATACATCCATTAATATGTCGTAGTCTATATATTTCTAAATGGCCACAAAAAAATCTGAAGCTACGATTTATTCTTTGGAACCACCGGCTTCATGCCCGCATCTTCCCATGTCTCCGGAACTTCGTCTGGTTGATGGGCCAATGCACAAATCTGGCAAACAGCCATTCACCCCCAGGTCTAGGGGGTGGCAACTCAAATATTTTTTAAATTTCAACCCGATCCCTGGGGAAATGATGAAAATTTGACTTATATTTTGCAAATCTGTTGAAATCACCAACTAGAGGTGGGTTTTTCTTGGTCTACAAATTTTTGAAAAGATCAGAGGTAGCAACATGTCTTACATGGCCTTCAGCATGTCATGTCAATGAACCAAGTTTTTCAGGGCATCAGTTTGTCACAGTGTGCACCCCCTCGGGGCCTCGGATGGTGGACCAACCTACCCATTTGTCGACCATAAATGCTGTTCGATGTAACCTGAGTTTAATTTAAGGTTTTAATTTGCTTTCATGCTGCCTGTTGCTTTCTTGCTGCTTGCTTTTTGCTTGCAAAGAAAGCTGCTTCCTTGCAGTTTGGTTATTTGGTTGCTTATTGCTTACTTTCCGTGCAGGATTATTGACTGAGAGAATCCATGTGGTTTATGATGGCCGAGATTTAGAAAAGAAAGGCGTTCCATAAACCCTAAACTCGCAAAGGGCACAGTCTGGATGGAAAGCAGTACCAATGAGTAAAGAGCTTGATGATTTACAAAAAAATGGCTCAGAACTGTGGCTGAGTTCATATGGTTTGTTGTCTACCTCATTCCCTCCATATTGGTTTTTGTTAGACCTGCTGACAATATCATAACTGCCGGACTCGAAGATATAATATGACCGACCTTAAGAAAATTAATTTTGGCCTTGGGTCATGAACATTTTCATGGTTTACCGATACACAGCAAAGTGGGTTCGGCAGAAATGATTTCATTTTGGTTGAAAACTGAACATACAGATAAAGCATCAACACGAAAGCAAACAACAACTCACCATGTTTGTAGTTTCTGTATTGTTTGTTTATTTTTGCCATCACTGATGGCATGAGAAGAATCTGAGTCTGAGTGATTTTTTTCACCAACATACAACCTTTTAAAGAAACAAAATCAATGAATAGATCGATTTCAAGAAAAAAACAAAACTAAATAAAGCATAGCAAAAAAGTGGCGGAATCGATAAATGAGTAAATAACTGACCAATACATGAAAAAAGCAATAAATGAACACACAAACAGTAAATAGATAGACACCAAATAAGGAATACTCAATGAATCAATGACAAGTCAATAAATAAACAAAATGTGAGTAAAATGAGCATTGCAAAATACATAAGTACATTAAAAAATAGATGCAATGAATCTAAAACAGTGAATAGATTACTGTATTTTGGAACTAGTGAGATTCAGAATGATTTGTGAAATCTGAAGGGGTTCACAAAAGCGAAATTATAAGCCCAAAAAACAAAAAAATAGATGAACAAGAAGTACACGCACACAGAATGAAACATATATAAATTGATGAACACAAAGATAAAACGGTTGTTCAAACGCACAAATAAACAATGACAAGAAATCAATAATCCAAAAATGACTACTAAATAGATGAAGAAATACACAATATTTGTTTTTGGAAAAAATCAAGAATGGAAAAATGAAGTCAGTAAATCAACAAAGGATTTTGAAAGACAAAACAATGAATTAACTAAACAACAAAACGATAACTAGATCAATAAACAGATTGATAGTGAATGTTTAGGTTTCCATTTAAATCTAACATCGATAAATAGATAAATGATTAGAAATGAACAAACAACCAGTCAATATAACAATACCGTTACCGAAGCAATAACAAATCAGTAGACATTTATTAAGTAAATGAAAATAGATTGAATAAACAGTTAATGACTACATGTTTAAAATATCAATCAACAAATGCAAAAGTTATGAATGAATGGCTGGATTTTACAAATAGTGAGAGTCAGAATGGATGGTAAAGATAAAATTCATAAAGATACCAGTAAGGAAGCACACAACAATTCAAACATGAAAAATACATGTTTAGAGGAAATGATGAATGAATGTATATATATATATATATCTATTTATTTACGTATATGTATTTGCTTTTAGGCACAAAAAGTCCATACAAATATACATTATATATGTACTGTATACTTACATAAGTATACATGAGATGCACAAATACTTGATAAACACACCAAAATATCAAGAATAGATAGCTGCAATAAAGAGACGCAATAATTTGCTCTCGCTTCTTTATCCTTTCACCTGGAAAATCGGAATATTCTTCTCTGTTTTTGTCAAACCTCCGCGCAATTTTACTCTCAGGGAATTTTCTTTCCGGAAAAACGGCCTGAATTAAGTTGCATTCTATTTGTGACTTTAAGATATTTATATGGGGCCCATACTTTTCATTGCCGAGTTCTTCTGATGCCTTCTGAGGGTGTGCATTTTCAATTTGCGTGGAAAAAATCCCCTTTGTTTGCTACAAGTCTGCAAAGCCAAGGGCCAAGACTCTTGTTTGTGAAGTTTCTTTGATTCCTGATGCATGGCTCACACGAATGAAACCTGAGATGCAGTATTTTTGTTGCTGCACCGGGCTGAAGGTGTGAGACCATGGCTCGTGCATCCCCAACAAAACAACGTGGATTGAGGGTGCTGGCGCGAGAGATATATTATATACGAAGCCATGAGCATTTTGATTTAGAAATAAGGTTTTCCACATATGATATTTTTTTTGTTTGTGAAATTGGGTAAATGTATTCTGTATATATACTTTTGCATGTACAGCAAATTTGTTTTGAATGGATTTTCAATCTATGTACCTGCGCTTTCTGGGGCGCTGACTGAAGAAACTTTGATATTCTGTCTTCGAGTCCGGCACAAACTCCAACTGCATGAGCGGTAGAAGCTGCCAGGCCAAGACATAGGCATACCTAACATGAGTTGTAGACATGCCATTGGTCGTAGGAAGGATGACTCGGGTCTGCCTGTGTCCCGGTCCAAGAGTCTCGCAGGGCCTAACACAGGTGCATATTTTGTAGGTTCTGCCGAGTGTCAGTTCCACCAGGACAGACAATGGGTGTGGGCGCGCTACGGCACAACCTACCGAGCCATGTACACTCTTTATGAGATTACATTTGCAGGTCGGGTGCAAAACGTGTTTTTTTTGGCCGTTCGTCGGGTAGGGTTTGGGGGTGCCCCAATGATTTCAGTCTGAAAGCTGTGTGCCCAAAGTAAAGGTGTGCAGTTGGAAGCTTGCGAGGACAATAAAAGGGCAGATGGAAGGAAAGCATGGGTCACAGGTTTTGACCATGTGTTTCAATGGCATCCCGCGCTCATGCTCATGTCGTTGTGGGGGAAATTAATTATAAATTAGTTTTACTGCGAGGTACCTAGGGTGGTCATGGACTCATGTTCCGATAATTGGCGGCCCCCGTTGCCAGGCAATTGGCCCACGAACGCGCGACCTGCCGCTTGGTTTGGGTTGCGAACAAGTTGTGTGGGGCCATCCTCCGCACGCATTAATTCTGCATGACATTCCTGCATGTTATTGAAGGCCAGTAGTTTCTGCAATTATCTCTAAGAGACATCCATGTGGCCCGTGCGGGACTATTCCCATATTGCAATATTTGGGCTGGGCCAAGTGCCCGGTAAATCTCCAATGGTACACACATTTGTGCGGCGTCGCCCTTGGTGTGGGGACACCTGCTCTGTGCTGCAGAAGCATTTCGGGGCGATTTTGTGCATTTCCGGCCCAAGCAACGAGGTCTTAGACAAGGTCAGCCAAATGTTCGTGATTTTTTATTTGCTCCTTGGCGGCATGGTGTCTAGATTCACGGCCCATGGGGACAACCAGGAAAGTTTTGTGAATGTTAAATCATAGGCGGTGTTCTTGTTTGCAATATCGGTAATTACGTAAACCGAATTTGTAACGAACCGCAAAAATGAAATTGTTGTTGTTGTTACCAAGCACTTGCCCCGGCTCGTTTCCATCACATCATTAGACAACCGAAACAAAGTGTTTCAATGATCTCTGTAATCGGTTGATTTCAATGACTGCTTCACCCAATCACAATTTAATCACGGAAGTTTCGCTCCCAGAACAACTGTCATGTTTTGCTGTTGTGTTTTTTTGGAAATGGGATGCGCACAGCGTTGTTGCTCAGGTTGTACGTGACAATCATAGTCTTCGCAGTCATACGTGTAATTTCTGCGATATTCCTCAAGGCGCCATGATGTCAAAAATGGACAAGAACTGCTGAAGGTGAAACATGTTGAAACATCCGTGTTTTTGCGTTTACAGTTTCCGTTATAACATGTTTTCTCCAAAAACCACAAATTGGTGACCCACAATTCCTCATTTTTGTTGCTTTGCATTTGCATTTGTAGGCGCGGTTTTGTTGTTGTTTTCGGGTATAGGTTCATTTTTTACTGCATCTGGTAGAATTCCACCGGTGACCTGTTTGCTGTGATTCTGAAACCGATGTTCAACTGTTTTCGTTATTGAAACTACATTCTTGAAAATTATGAGGTGGTTTTGTTTGTGCCTTTGAACAACCACTAGCGGCACTAGCGCAATTTTTCCTCATCACAGCATGCCGGACGAACACCTTTGACGTGTGGGTTTCAAAATCCAGTTTGGCAGCGTTAAGGTTGTGAAGATGTTTGTTGGTCCGAAACCAGTCATTGCCAAAGAAATTTATTGTTTCACATGTTTTCATTCAAGAAGGCGCCTGCCACCACCACCGTTTCCATTGCCCGAACAAGATCCTAACTTCACTAACGTGTCTTGACCCGTTAAAACCACCACATTACGTGTCAGGACACGTTGGATGAGGCGAATAACGATGCCCAACAAATGGCACGGGAACCCGAAAATCATATCCCGGACCCGAAGTACATGATGTTATTGATGCACATTCGGGGTTGGCAAATTTGCTGGAGGTTCAGGTCCAAGACATTGAAACCGCATATGTTGAAATAGCTTCTGACCCAACAGTCGTTAATTCATATCCTGCGACTCTCTTTTTTTTTATATTTGCATATTACCACAAAGTATGGCACATTTACGTGCATATTACTCTATTCATTTCACTTAAATGAAAACAGAACGGCCCTACTTGGGAGATCCCTTGGAATTGTTCCAATGTATGTTGTACTTTGTAGGAGTACCTGTGGAGGCAGTATACCTGGAAGCCCTTGATGCCAGTTAGGTGGGATTTTCATGGTCTCAAGGCCAAGCAAGACCTGAATAGAACCCCGTGAAATGTTTTTTTGTGAAACCTTGATGGAAACAAAGTAAGTAGAATCATAGATGTGAAATGAATGCAAAGCAAAATCTACGTAACTCTTCGAGCAAACAACTTGAGTGGAACCCAAAAGTATTGTGATGATTGTGAGACTTGAGTATACGGTATACGTGCATTTTGTTCAAAGGATAACCATGCCGGTAATCCGGTAGTCCTGTTCCAAACCAGCATTCCTGTGATCTATTTTGAAATTCCAGGACTATCTCCATGAGAAAATTCCCACCGGCTAATTGCATTCATCACATTGCTCACGAACTTCAAAGACGGGGTGGCAAACAAATAGAATCGCAAGATTTAATAGTTGGTGCCTCCACTCCAAATTACTTGATATTCTTCGTTTATGATGTCCAAAGTAGCTTGGCAACAAACTGTGGTATTCCCAATGGGCGCCGCAGAGGGTTTCATGGGGTGGTTTTTATGTATATTCATCACTAAATGTTTAGCTTTTAGCAGCCAGGGACCTCAGTTTTGCCAGGAAGTGAAAAATTGGGTCCCTCCAATGCCAATATAGTAGTTACATTTTCAATACAGCCATTCTCCACTTCCATGATTATGGAAGAAAGAGTCAAGACGATATTTCGTACCCTTTGAGCAATAATTGAAAAAACCATGGGTGATTGAATTTTTTGCGTGCCTATGCCATCCTATGCCCGCCTATGCCTATTATATACCCCAGCTATGTAGCTGTTTTTTCTTGAGAAAATGGCACTATAAGGATCCCTATTAGCCAACCAGTACCATCCAGGAATTTTCTTTGGGTTAGGTCAGTTGATTTTACTGATCACCATCCTGTGAAAACAGTTTCATTTTCCACCCTAAGTGAAACCTTGGCCGACTCCAGAAGAAGGCCGCAACACATCACATGTTGAGGTCTTAGAAAGAATGAGAAAGAAAGCCGAATATGTTGACACTTGGATCACGATACGTTGGAGTCGTTGGATGTCCAGGTTTCTGTTGGGTCATTGGTGCTTTTGGTGGTACCAGAAAAATGGAGGTTGTTATGGTTGTTCAACGCCTGATTTTTTTCCCTTAGCCTCAGCATTCAACCCTGAAAGCATAGGGAAGTAGGTACCAAACTGGAACTTTTGTTTGATATGTATTGTTGATGTGTTTTTTATCCAACTGTGACGGAGGTTGTGTTCCAAGAGCTTTTAACGGAAAAGATGTTGTTTGTTTGTTCTTCGACATTTGCTGGTAGTACAGGATGTCCAAGCTGAACTGGTCAATAACTTGAATTGCTCCCATATATTTCCCTCAAATTTGTTCTTTGTCAACGTGTTTAAGCCATTTTAAGCCCACCTTCCAAATTTCACCACCAAAACACCGGCCACATGGCTGAAACGCTGAACGGACTCGTGGAATACTGAGGAACGTTTAGAAACCACATTCCATTCGATCGCCTCTTGAACTGTGAAACACAAAAGGGGAAACCAGGGGGTTGATGTGTGTGGATTTTTGGGGCATATTTAGGAACCGCCTGGTAGGAAAAATCCGAATCCATTTTGTGTGTTTTTTGCAGGTGGGGGTAATTTTGAGCAGCCATTTTGGTGGATGAGTTTAGGCTTGAAACCTAGTGACCTAGTCCAGTCCTATAGCCATTGGCGTGGTTTTGCAAGATGAACCATGGAGCAAACCCATGGTGATTGACCCAACTTGCTTCCAATGTCTAGAGTTCGCATCAAGCTGTTCAAAATGCGTTTGACGTTCCGAACAGGGTCACCTAACGGAGAGAGAGTTGCCAGTGCACTTTGCACCTGGAAGTTTTCTTTATAAATTGATGGCGCTGGAAAATAAGAGAGCGAGAGAGAGAATGACGATGAATGACGTCATGTTTGTTCCGGACTTTTTTTCAAAAGGATCAGAGCACATCGATTGCACGACAGCAATCGACGATCCCAAAGTCGACGTGTTTTCTTCAAAGTTTTGTTTCCGGCAGTTCCGAACCATGAAGTTTCAACCTGTGATAAACACCATGGATCTGGACGGATTCTGGGTCTTTGGGTTTCATTCATAGCTTTACGTAATGTGCAACAATAACGTTTTTTTTTCCAAAAGATGAGGGGCCCTGAAGACATGGAAGCAACAAAAGAAGTCTTTGAGCTCACCATTTCTCAAGTTCGTTCACCACTGGCCTGGGTCCTGTTGATGGATAAAATTCGAGGCAACAAGTTGGCAAAGCAGTTTGTGTTTTCGATTTTCAACCATCCCAAGTGATTTGCTTAACTTTTCTATTTTGGTCCATCAAAGGGATATGAACGATATGAACAAAAACCAGGTGGTTGACGATTCTTACCTTGTGGTAGGGTCAATGAACCAACTGTTCTAGGTGTGCTTGGAGTTGGTTCGGGTTTCTGGGTGAGCGAAAAACAAAACCATTTTAACGATCAACTCCTTACACCCGACAAAACCTTTTGGGCGGAAGGTTGTTTGTCTTGTTTGTTTGTTTGTTTGTTTTGTTTGTTAGTGTGTTTGTTTGTTTGTTTGTTTGTTTGATTGTTTGGTTGGTTGGTTGGTTGGTTGGTTGGTTGTTTGTTTGTTTGTTTGTTTTGTTTGTTAGTGTGTTTGTTTGTTTGTTTGTTTGTTTTGTTTGTTAGTGTGTTTGTTTGTTTGTTTGTTTGTTTGTTTTGTTTGTTAGTGTGTTTGTTTGTTTGTTTGTTTGTTTGATTGTTTGGTTGGTTGGTTGGTTGGTTGTTTGTTTGTTTGTTTGTTTGTTTGTTTTGTTTGTTTGTTTGTTTGTTTGTTTG
>DF239181.1:0-282537 GCA_000507305.1 Breviolum minutum Mf 1.05b.01 | reverse complement strand
GGGTGGGTACCCTTGTATTTGCATGATGATTTCCTCGAAGTTTTCATAGGATCCACGGGACTGGTATATTTACCTACATTTATTGATTGATGTTTATGGGATCAATGTAGGTAAATGTACCGTTAGGATCCAACGGGTCCTTCGGGGGTTTGGAAAGACAGACAGGCAATCTTACGGATTTTGGTTTGGCCAGCAAATCCAGGTGCTGTTGGGCTTGCATTTAACTCTCATGGCCTTTTGGGATAGATAAAAGCAGCCATCTACTTGCAGCCTAGTGTATTTCCCAAACAATCCTAGTTTAATTTGCCATGAGAAATGTCTAAATGTTTGCACATTGACTATGCAGCCTGCCTAGGTATAACATCAAGATTTGTTCTTTTTCGGAGACTTCCCCTTACTTAGTACTTTTCTCATGTTTCCAGATCTTACAAGTATGATCAAGTATGTATTTTGACAGCTGCCCAGACCTCACGCTACATTTTACCCAACTGGGTCGGTTGGTCGGACGACTCCCCCTGTCCAATGGTGACAATTTGTTGAGATGTTTGTTGATGATAAGTGGCACGGACTCCTTGGTGAAGTCATGGGTTTCTATGTGATGGTTTCATTTCTTTATTTTTACCACTAGTTGGGGAAATGATCCCATTGACTAATACTTTTTAGATGGGTTGGTTCAACCACCAACCAGGTTTCAGTATCATCCTTAAGAAAAATACAGGGACCATGTTTAAAAAACATATAGGTATCATATAGGTGACCTTGAGTTTTTAAGGATATGACAATAAAAAAACCTATGATGCAGCATGATACAGGGAGTTTTTTGTTTTAATTTTAAACATCCTTAAGATACAGCAACATACAGGGACCATCTTTAAAATGACAAGTGACTTCCAACCAAAGCATTTCAAAGTCACGCATCTATATATCATCCATCGATACCCGAGGCATCGCAGAGATTTGGACGTCAGCTCACGCGACATGATGCTGCAGGTTGCTGTTTGATGGGAGGTGTTGGATGTTTTTGGTATCTCACATGCTCCATGTATGGAATATTTACCCATATCTACCATAAATTCAAACCAAATGTAGGTAAATCTTCTATACATGGAGCATACGGGTACGAATCAAAACTAAGCGCTGGTGCTTTCAAAACTTGGAGAAATGATCCAGTTTGACGGGCATATTTTTTCAGATGGGTTGAAACCACCAATTCGAACAGTTTTGATTGAAAGCAACTGTAATTCCTTACCAGGGTCAGATGGCGGAAAAAAGGGCCGTCAACAAGGTATGTTTAAAGGTCCAGGGTTTTGTAAACCAATTCCATGGAAGCCGAATACCATGTACCTTTACCATTTTGGCTGTTAAAATTAAGGCGTTCAACTGGAATCTTTGTCAGAATCCAGTGTGATTAGCAGGCACGTGCGGCTAGCGGCAGGACAGAGCATCCGTGCTGACACTGGTGTCTCATGTCGATGGGGACGTGTCATCAAAGTAGGTGAATACATTGGAGTACAGTATTTCAGTACGATCATTGCGATGTCTACAATGAATCTTGGCGAGACTCCTCCAATAGATAAGATGTGATAAGATGACGATTTGATTGGCTGATCCAATGTTTCATCTCGAGAAATTTCATGAAAGTTATGTATTTCCCTACATTTACCCCTTTGAAGTACCCTCAAATACAACAGTATGGGTTCAAAGTTCTAAACACCAAAGATGATTTCAAACCTTACTCTGACCAAATGTGTGATACCCCAAAAAATCATGCCAAACTGGAATCCTACTTCTGACATTTTTTGACTATATATGAATATATTTGGTACCCTAAACAGCTCAATCGTTTATTGGTTGTTTCAGCTGGATGATTCCAAATCATTACATTAAACAAACATGTTGTTTTACTAAACATCCATTAAACAGATGGGTTGTTTTACCAAATATCCATTGAAAACATGCGAGTTTTACCAAATGTCCATTAAAGAACTTGGTTGTTTTACCAAATATCCATTAAAGACATGGGTTCTTTGGGGTACCCCTTGTATCTCCAAAAAAAAAGTTCCGGGGCATCCAGGACCAGTCGCAAGGAGAGCCGTGGTCGTAGCGGCTCCCGGGACCGCAGGACCTGGGGCATCTATCCCAGATGCTCAATGTATGATCTATACCCCCGGATCATTCGGGTGGTTTAGGGGGTAAATGTTGTTTGATGTTTTTTTGGTAAATATATACCATACTTACATTGAGCATCCATATGTATATGGTAGTATATAAAAATACAATTTTTACCTATACATGTACCATAAAAAATCAACCAAGTGTATGTATGGGTATATATCAATCTTAATCTCATCCGACTTTTTTCACATTGCACCAGGAGACGGCACCGGAGTCGGAGCCGAAGCCGAAGCCGGGGACGCGATCGCCGGCGGTGATCCGCGGGAGCGGCCGTGAAACGACGCCGCAACTGACTGCCGTATGCTGTTTCGGGCCGTGGGCCCGTTGGTGAATGTTTGCTGAAATTTTTGGTGATATGTTTTATTTTCACAAATTTGGCTGAAATTGTGCTTTTTGATGATTTTTGTTGATTCCAACCACAAGATAAAGCAGTCCATTTTTCTTCATTGAAGGGAATGCTTGGGAGAAAAAATGCCGCGAAATCCAGCCGGGAACACACAAGGCAAGCCGTTTCAAACCAGTTGCCATGACTTGCCATGACTGAAAAAGCCGGCCCGTTAAAAAAGACCAAGAAAGATCAAGAGAGTGGTGTGACGGTTTCTGGGAGGTTGCTCAACTTCAGGGATGTTCCCCAGCAACGCCACCAAGAGGCTTAGATTCTGAGTAGGGGAATCCTTGGAAAGCTGAAAATTGCCACTGTTTGTGGAAGGGGGAGCATCTCAAATTAGGATATTCTTGAATGTTCTTCCATTTTTCGCAAAAGTGGTAACCATGCATATCCTAGCACACCACACAGTTGGAAGAATCATCTTGCAATGTTCCAAGCATCTTACAGCAAATCCAAGATGTTCATGTCAAGTAGACAGCGTGTCCCGATGTTGGGACGATACATTTTTCAAGGGCACAAACAACTTTCCCAGAACATGAAGAAAACACCCCCCAGTGTCAGAACAGATGGTTTTTTAAAGAAAGAGGCACATCGGCACATATAGAAGCAAAACAAAATACAACAGTCAAGCCAACAGCACCGTCGACGTCAACAACCTGTCCACCAAACTGGTGGATTTCCATATGGGTGTTTCCGAAAATAGGGGTACCCCAAAAATGGATGGTTTATAATGGAAAACCCTATTAAAATGGAGGATTTGGGGGTACCATTATTTTTGGAAACATCCATTTGAAGAGTGTGGATTCTCCCATTTGTCCATGTTACCGTTTGCTAGCTCCGTGGCTCCGCTCCGTGGCAGGTCTTGGAAAGCTCTGGCCTTCCCTTGAATGACCTTGCAAAGGCGAGGTGGGAGGGAGGGGAAAATGGACCCGAAGGTTGGCCTTGAAGTTGCGTTTTTTTGTTCCATGAAAAAGCCTAGAGGTTGTATATATGTATATATAGATATACATAATGATGATATATATATAAGTATAAATATATGAATTAATGCATAAGTTTGGTAAAATGTTCATCAATATGATTCATGATAATGATGATATTGTTGTATAGGTTGTTTGTTTGGCAAACGAAACTTCCAACAATCCTCCCAGACGTGTACAGAATTTTTGTACCACAAAATGCCCGGTTTTTGATCATGTTGGGAGAGCCTTGGGCAAACTTCTATACTAGCATGGTCGATGGTGACCCACCTTTTCTTTTACTATGTTACATTTTAGTTCATGTTTGAATATGTTCGCACTTTCCAACGATTTCCATGTAATTGACTCAAGGAGAGAAACGACATGTTTTTTTTCAAGAAAAACACGATGAATTTCATCACGGAAGCTTAAACATCCCTGGCAACTTCATCAAGGGTCCAAGGGGTGGAAACAGGACAAATCTTGGGATTCTGATGTCCAGGAGGTGACCAGGTCCACGTGGTTTGTAACGATGTTTTTTGCTTCCCTATCTAAGAATGGTGAATCATTACTACGGTTGATGGAAGAAATCCGAAACAACCACCTGGGATATACAAAACCCTGTAACTAATGGGATAAACTACCAACCTCAACTGGTGCAGAATTTCTTCCATNTACGGTTGATGGAAGAAATCCGAAACAACCACCTGGGATATACAAAACCCTGTAACTAATGGGATAAACTACCAACCTCAACTGGTGCAGAATTTCTTCCATCAACAGTATTACAAAACATCACCAATGTAGGAATTGGTTTTATGTGTCTCTACTTTTTTTCCAACCACCCTTGAAAGCAAAACTAAGATGAATGATCATTTGATATCACTTGGCCAAGATGATTCGTATTTGACTTGCACATCTTATGTAAACAAATCGATAAATCACTCATCTACTAATCACCAGATGTTCCAAAATCAATATGTAGATAATATTTCAGATACATACGCATCTACCACCTTTAAAGACAAACCATCAATGGAGATACACGATGCCAAAACCATACAGCATCATGTTGAATCTGCCCTGCAGATTTGGGACTTAGCAGATGCGGGAGATGATGGAAAGCTGGATTTAGGTCCCCTACTCGGTCCGCAAAACCTTGTTTGGGGGGGAAACGAGCTATTCATGAAGATGCGGGCGGGGGCAAGAAAAAGTTTTTTTTTTTTTCGGGGGGGGATAATTTTGTAAAATGATGTGTGTATATGTTTTAATCATATATATATATATATATTAATATAATCATGTACATATATTTTTAAATATACAGAATTCATTGATGATTATTGTAGATGTTCTTATTTGGATGTTTTGTTTCATTTTTGCGAGGCCACTAGATCAACTTCAAAATGTCTTGAAACGTTCAATTACAACCAGACATTCCACTGTTGTCAAAGACGACTCTTGATGATCTTGCAAGTTATGGAAAAAAAGCGGTGGCTTTCAAAAACTTCAAGATGTTTGCTGTCAGAATATTTACCATCAGAAAGCAACCAATCATGTAGGAAAATATAGTCCCATGGATCTTATGTGTTTGAATGTCTTTTGAGGTTTGTTGTTGGTGTGTTTTATTTTTGGGGCCCTTGAAGCTGTCGGTGTTTTGTAGCAACACTTAATCAGCTAATGGTTAATTGGTGGTTTGGATTCCGAGGATCCCCTTATGAAAGGGATTGGGATTCTTATGGGTACCTCCGAAAATCCGAAAACCACCAACCCAAAACCGGGGAGGGTATTTCATATTTTGCACAGAATTTCTCAGCGCTGAGGCGAATTCTGTTGTGCCATGTCTTTGTCTGCACGGCGCAGAGAAGGTGCGCGAAACGGGACGTTCGGAAGTTCGCTGACACAATAAAAGTTTAGGATAGAAATCCTACCAGACCATACCAGACCCAGAAAAAGAAAAAAAATAGGTTAGTGAATTATTATTGTAACTTGCTTTTCGACTCATGCATGTGCAACAAAAAGAATTTGTACAGTTCTCCATGAACCTAACAATGAAGATACCTGAAGCATGGTGTGTGGATAATGTCATCCTTGCTTGTTGGGGTACAAAGTGCGCAACCGTTGGGTCCTTGCTGCTGGTTGAGCTTCAGTGAACAGATTATGTTTCGCCAGCTGTTAGTGAGTGAGCGTATTAAAATCTCAAACCAGATACCTTTAGGTCAAAATAGATGGCACAGATACCAAAAGGTAGTTTAGTAAAGGGTCCCTATATATACCAATATTAGGGACTGTGCCATCTACTTTTCAACTACTGTACTGAGAGTTGAGGATTCTGAACATTGCCTATACGTTGGATCTACCCCCCCGGGCCCCAGGATGCAAGCGTCACCGGGAATTCCAACCGTTAAACCTTCATGTTACCCTGTTGCTTGGTGGGGGGGGGAGTAGATCCAACCTATATCCCATGTTTCTACCATGGAAGTCATGGTGACTTGCCCATATCGATGACAGGTGCTGAGCTTCCACAGAGCCTTCCTGATGAACTTTTGCCCCTACTCAGGCAGGGAGGACACCGGCAGATGACATGACATAAACCCCAAGCCCCAAGCAACATAGAGTTTTATGTTATTTATGTTTGACATTTGGGAAGTCTGAGGTAGATATTACATGCTTGTTTCCAAAACATATTATTATATATGGTTCCAGACGATTCATGACGAATAACCATACACAAGTGTTGGCTTTTCAGGGTTTCTTCTTCATCTATAGTTTCCCAAACAAGGTTTCATTGGCTGATTATTCAATGCAAATGGGACCTTCCTTAAAAATCTTCAGGCAGTCCAGACCTTCGCTGTGATTCATGGAATTTCTCAGAGACAACCGAATCATATTCCATAGGATCCATGCAAATAGTACCTACATTTACCATTAACATCAACAAAATGTAGGTAATTATACCACACAGTGGATGTTATTTCGGTATTCTACACGAGATGTTTTTTCCTGCTTTTCCATCACCCACTTCAACACTCCCCCCCAAAAAAAAACACGTGGCAAAGTCTCTCGTTCAAAAAACCGGTCCACTCCACCACCTCTCCCAATTCCCAACAAGCTAACCAGTTGACAACTGATATCCGCAACTTGCTGTTGGTTGTACATGGGACAAATGATTATAATATGATGCGTAGACATTCAGAACTCAAGCACTTTGCAAATGAGCGTTGTCAATGTTGAGTGTTTTCCATTGTCTTAGATGATTGCAGACATACTGTAAAACCTTCATAGAATACATCCACACACACATCCCCCCCCTTGTTTTGATACTGTTTTATACCAGCATGTTTTTGTTTGAAGGTTCAAATGTTTCACCCAAAAATTCATCGCTTATCAGGCTCCAAGACTTGAACGCGGAGATGCAGAGGTGCTGAGAAAATGTGGGGTGAAAATTGGATCCATTGGCCGTTGATTTGTGGAAAAACACGAGGGATTTTAATAATCCAGTACCGGGGTCCACCATAGGGACCGAAAGTTACATGGGAAAATCAAGCCTAAAGATTGAAAGGTATTGTCCCTTGGTGATGTAGGGGTTTCTCCTATTTTTTAGGGTTGTTTCAGGTGATTATGGCAAACCCTGAGTACTGTTGATGGAAGAATTCCCGCTAACCAGTTGAGGTTGGTAGTTCATCTCATTATTTACTAAGGTTTCATATATGCCAATTGGTGCAGGATTTCTTCCCATCAACAGTAGTTCCCAGATTTTCACATTGAGACGGTACCAAGTACCTGTTTTTCCCCGCCAAAAACTATAACATGAAACCTCCCAAGATTCATGGGACCTTGGGAGTTAGTTTCCTTTTTTTTGGGGGGTGGCTTCCAGGATGAAATCATGGATACATTCGTTTATGGTAACGGGATGGTGGACAAAGAAATTCACCAATGAGACCTTTCCATGTGAGCAATGTTCAGTACCCTTAGCTGACATTCCATGAAATCATGATTAGTTCATAGGGATCCCTACAATGGCTGGGTAGCCTTAGGCACCCAAACACCTCCTGAGAAGGTAGTTGGACCCCAAAAAGATACCTAAAACACCAAACCCCAGGAGGTATGACTGGATGTCTAGGGTAGTATAACCATAGGAAAAATGCTGGTACGCTTGGGATGGTACCCTACAAGTAGCTGTTTAACCCCCCTGTTGGAGGGGAAGGGGATATACCCAATGAATACCCACTGTATAAGGTGTATATGGGGTTGATTCATTATTAAGGGGCCCCCATCCCAAGGGTACCAGCATTTTTCCTATGACATAATCCCCTTTTTTGATCACTGTGGAGTCTTTTGGCACATCGACACATTTTTCTCCGCCAGGTATTCGGCCATGTTTGATGAGCAAGTGCCTCCAGGTATTGGTCCACAGATGCTTGAGAGGGGTGTTTATAGTTGGAAATGGAAGTAAGGATAGTAGGGGAGATAATGATATAACAAGTATTGGAAGGTTTTTTTTGGACAGGTTTTGCAAAAAATAGATTAACATAGCACAAATTGTTGCTTACATCGTTCAAAGGAATCAGAAGGAGAACTAAAGTAATTGAATTGCCACTAGGAAATTCAACAAATGGGATTGGCTTTCATGTCTTCAAGCAACTTCCAATTGAACCCCCCTTGTCGCGCGCATGGTTGACCGGTGCATACCGTGGTTTCTGCTGGTCAGGTGGGGCAGGAATTTAGTGATGTCAATGTGGGTCATGACGCAGTGAATTTCACGGGGACCCCCCTCGCCAGAAACTGGAAGCCAGAGTCACCAGTCACGACATCATTCTCAGAAGACATACGTCGAAATGAAAGAAAATTACTCAGCCAATGGCTAACCTTTATTAGTATTTTTGGGGATGACTAGTGACTTTGTGAAGGAAAAAACAGGTTTTGATACTTGAAACGTAATATATAGTCCGAAATGGCGAACTTTGTGAACTTTGGGGATCACCCCCCAAAAAGCCGCCTCAGGCATCCCAAATTCACCTCCATGTGGATCTGTTGTTGTTGTTGTTGCTGTTGCTGGTGCTGGTGTTGGTGTTGGTGATTGTGTGAGGTGCTACAATGCCAGCAGATCGCGCGCGTGAGATCTTGGAAATATGGCTCGTCTTTTTTTGTTAAAGTGAGATAAGACGAGTCTTGCTGATTCTTGTGTTTTTTGCCATGCATGATGTTCATGAAATGCACCAGCATGTGAAAGCCTAAGTGTGCCCTAAGATTTGGTGTGGTCAATCATGTGTTTCCTAGAATCCACCCTTTTTCACTATTGACGTGACGGTAGGTGAATTTTAAGGTAAGGGAAAGCTCATAATCACTGAATTTTAATTTGTTGGGAACTGATACTTTGAATTTGAAATTCCAAAAGTTTTTTTTGTCGATGGTAAATCCAAGATTCCAAGCATCAAAGATCCGATTGTTCGATCCAGGCTTTGGATAATGAAAATATCTAAACTCAAACAGTCAAACCTCACTGACATGACATAGCCAGGTCAGAGTTGCCAGCCAGCGAGTTGGCAGAGATTTGGTGCAAGCCTTTGATTTTTGGAAGGGATGAATAGGGTTTGCTTATAGCCTTTTAGGGAACTACAGCTTTAAAAATTGATATGTTGAACCTAAACATTACCCTATATAAATTGAAAAGGAAACTCATTTGCACATATTTGAACCGTCCACCTCCATTTTTGTCTTCAAAATTAGTGAATTTTCCAGGGAACTAACAGCACATATCCCACCGAAAGGGAAGTTCGGAAGAATCAATGACTCAAAAGTGCCGCCTGGCGGGGATAGATGTTAGATCCCTGGAGGGTATGTCCCTTTAGGGTGGAATTTTACACATCGCCCTCAAAAGACCCCAAATGATGGTAGTCCATCTGTTTATGTGATGTTTAAGAGGACATATAGCAAACTCTGATGGCTGTACTTAGACTACCTTGAAGTTGGTTTTCTATCGCCAACATGGTGCTTTTTGCTGGATTGACCATCAACACTGCGGCAATACCAAAACTTGCCACATTGCATGAACATCAGAAATTTCAAAAATGATGTGAAGCCGATTTGCAGGATTTCAGAACCATCAACAATACCCCATATAAAAAATTCCGAACTGACACTATGTACCAACGACCTACATCTTTGGTTGATTTTTGTTTGATGGGGGATCAATCTTTAAGTATGAATATACCTCGGATCTATCCCCCCACCCAGGATTCCAGTCACCACCAGGATCATGAATAGGTTTTAGGCGACCGGGGATCCGAACCTAAACCTTCATTTGCTGTTAGTGGGTGGGGCAGTAAAATGTACCAGTCACCTATGGATTCCGCAGTGAAATGTACCCCCCCCCCCAAAAAAAAAAAATAGTAATCATAGATTCCGCAAACTTGCCATATTTCAACAATTACAAAAAACACAGATGTTACAATGTTATCCATTTTTTTAGCATCATGTGTTGGTTTCTTACCTTAAGTTTCGGAGGTTATGTCAAAGGTTTGGAGCCTGAGGCGCTTGAGTGGTGTGGTTGATGCCTTAAATCGACCCGTTTTTCTACAGTTGATGGCCTTAACGGCCAGAAGGAGGTGAGGGAAGGGTGGGTGGTGGGCATGGGGGAGGATGAGGTGACACATTGGGGGATGAAATGATGAAATCCTGACCCAAAAAAGCATCCCATGGGACTGGTATATTTCATATCATATACATATATTTACGATTATTTACCTATATACCATATTGGTTGATCTTTTTAACAGTAAATGATAGACCATGGACCATAGATTATGTTATGGGTTGTTTGATAGCCATGAAAGTTGTTGTGTGCTTTGCTCAGGGGATTGCACGAAAAACACCAAACAAACAGCCAGAAGGCTTCATAGTTCACACTTGATTATTGTGTTCCAAAATGCGGAGCATGAAGGGTGTATTATTTCAGGTGGATTGTTGTTTTGAGATTTGTAGACTTGTTTTTGACGTAATTTTTTCCTGAGTTGTTTGAAGACCACATAGCCATCTACTTGGGCACATTGGATTTGAAAGATGAAAGAAGTCTTGAAGGCATCATCTGTGACTGTGAATATAGATGTTTTTTGAAGGTTCCCATGTGAGCAATGAACAAAAAACCTGGTTGTTTAGGTTATATCGGGGATGGAAAACTACCCAGTTATATATATGGCTGCTTTCCGAAAATAGTGGTACCCCCAAATCATCCATTTTAATAGGGTGTTCCATTATAAACCATTCATTTTGGGATACCCCTTATTTTTGGAAACACCTATATGGGGATTATAACAAGCCATTATAAGGATCCCTATTTAACAACCAGTTGTTGTTGAGTGCGACTTTTTTCCAACCTACCTGAGGCAAGGGCAAGTGATGCCCACCTCGATGCCAATGGAGTTAGTGCTGGCTGCCCAACTCGTATGAACGGTGGAGCCAAAAAAAGTACACGGAGGGAGCATCACTTTGCTAGCATAGTGTAAGCAGATCATGTGTCCCTGTTGCCTTGTTTGTGTTTGTTGCTGACTTGATTGCTTGACTGCATACCCTTGCACAGGTTGCTTCCCTTCAACTCTGGCTGCAGGTTTAGTTTGTTGAGACTGCTGCTGGCAATTTCAACGCTAGTGATTATGCTAGACATTGGTAACAGGTTAGATATGATAAACAGAGCATTTTTGGCGGATGGGGATGGGTGACCCTTTCAAAGCTTTCCCGTGACCTTCCACCTACGGGATAAAACTGACACTTTCAATCACGTGCTGCATGCTAATGAACATGATAGTAATCGTATTGCTTTATTGTAGATCATTGAATATTTTAGACGTATGCTTTTGTCTACGTGAATATTTTGTCATATATCATATGCGTCACAACATTATGTGTGGTAGCAATTGCTAGTTACCGTGAAGCAAAGAGCAAATGTATGACAAGAGATAATATGATATGTATCATACCGCATGATTTGAAGTGTCGTGAACGTTACAGTTTGCTCTTCTCTGCTACTGCACACTATAGCACATGGACTCGGAATTACATACAATGCTATCAGTACTCATGAGCTTTCTTTTTCTCTTACAAAATAGGGAGTTTGTTTGAAGATTGGGATCGCCTTAAATTCATTGTGATTCTTATGAGAAAAGAAACATTTCTCAATGTCCTGATGTTTTGTTGAGATTTACGCCTTTCAAAAATAATGTCATCCTATTGCCATCCTAGGAATTTGGCATCCCGGACAATTCCAGTGCTTGTAGCTACCCAACCTCTCCATGATACAGTATGTTTTGCTCTTTCTAGCGCACTTTTCTTGGGCACCTACAACTTTTGTGAGTTGAGCGCCCGCCAAAACCTCCGACCATTAGGAACAGTTGTACCAGGACATTGATACTTGATATGATCATGAAACTCTCAGGAACGATAGCGCCCTTTTCTTGGGGGAAAAAAACCACCTAGAATTCTTCTGAGTTGGACAATCGGCACTTGACAGGGCCCAAAGTGGTCCAAAATCATTAGAGTTTAAGGATCGAGTTGACATCGAGTGTGGGTTTTCGGGTCGCTTGGGGAGGGGAGAAACCCAAATCTGAAAGAACTTTATAGTTAAAAATCCACGGGCATGTCTACCTTTTTGTTGACTTGAAGTCCAGCCACGATTTAGTTGCAGGGTGATGATTTCAAACAGTTGTTGTTGTAATTGTTGTAATGTCATACCTGGAAAATTGTGGAGGGTTTTTTATGGATGTTGTTTCAGATTGGTAGTGAAGAATCACCTGAAACTTGGTCCAGATTCGGTTTTTTTCGGGGTTGAAGACACGAGTCTTCCCGGCTTGTCAGGTCGTAGTCTAAGTCTAAGTTGTGTGGGATGTTTTTTTTTCCGATTTGTGATGAGGGTGGGGATCGAACACTTTTACGACAATGTCATAATTATGTATGATGGATGTCATTTACTTTAGATTTTCAATTCGCTGGTGCAAAGGGAGCAGGTTGTATTTTTCCCGGAGCTCAAGTTCCGTTGTTGTTGGTTGCATGAAAGTACCAGCATGACACCTACTAGGGTGCTTGAAGATCTTAAGCAAAAGGAACATGTATCATATTGAGGAGCCGTGTGAAACCTAAATCGCAGAAAATTTCTGATAGTTTGCCTATAATGAGTGATGTCGAGTGATTCTACCTGAGAAACGCGGGAGTCGCCTGATTTTTTGAAATAATACCTCTATATATTTATCCTGAAATACAATGGCCTTTCAACGTTTTCCATTCATCCAAGTGTTTTCATGTCTCTAAAACACACATATCCCCTTCAACCTTATTCAATCCCCCCGCACCATGCAACCAAACCGAAACAAAACTTGGCGGTGTTGACCACGGAAGGAAGTTTCATTGTAAAGCGTCAAGCCATGAGATTTGAGTAGCTCGAAATCCAGTTTTTGTTTCCTCATTTTCGGGTTGTACACCAATAGGAGTTGTGCCATGTATGGTAGTTGTGAGGATAGTAAGTCAAGTTAGTGCAATTAAATAGACAAATTCAGTAAAAATTCGACTTCAAAATGAGATAAAACTGAACGAAAATTTGATAGTTTGAAGCAATTGAGTGGGAACTTATCAAAGATATTGTTGTTGATCTCTTCCAGGCCGAACTGCCTTCTTTTTTTTGAAGTGCGGAAAGTAGGTAGCACTGTAGCGCAAACACAGTGGTTGGGAGCTTGTAAGATAAACAAGAACGAAGATTTGGGAAGCGGGTGCTATCATTTTGGAGTATAATCCATAGTTATGTAAGGTTTATCTTCTTCATAACAGATTGCAATCCACTTCCAAATTGATTGAACCATGGACATCATGACATGATATTAGATTCCATTGCATGATTTTAATAGACAGCGTTTAACCAGTGCGCTTTCGACCCCTTCTGCTTAGCAAATTACTTCAGGGACATGCAGTGTTTGACTAGCAGCCGCCTGCATGTTCCCGAAATCCAAATATTTATAAGACTTTCAATGGCACTCCTGAATTTTGTAGAGATGTTGATTGATTTTCAGTCTAGCTGAAACAACATCACCATTCTCCACTTAGAAAAACGGGTCAACCAGGGAAGGTCAACCAGGTGTCAGGATCAAACACCGCAACTCGGGAACTCGCAGCCAACTGGCAACCCAGTGATCCTGCGAGCAGCAGCATTTCGCGCGGCCACAAAAAAGGAGCAACAACAAAATCTTGGAGGCACAGGGATCATCCATTTATAGATGTACACATACAGGGGGATCAAACAATGCAAATTTATACATAAGTTTACAGATTTTACAGTCATTTTGAGCGATTCCCTACCGAAAAAAAGTCCTGCATTGTTTGGGGTTGCAACATCATGTAACAATGTAATGACTGTGGCGGGAATTTTGTCAACCCGATGACCTCAAGTTTCAACATTCTGGGCAAACAATTTCCGGACCTAATCGGCTTCGCCGGTGAAACTTCATGTTTATCAATCCATGTGGTGGTGGTTAGATAGTACCCGGGAAACGGACCAAGCAAAAATGGCCGGGTTGATGAATGAGGACAGTTGTGGAAGAATCCAAATTGGCAATTTGTTTGCTGCATTCACATCTACAGTGGTGTTTGGATCCCATTTTTTATTGGATCTATGTGGTGGTTGTCGTCCATATTGTTTTGATATAGCTTTAGCTGAGTATCAAAAACGAAGGATGCATGCTGTTCCGGCCTCTTGATGCTTGTTACACCCCTGCTTGGCCAGCGTTGGCTGAGAAAGCAAAGGTCAAAGATCCAATGTTTTTTTTAGAACAAAGGTTCTTCCAAAAGCATTCTGTGCCTGGAATTTGTGTCAAGAGGGTGGAATTGTTTGGTTGCAGACTATAAACATGTGTTGCCCCTGATTGAAACGTTTTGTTGGGCAGAGACAAACTATCACTCAAATAGCAGCCACTGCACCATCTACCTTTCCAAAAAATAGCCTTTTGACATTTGATTTTTTTTCAATCCCGGACAATTAATCCATTTTTGTTGGAAGAAGATATGCATCTTATCATAGACCTCCAACAAAAACAACCATTTCAAAAAAAATCGCGCGACTCGTGATGTGCTTTTGGGCGGCAACGTTGCCGCCATGAAAAGTAGAAGCCATGAGACCTTGGAATGTGGCGTCCTTGACACTTCCAGCATTCATCTTGCATGGTTGTGGAGATGGCAGTTCCACCGCAAGCACCACCGTTGCAGAAGCCACTACAACGACTTCATCTGCAGAGTTTGGACAATGCTTCCCAGATAGCAGTATAGATTATAGTAACAGCAACTACTTGTGCTATCCTGCAAGTTATTGTTCTGAACAAGATTCAGCGATTAAGCTGGGTCCAATGACTTTGGCAGAATGCACCTTGGTGAACATTTGAAGCACTGTAAGTTTTTTGTTTAAACATGGTACAGTGTGGGGTTTGGCAGATTCAGAATGAGGAAAGTTCACCACAAACTTGTATAGGAAGATGTAAGAAGTATGTCTAATATGTTTTATGTTTACACATCATATACTATACACAGTGATTTCAAAACATAAAATATACTGTCAAATGTTTATGTCCATTTAACCCTAGACATCCAAATACCTCCTGAAATTGATTATATAGGTGTGTTAGGAAGGTCCAAATATCTTCTCAGGAAGTGTTTGGATGTTGAAGGGAAGGATAATGACATATGAGGTGTGACCAAAACCCTGCTTAAGTAGTTGATATGGAAGATTATACTGCCCAGTTTTAAGTTTTATGGGAGTTATGAATATAAGCCAGTACAATAGGATCCCGGTCACAAGTCACAAGCGGCTTTGTTCCCACTGCTCATCTCACCCAAAAATGTCTATCGATTTCTGAAGACTCAAAGCTGGAAGAATCCCACCATCACAATCGGTTCGCAGTCACTAAAAGCTGGTTGTTCAGGGTAAACAAAAGAAGGGTATATGGTTTACATTGGTTTACTGCGAAATTACATCCAATTTCTATGGTGATGAGAATTGATAATGAGTATTTAAGTGTTCGGGAAACCCTATTTGAAAACCAATCAGTGCCAATCAGTACGTATGGAATGTCAATGATCAGTTTAGAACACTGTCTCTCCTTTTTTTGGGGGATCACAAAAATGTGGAGGATTTTTTCCATTGGCAACCTATATCAAACCCGTAAAGGGTTCGAGAAGTTCCGCAGTGAGCCAACTATGAGCGGTTATGTTTTAATGGTATTTCAGTATTTCCGAATCCTCAATGGGAAGCAAGTTGTTAGTCAAAGATGGTTGGGTGAAATTTGGCCGAAACGGTCAATTCCTGAAACGTAACAGCTATAAAAGGCACATTAAAAAATTGGGGTTTGATAAGTGAGTGTTTCCTGTTCGATTTTTTGGCCCGGTATGAGCCAATGACCTATCATATTTTCGCGACTTCCCATGATTTGCTTTGTGAACTATTCTGATGTCCGGTGATCCCAGCAGACTTGGTGAGATCCTTTGATCTTAAGCATGGAGATTGCCACATGTGTCAAGTTGAGTTCACAGATTTAATTTGCCGAGGTATGCGAGAATGTGAGAAGCAATCCTATTGCTTGGAGATTCAGTTTGATTGCAACACAGATTGTTGCCTGGTAGAGATTTGTTGTAATCTATTTTGTGATGTGGCTTTTGTTTATCGTAGAATTGCGTTTTGTTTTTAATTTGTGATTTGGCTTGTTTCGTATCAGTTATTCACAGGTATTTTTCTCACATACAATTGCATAGAGTTCATGGTAACTATATATATAGAGCAGATTTCGATTGATAGAAATGATGAATCTCACTTTACATTACTTCCCGGACAACTATCATGTCCCCTGAAAATCAATGGCTGGTTCAGATGTATTTCCTATTGAAATAGTCCCTTTGAAAAGGGGGACATGTTGTGTTTGATTCCTCATCGAATGGTTGATTTGTGGGGGTATGATGAAGTTGAAGTGCTGCAGCATGGTGTGTTAGTATAGGAGATGGTTCATTCATGTTTCCTTTGAATGACTATATATATCTATATATATATATGTGTGTGTATATATATTTTTACTAAAACATACTCAAACTATATATTAATCAATGTATCCCCAAACAACCAAAAACATGCATCACTGAATTGTTTCAATCAAACTCAACTCAACAAAAAAAGGCAACAGTAGCAACTCTTTGAACAGACTGCCAACCTCACCCTTGTTGACTTTGACAAAACATCCCCAAAAAAGGTTGGGTTTTTAATCATCACAGCTGTGGAAGTGTGACTCCATCGTTTTGTGGAAGCAGCATTTATTATCGCTCTTCGACTTTGGTCACGATGTCAACGTCAACCACCACGAGTCCAACGTTTGCGTCAACTACAGAGTTGGGTACTTGCTGGCCTAATGAAGCGTCGCTTAGTGATTTCAGGTGGGTTGTCCTGTGTTTCAAAAAGGGTGGTTGCTTGTGGTTGGTGAGTTCAAATCTTAGTTGTGGGATATTGTAACTACTGTTACTTAGTACACTGATATTCTAAGCTAGTGCTTGGTGATGACAGGAGCTTAAATGTTAACTAGAATTTCCATACACTCGCAATTTTTTCGAGCAAAACATGGTCCCAACGGATTAGATTGTTTTGTGTTTTGGTTCGCAGTGTGACTTACTTGTAAGCCATGGCTTTGTTTGGTAAGTGGACTAGGGACCATTGGTCTGTACGTGAGGATTACTGATGGGATGACCATATCCAATACTGACTCAGCCCAACGGCCAACCTTTAAACTTTCGGGGATTGCAATCATTTTTCACATGTAGCTAAGGATGAGAATGAATTTGATGTTGCTATGTTTCAATGCGTGCATCATAAATTCAAAGTGGTTGAGTTTTGGAAAGAAGTTGTGGTGTACTATCGCAGTGTGCTAGGAGCCTTTCTTAAAACGTGGTGTCCGGTGTTATATTAGTTTTATCGTTTCTGAGCGGTGTTCAAACAAAAAGTCCCAGTTGATTGCATCTCCTGTGTATTCACTTCTTAAAAGAAGGGAAGGGTTTATCTACCATGATCTACCCATATTTTTTGTTGATTCACCATTTGGGAACACAATTCGAATTCCTGCAAAAACAACCTCATGTTTTCCTTGTTCCATTCATCAAAGATCAGGAAATGTGAATTTATGAATTATATAGACTAATAGGTGTCGAAAACACTGGTTCTCTGTTGTTTCTAAATAGGTTTTGTAGATACATGTTTCCCTTTTAGGTAGGGATTTTTCCGCAAACTGGTCAAAACTCATCCCGCAAGTTGTCGGAATGCACGGCACATGGATGCTGCGACAGGTGTACTGGATCTATGTACTGCACATCTCAGCATGAGGGAACTTGGGCTTTGTTTTAAATCTTTTAACATTTTTTTCATTGAGACTCAAAGAAACGTAAAATTGAATGAATATTGAGTGTTTTGTTCAGAAAGAACATTGTTGTAAAGTGAGCATGTGTAATCAACCAATTTGTGAGACTTTTTTTCAAAACAGTCTTTGACTGCACGGCGTCACCGGGGGTTTTGTTTGTGTTGCTTCAAAGGGCTAAATGTTCGTACGGTAGCAAGTTCCAGTGTAATCATTTCAGATGTTGTTCAGTGCCTTTTGTAGCAGATTCTCCGGCAGTTGTTTTTTTGGGGGCGGGCCTTGGGCGTAGCTAAATAATTTGTCGGCCGTGTTTGGTGCTTAAATTTAATGAGTGGTTCCCATTACCTGGAGGACTTGGAGTTTTAACATCAAATAAAAGTATGATGATTGATCTTTTGCTTTCAAATAAGTTAGTTGTTACTTTCACCCCTATTTTTTGGGGAAAATGAGTTGTGAAAAAAAATTGACCAAAAAACAAGATGCTTGCTATATATATATATATATGTTTTCAAACCCCCAGAGGGCCTCCAAATACCTCCAGGTGTTTTAGGCATGGTTTTTGGGGGTGAAAAAAATACCTCCAAACCCAAGGTGTTTGGAAGGTGAGGGAAACATGGGGTATCATGGGAAACGCAAGGAGACCCCGAGAATGCCACCACCACCCAAAGAAATAAGGCCTTATTAAGGGACTATTAACCACTGGTTTCCCCTTAATAAGGCCTTCTTAGGACCTTATTTCTTGGGAGGGTAAAGCCAAGGAACCAACTATGGTGAGATGTCCTTGAGAGCATGTGCACGCATCTGTCGCGAAACACCTTGGTGTCAACATATTCAATATGATTGCCATAAGGTTGGCATTTGCATTTTTTTGTGGAAATGTTGGGTGGCAGTTTTGTGTGGAAAAACTCCTTCAGTTGTAGCTACTGGGTAGTATGATATGTTTAGAGGTTGCCTCCAAATTCTGTAAGAGTGGGGTAGATGATCCATTCATTTTTATGAAGGGAAGCCTAATTAACCTTCACTATCCACTGTGTTTAGGCAGGGCCCAGATGATACGATTAGTACATGATTTATAGATTTTTGTAGAGGATGCAAGTGGATGATCGGGTCAAATTATAGAGACCTCACACGACATGGGCCTCCAAATGGTGATTTAGTAAGGGAAAATTCTTATTTCAGAGTTTCACCTAGGTTGGTGAAATATATTGAAATATTATTCCATTTGGCCAGGATGATGTATGGTCACCACAAAATAACCATACAGTTGCAAGTGGGTAAGTATTGCTTCTTTGGTTGTTTATAGGTGATCCTATAAGTTCCTCAAGTGGGCCACATCTTGAGGAGGTCTGATTCCCAAAAGTGGCCTAATGAAATTAAAAGCTCTTTGGATGTCATGAAAAAACACTTGCAGAGATTCTGAGTGGGAATTTGGATAGCTTTTTTTCATCAGGAGGGTTTCATGTTTAAATTGGTTGTGAAACTGTCAAAAGACTCCACTATTGCATCAAGTTTTGTTTGGTGAGGTGAGTATGCTGGTGCACTTCTTTGGGTTCATTAGATGTTCATGAATCCTTCAAACAAAGACAACACCACCGGGACCTGTAGGATGGGGTGATTACACCGAATCCACTTTCCTGGTAGCCAAGCATAGCTTCTAACCTCAGGGTATTCCATGCAAAGCACGTGTGTCACGAGTATGGAGTTTCCCAAAAAGGGGGCAAAATGGCATTACCCTCCCTAAAACTAACATAGCACCTGAAATTAGGCCTTCCCAAAACAAAAGTAATCTCCCAACTTTCAACCATCTATTTTCAGGTGCGAACTGCTAGTTTCAGGGAGGGTAAATGGCATGAAATCGCAAGATGCTTATATGATTTCAGAGCCGTTTTTTTTGCTGAAACATAGCATTTGGTTTCCAAATTTAGACTGTCCATTCATATTCCATACATCGTAAACATTTGCTGGAAACTAAAAAATGCAAACTAAACCCTTCCCGTCTGATCTTGCCATCTTTTTTGCCGTGCTGCGCTAGGATTGTATACTGCTGGAAGACTGTTCCAGAATGCGCCCAACAGGCCAGAGTTTGGTTGATTGAAGATGTTTTCGCCCTGCAGTATTACATACTATATACATGTATATATAATTGATAGTATATGTACATATATATATATATATGTATGTAATGTATATATATATATTATATTTGTAATATCATACTTTAGGAGCTGAAAGGCCTCGTTAACTTATGTGAATACAACAGAGTAAATCTGAAACTGTCTTGACACGTCATGAACCAGGCAAGTAAACATATTTGATTTGTACCATCAACTCAACATCTTGGAAAGAAGATCAAGGTTCTAGTGCTGATAGCAAGTACAGGTTCCAAAATCACGCGGAACTTTCTCGGTCAAAAAAAGCCGATCGACATGCATCCAGAAAGTTGAAAATGGACATCCAGAAAGTTGAAAGCGGTTGTGTCAGGAAGCGGACTCTTTGCCCCACAATCAGAGAAGTGGAAAATGCCACCTTCTTGAGACTGAACTCATTTTTCAGAGCCCCATTTTCCACTTCCATGATTGCTGGAAAAAAAGAGTAAGGATCATGAATCATAAGGGTTTATGTCGGGAGGGACAAGCTCTTGTGTTTCAACGAAAAAATCTGTCATTTTCCAGTCAAATCCAATGGAAATGTGGCGGCACCCTTGGAAGGTATACCCAGTGGGAGTTCTGCCCTAAATTTGATGCGGTCCTGCCCAATATAACCCAGGATATACGTACATGTACCTTTTAGTATATGATAATAAGACATTATTTGGTATGTGTTTAAATAAATTATGTAATATTATGTACATACGCATTTATGATATGTTGTTTATATGTGTATATATATATATATACACACCTTTTCATTTACACTATGTCTAAGCATATATCCACATAATTCTGTATGATATATGGTTTGGTTGGTAAGACCTCACGGAAGGGCACCTGATGTTTCGGAAATCGGAAATTTCCACCCATTGCATCTTGGTATATCCTTGACAATAGGAACTTTGCTTGGTAGAGTGACATGAGGTGATCGTCGAGTGACATGAGGTGATCCATTGCTCGGGATGTCCACCTGAAGTTTTTTTTCAAAAAACATTTACCATCCCTGAAACAAACATAGCAACTGAAACGGGATGGTTGGAATACGATCGTTTCCTTTTGGGGCGTTTAGGCCTATTTTCGGTGGATATGTTAGTTTTCGGAGGTGTATATAAAGAAACACAGTTTGTTTCGGGTTCAATCGTTTTTGCAGCGGCTGTTTGGGCAGTTTGTGGAAGCAGCATCTATCACTATGACACCACTGCCAGTATCGAAGTTTCGACCGCAAGTGAAGAGGCGAGTGGGGGAAAATCAAGGTCACTCGCTGGAGGGTGGGTTTTTTAATCTAATATATACATACCAGAATCCTCCAGTCGGGTCTGAAATTTGCGCCCCAAAAGACCCACCAAAAATAGACCGTTTGGGGCTGAAATTTGACACCCAAACGGAGGGCCTAGGTAAAATATATGCATGTATACATGTATATACATATACATATACATACACATATCCATAGTATGTATATATATACATATTGGGACGCGAACCCCCTCCCAGGATCCCAGAGTCATTAGGCGTCGGGGGATCCCTACATATGCACCTTCACTTAGACTTGTCACTGGCATCCTGGGTGGGGGAGCACGCTAACACATCTAGATATACATATATATATATGTAATTCCCGTACCATCCATGTTTTTCTGGATTCACGGACATCTAAGATCATTTAGGAGCAATTTCATGCTAGATGAGGGTAAACAATGGTAAAGACACTCATCTGACTACATCATACAATTGGATTGTTTGGAAATTCATGCACTGAACATTTGAGTCGTGAACTTGATGACAAACCACTCCAAATGATGATGTGATTCGATGAAATTTAACAAGGAATCAGTGCGGATAAAGTTGAATCTTTTCAGCCACAGAAATGATGTTTTGTTCCTATGAGAAAAGGCGACTTGATCATACTTGTTCATTGAGGGGGGGGTGACTTCACTGAAAGTAGCTGGTGGTTGCAAAGATTTTTTATTTTTACCCGTACTTGGTGAAACGATCCAATTTGACAACCATATTATTCTTCTGGGTTGTTCAACCACCAGCTAGTTTTTAATGATTTTTTGGTTATAATTTGTTTCTGGGCAAATTGGAAAAACACCATCCCAAACAGCCGCGGAAGCAAACAAAAATTCCCCGAGTTTTTTGGTTGAAGAACTTGGAAATTGAATTTTCGTGATGCATTGGAATTTGGGATAATATTTAATTAGAATGTATTAAAATTTAACAAATGTATTCTGACTATATATGACTGTCATCCTATAGCTTATCACATATCACAGCATATCATGTTTCTTGCATTCATAGCACATCATATAATCTTGTATTATATAATAATCATACCGAAAGTCCTTTGGAATGTCATCCAACACGGACCGAACATAACACAGCGACCAATTCTCAAAATACTTTCACTGTTATTAACCAACCACTGGCGCAACGGTGATGTACCAGTGGAACACGCCGTTGTCATACCTGTTTACCGTCAAACTCCCAACAACAAAAACCATGCTGCAAAATTCTCTCCCAGGGCAATGATTTCAATGGAGTAGTTTTGGCGCTTCTGATTATTTCTGGCATCGTTGTGATGGGCGGTGTCGTGTGGAAATTTCAAATGTCACTGAGTTGCAGCTGGTAGTTTTTTGATGTCCAAGGTCTTTGCTTTGTTTGATATACCAACATGGGTGAACATTTCAACAGCCAAGCGGTATTTTGTTGCTTACAAAAGGTTTTTTTGAATTACAGATTATCAGTTAAGATTTATCCAAAGGGGAGTCAACCGGAATGTTTGGGGATCGCGACGTCATGACAAAAAATCGATGTTGACAGTGTCCGATTTGACTCCTTTCACTGAGAGTACCATGGGGTTATCACATACGCAGCATGCTCTTGTTGAATGGATGGTCATGTGCTAGGACTCATGACAAGTAATTCCTTTTGGGAATGGGCCGGAACAAAACAACAAGCTGAGATTGATCAAAACTTGTGTCATTTCGCTTCTACAAAAATTACTACATACTTTGTGCCCTTTTACGTATGCATAAATGTACCATTTGATTTATACCAAGTCATTTTTCAAGGGGTCTCTAGTGACCAAGCAAGATGTCTAGTGGAAACCAGGATTGCTTCGGTCTTGTTTGTTTTTGCTTGGAAATCTTAACCAATAGTTAGTTGATGGTTGACTACGTAGTAGGTGGTGATGGTTTCATATGTTTTTTCCCCACCTGACTAAGTGGGGTTGCATTACTGGAGTTTACATCTGTTACTGAGATATCATGGCTGGAGCTGGACTGTTGGCCTCTAGGCTTATTCTTTTCCCTTCAGGATATTTCGAAGCCAAGCAGTCTATTTATGTTTCTTGTGGAAATGATCCAATTTGACAAGCATATTTTTTGTAAATGGATGGTTCAAACGCCAAGCAGTGGGCAAAATGACCTTTGGATGTCCCAGATTTTTGGGTAGAGGACCGTTTTTCAGCTATTTGGGATATATAAATTGACCATCTTGCAGTAAAACCCAGATACCAGCAACCAACAAGAAGTTCTTGCAAATTATCCCGGATATACTAGAATAGGTTTGAACTTTTTGTTGAAGGCAGAAACTATGGATAAATTTTCAGCCTGGATATAGGGTTAAAACCCAGCTATCCTCCAGCGATCCACAGACCAAGGTGTCGACGACGTCAACTCAAAGCCTCCGCGGGTTTGATGGCGGCAGATAGAGTCATCATGGGTCGTTTGCGTACCACGCGCTTTGACAATGAAGATGATTTACAACCTTTGACCTACCTCGCAGCGCAGATCCTTGAGAATTTTTTTGGGTTGGGGGGTGGGTGGGGTTTAAAAAAATTGGAAGATGTGAGCAATGAACAAAACCCTGGTTGTTTAGGGTATATAGGAATTATACTATATACCCGGTTACGTGGGGATAAAAAAAGATAATAAACCATGATAAGGATCCTTATTAACCAACCAGTATGATGGAAAGTAAGAGGGTCTTTGTTCGTGGCTCATGTTTGTTTGTGTTTGTAAGAGCAGTTCCATGCCGTCCCCCGAAGTTGTAGTGGTTCCCCCCCTGAGGTTCCCGACAGCTATTTGATGATGGAAAAAATTGGTTGGAATCATGAACGCTGAAGTATTTTAATATTTAAATTAACAAACAATTCAAATGAAAAGCCAACAAATCTGTGTTTAAGGATCCCTTTGAAGAAACCACTATGTTTGTTCATAAGATGAATGAAGAATTCTGAAACCTCAACAATTGATTCCTGAAGGTCCTGTTTTTTTTAAACGTTTTTTCAGGACGTATATCACTCGATGACTGATTTTTACTGTTGATGCTTACCAGAAATCCACCAGAAATCCGGTAAACTCACCAGCTGAGGTAGTTTAGTAGTTTATCTACCATTATTTATGAGGTGTTTCTGCACCGTCCCAGCTGGTTAAAATCGCCGGATTTCAGCCATCAACAGTATCACCTGCACCTGCTCACATCACCATAGGAATCTGCCTGCCTATTGGAGCACTGCTGCTGAGCTTCCAGAGGTGTCGATTGAAATTGCCTCGGAGAGGCGGACTTCACTTGCAAGGCATTTTTGGTTGGGAAAAACTCCGCCTTTTTTGGGGGAAAAACTCCGCAGGGTTAGACACCAGCATTTGTTGAGGTGTTTCAAAAAATCTCAAAAAAAACGATTTACTGTATAGGCTAAGCAAACTTGGGAATGTCTGAAATGCTTAAACTCAACCGTTTTTTTTAGGGGTCTCTTGTTTGGGGGGGCCCGCTCATTTCTTAGAATTACCAGGGAAAATATGTTTCCCTGTCAGATCTCGCGATTTCCGGCCTACGCATGATTTGAGGGAACAAGCAATCAGGTGGATTTGCTCACAAGCCTCATGATGGATCTTGTTATTGTCCAATTGTCCTTGAAAAAAGATGGAGGCTCTTTAAGTCCCAGTTTAAGTCCCATTTTGTAAATTTGGCCACAAAAAATCACGAGGTAGCCAGTTTTTGCCCTGTTGTTCACAGGATTATCAAATGTACCTGCTACCATGTCTTTAATGGGGCTGTTTGGGTGGCTCCTTGGATCAGTTACCTTCAATGTCTTCAACAGAGAAGGTATTAGATTGAGAAGATGTCATTGTTTGAGTTTAGGCTGTTTTTTTCGTTGTTGTCACCAGACTTGTTGCTTGTTTTTTCAACATGATGTACAATGTTACATCACATGTGGTCGGTTTTACTCACCTCGGGACCTCCAGGAATCTTGCATTTGATGAACTTGCTTACGTGCCTTGGGTCAAAAAATCCACGACTCTCAATGTGAGCTTTCTCAATGAAACCCCAAAAGTATCCACGTCTCAATAGTGTTTTGCGTCGTTGAGATTAAAATCATAATAATCGTGGTGTCCTGCAAAGTGGTCCCAGGAAAAAGCAATCACCAGCAAGTAAGTTCATACAAGGATTTGAGTCACTGTTCTCCTTTAGTAAATGTTTTGTTAAGGCGTTGTGTTTTCTTCGGCTTGGTTTTTGCTTGGTAAATTCCAGTGATAGTTTGTTTCCAAAACATCTTCCCGTAACCTGACAGATAATGGTGAAAGTCGATAGATTCGCATTGCATTTTAAGCCCGAACAAAAAAAGTTGAAAAGTCTCAACATGCAAGGTCTGACCAAAAAGATGGCCAGTTCCTTCCGTTTGACCATGACCATCGAATGTGTGAAAAACCCTTGCGGTTGGGTGGATACTGTAGTTGGGCCCAAACTTTTCGGCTGCTGGCTTATCTCTTGTAGATAGGAAATCTATACACATCTCTAGTTTGTCACCACCGCAACCGCAACTTGAAGCTTTAATCCTTGCAAACAGTTTTTGACGTCAGATTTCTCAGGAACTTTATTTACGCCAATTCCCAAATTCCAAATGATGAGAATCCCCATATTAAACAGCCATGCAATGTATGTCGTAGGATAGACATGTTTTTTTCATAGCACCAGGTACCAAGCTTTGCCTGGATCTCCAGACCTCCAGATTTCTGAAGTTTTGGAACCTGAAAGGTGAAACACGAGCACCTGCGATCATTCCAGAATTTGGTGAACCATACCTACCAACCCATTCCAACCCAGGCGAGGTGTGGGTTGTTGGCAAGTAATTTGGTGATGATATATACCTTGATGGAATTTCAATGGAGCTAGGGAGAAAAACAAGTTATGGAAGCATTTTATGGGGAGAAGTAGGTGGTGTTCAATGATTTTTCATAATTTGCACTGGAATCAATGAATTTTAGGGGCAGTACTTTTAGGGGTCCCAGTTGTTTTTTTTGTCACAGGATGATTGACAGAAACGTCATGAGTTGATCAATGTTGTTTTGATTATCAGTATGCTGCAGTAGGCTTGCTATTTACCTTAGATAGGGAATATTGCAAGCTTCCTGTCAGTGAAACAACGACATGAAGCATCATTAATCCAAATATAGTGTTCTGTAATCATGGGCAGGAAACAAAGGATTTTTCATGCATTTAGATGATACACCCCCAAAGTTTAACATAGCCCTTGAAAAGTTACCATCCCAAAAGGAAAGTAGTCTTTCACCCATCATCTTTCGGGGGCTATGTTAAACTTCAGGCGGGGTGGACCAAAAGACTATCAAACAAATTGTCCAAGAGAAAGTAGCCAACATCAACCAGCTACCTAAAGCCTGAAGCCATGTTTTTATAAATTGGTGATGCTGCAGTGATTGTTGTTTCAGAGAGACGTGAAATAACATTCACTCACCTTGTAGTTCACACTAGCATTCATGACTGCAACCAGACAGATCTTTAAATGTCAACCAAATTCCAGGACCAACCTTTGTGGATACTTATATGACAGCGAAAGTTGCCAATCTCATCCCCCCAAAAGAGGGTGGTGTTTCTTGTAAGGGTTCAATCCTTCAGGTTTCACGACGCCGGAATTTCCAACTGCTAACTTGCCGGCCAACTGCAAAGTGCAAAATCAAGGCTGCAAAATTAATGTTTTAATGACCCGAATTATATAAATTTAAACGTTTAAACCATCTAAAATTTGAGGCGTCTCTTTCATGATTCATGGATGTTCAAGGATGTTGTCCACTTTGTTTTTTCAATAACAATGTATCCCACGCCATTCCGGCAGAATGTTTTTGATGTTGCCCGAACTGGAAGGTTCACTCCCCCGGACTCCTCCTCCCTTTCGGGGGGGAAAGGACCGTTTGTGCCCAACGGAGCAACATGGAAAGACTCGTGGTGGATGTCCTTGCGTCCAACCTGGTGGAAGTCCTGGTTTGCCCACAGGTGAGGGTTGTTTCACAGTGAGTGAATCAACTGGAACTGGGTGGTGGCAACTCAAATATTTTTTATTTTCAACCCTAGCTGGGGAAATGATCCAATTTGACCAATATTTTTCAAATGGGTTGAAACCACCAGGTAGGGAAGGTTGTTGCATTTCAACATTTCGCAAGAAACTCAGGAGATGTCAAGATGGTGGAATCTAAGAGGGCGTTATTTCTCGAAACTGTGTCAGTGTGTTGAAATTCATCCCTCATATATCCTTATATATCCTTAGGGAAGATTACATGATACCACCAAATCATGCAGCAAATTCCTAAGTTTGTCTTTTGGAGAAAAAGATGTTCACATGGATTCTTTCCAAACAAAGAGATCAGCAATTCAAGAACCCTCTCTTCCTCTCATGCCCAAGGTTTTTCCATTGAAATCAAGGGCCCTTCGGCATTTTGCAGGGCATTTTTTGGGGGGAAACAAATTGACACCTTGGGCCAGCGCCAAAAAAATACCTTGATCTCCGGCAAGGCTTTCAAGTGAAGCGGGTGATTCGAGTGGAAGATTCTGACATGTTCAATCGATGCTTCGGCTAAGATGTGTGTGTTTGAAAAGTAGCTGCTTGAAAGCAGTTGTGGTACCGTGAAACATATATCCTGGGTATATTATAATATGATATGAAACTGTATATATTTACACATGTATTATATATGTCTGTTGTACTCTATGAATATGTCTACATACCTACGACTGTTGCCCTCTAAGCTATCACAATGTCCAGCAGTTTGATGCAACACTGTAGATCCATTACATGTTCATACACATAGACTATGGACTATAGATATTATAGATTGATATGTACATGTATACACACCAGCTTGCTTCCCCTTTGGGAATTGTACACATTTATTGATCGTTGATGAAAACCGTACCTACATCATGTTGCCAACGTTTGCCTCACATCCCGAGAAATTAATTGGATTGTTCCTAAAGGGACTCATCATAGAAAGATAGACAGATAGACAGACAGACAGACAGACAGACAGATAGATAATTAGATGAATAGTTCGATAAATGCACACGTCAGCACATCAAACATTGTTATTCTGTAGTTGACATTTTTTTGGTGCAAATGGTTTTCATTATTTCATCCGTTAAAATCATGGGAATTACTATACCTCACTTTAAAAGATACATCAGGGATAAGGTGAACAGCCATAATTCAAGGTGGACACATCACCATGAGTTCCATTTTTCAAAAACCATTCCAGCTCAATTTTGTCTTATGGAAAATTTTGCTGGAATGCCTGAAAAAAACCCCTTAGCAACTCTGATTTTCCATGATTTTCCATGGTCGTTTTTGATCGTCGATCTCGGTTTGCTTGCTTCTTAAGGATATATCACCCGGCGCGAGAAGATCAAGACGAGTCGTGGTGGGAAGTGTCAAGCTCCCGAACCTGCAATTCTGACGCGGGAGGCGATCCAGCAATTTTCAGGCGAATTTTTGGACGAACGAATTGATGGATGACGGGGACGAGACGATGGGGGATGTTATGTGTGATGTTTTTGTGTGTGTGTGTTTGAAGGTATGTTTTTTTGTAGGGAAGCAATGTTTTGTTCACCTTTGAAAATAAAGATAAACAAAGTAAAATAAGATGTGTTGCTGTGGAGTTGGTTGCATCTTAAAAAGAAATAATGTTCGTAGTGTTCGAAATGCCAAAGATGCCACGTTTGAAACCTGATGAAAGAGTCAGGACACAAAGTCGTCCTCATCACCCCACGAATTTTCCCATTTGAAGCCCGCCATACATGGAACGTATGGATATGGAATGATAAGGATATGCCTCTGCATTCTGAACCACCAAGGACTGCATGGTTGGAATACTCAACATAGTCCCTGATTGGTGATCCTAAATTGGCACCCCTAACTTTCGCAATCGGGCCATGATACGTTGCATTTTATATGCCCTTCCTCATATAGTTCGAGCACTCCACAAACAAAACATGACTATAGCCATTACTATAGCCTAAAGCTCCCACATAATGTATGACTGACAATCATCCACCGTTGGGACAGTTGCCTGTCTGTATCCTTTTGAGGGTTGCAACATAGTGCAAGTTTCACCTGGGATGTTTCATGTTTCTGTGCCACCTTGACACCAAAAACGGATCGCAGGCCTTCAAGGTGTAGTTGCAGAGTTAGATCCACAGCTCAACGAAGTGTATTTGTGGCATGGGACACAGGTGAGAATTGGCCTTCAAATTGCACAGGAGCATGTGGTGGTGCTGGTGGTGGTGGTTGTTGTTGTTGTCGTGGTTGGTGGTACTCCGTAGGTCATCGGTTTCACCATTCTGTTGTTGACTCCCTCCGGATGTTTATTCTCAAGACACCCCTGAAAGCACCTGGTTTTTTAAAGATCTGAAAATGTATTCAGGGCAAGTGAAACTTAGCACAACAACATCAAATTTCATATATTTCATAGCTTCCAAAGTCTTGGAGTGTTCTTCCCCAGCTTGGAAAAACCATCCAATCCAAACCTCTTTGCGTTTTCAATCCCCCCAAAAAGAAGTGCCTCCCATGTTTTTGCCCAGGAGGATTTCAGCCTAACCTTTGCAGGCTCCGGTGCTGGGACGATGTATGGAAAAGGTTTGTATTTTTCAGAACCTCGGCAGAGCTGAAAGATTGACCGGTTTGGGAAAGACTTGAAGTTATCGGTAACATTTTGTAATTATAGAATATGGACGTAGATGTGTATAGCATGTATATATACACATCAATTTGAACGTATATTATGATTATTATAGTAGTGTATAGTGTATACTAAAATTATGATATAGTATACAATTAGTATAAAACCCCATAGTTATTGTATTATACATTTGCCAACTAGGATGGTATGTTCAGTCCATTTGGGGGTTTCTTCTTGGAGCGCTTCCTTCACAAGCTTTGCTTCTTTGTCATACTACCGGGTGCTGAAGAAATTGAAATTTGAAGCCTTGGGGGGGTATCTTAACAAACCTGGAAATCAAAGGTTTATTCAACAGAGCTCTTGTTTTGAGAATTTTCTTTAGACATGTATACATACCTGGACCTTCAAAGGGGTGCCAATTAAACCCTAAGGGATGGTGAATTGACACCCTTCAGGAACCATTTGGCACCCTTTGAAGGTGCTGGTACATTCATAAAATGAATATTCTTTTGTCCCTTCGTGGCCTGGATTCTGAGTTTAATTTACTTCACCTCCCGTGGCCTGGATTCTATTTTCCTGTCCAAGAAGGTTTCTTCATATAAGGGTCACGTCTAGTGACTCTAGTGATAGACACAGGAGGTGTTGCTGCCTGTTTTAAGGTAGGCTAGTACAAGGCCCATTTAAACCAATACATACCTAGACACACAAGAGGACGTGCGTATGTCCCTACCAATGTGTTCTCCTAAGCTACTGTAAGTAGACCATACATTGAGTGTTTGGCATAGGAACTATGCCATATCCTACGCATATTGTGTTTGTTTTTCAGATGGTGAATGTCTTTTCCAAAATGGGAACTTGCATTTTCCAGCACTGAGATCCGGGATATCCATCAGGTGTGTTGAAAAGAATGGTGAAGCCTTCAAATCCAGCAAAGGTGTGGTATGAAGCACCTGACAATTTGTAGCCACCTGAACTTTATTGCTTTTTGGGATCCCATTCACATTTCTTCTGAAAACACATGAGAAACGATAAAATAATTCATTTGTTAAATCAAAGCGTTCAACCGTCAGATATCTCATCTGAGGAGAGTAGCACCAAAGCGGATGAGTATAGCAAAGATGAACCCAGTGGATACTACGATGGTGTCCGTGCCCTTTTATTATGCCGTGTTTGTATGGGCGAGTTCTATTACACCGCCGACCGGGAGACGAATTTGGGGGGGAGATCAGAAGGAAGCAAGGTTTGATGATCTGTTGATCAATGAGAATACCCTACCGTAAATTAACATGGCAATGGAAAGTCACCATCTCTCAATAAGAGATATATACGTCTAGATTTATATATATATATATATTATTTGTATATATATATATATATACAAATGGTTGTGTTGCCATTGTTATGTTTGTTTTAGGGCTGTAATTCATAGTTCTGGACCTACATATTTTTATGTTTACTTCTGATCAGGGTGTCAGGAAAATGCTGTTCTATGATCATTCATTTTTTGCGGCTAGCGAGCTCAAAGCATCAGTTCGAAGTCAGATTCCATCAATCCTCCTAGCTCATTATCATGCAAATAAACTACTAGGCAAAACGTTTGGGTGTTTCCAAAAATAGTGGGTTTTCCCCCCAAATCATCCATTTTAATATGGGTTTCCATTATAAACCACCCATTTTGAGATACCCCTATTTTTGGAAAGACCCATTTGAAATGACATCAATTCATCTGACCTCCTTTAACTGGAATCCTACCCGTTCTGTTCGATTTTTCACCCCTTAAAATCGATCGATGGATTTCCTCCAGGAGCCCGGTGCGATGGAAAAGTTCCTACAGGGCATCTCTGATAGCACCCTAGGAGATCGAGCAAAAGCAGTTAAAACCTATCGCGAGTTTGTCGTTCCATGGCTGAAAGTTTATTGAGCAGTGAACAAAAGCGCCTGGTTTGGTTGGTTGATTTTTGTTTGGGGATTATTGCTGGTACCAAACATAAATCAACCAAGGTACCAAACATAAATCAACCAAGGTACCAAACATAAATTTAGTATAATCCCCAAGTATACAACTATGGGTGAAACTAAGGATACCGAATTTATATATTATACTACTGGTATCACCCCCCCCCCCCCAGTATCATAGCAGGTGAAATTGCCCCTTCTTGCAACTTCGGTTTGAAATTCGATCCCTGAGACTCTTTCCAACATCTTTCAACTGTTTTTTAACCAGGCTTTAGTGATGAGTCCCAAAAATATCATCCCCAGCAAACCAAACAAAAAAAATCCACCAAACAAAAATATAACATAGGCCCAAAATCCGACAATGACAAACCTTCCTCATAAATGACGACGACTATATGGACAAAATCCTTGAGGTCTATGACAAGGATCAAGTCTATCCTGAATATTTGGTGCTTTATGAACGCTTGCATGGAGAAAGGCCACCAGAGCCACCACCAAAAGAGACTCGGAAAATGACTCGACTCGATGGCCGATGGCCAGCACCTGTGATGTGGGTAACATCGAAAAAGAATAGTTTTGGAGTTTGGAAAGGGTATATAGCAAGTATATTGATACATTTTATACATGCATTTCATTTCAAGAATAGCATGGTGTGTATCAAGTACTATGTTGTGGCAATGAAATGCCTTTAATGTCTCCCAGTCCCATGAAATAGGCAGCATTGTTTGTTCTTACAGCCTATTCGAATTTACTGCTAGTGCTTGCATTTGCATCCCCTACACATGAAACACTGGATTTTCCACAACAAACACCAAAGTCCTCGGGATTACATGTGAATTGAAAGGAACAAGAAACTAAAGCTGTTTCACCACGCCTTATTTTTTGGGGGGGGCAATCTCTTCTTGTTGATCTGGAAGTCACCGTGTTTTTGTTGCCTCCGTTTCAGTGAAAGCATGGAGGGTCAAAACGGGACCCTTAAGCCTTAAGGATATGCCTTTCTTATTGGAGCTGCCTTTGTATTGGAAGAATGTAGGAAGGAATCCGAAAATACAGGACCACCTGGATCTTGCGTGATTGGACACCCCCGTTGTGAGTTGTTGGGAGGGGGGGGGGCAGAGGTTTATGAGTTTATGGTGGGGAAAGTGTAGGTGGATGGTTTTTGAATAGACTAATAGAGGGTTTTTAGGTGGTTGATGTTGTTTTGTTTCAATTACATTGGTAGGTGAGCGTATCTTAGCTGACATGGTCGGTGTTTCTTGGGATGGCAAATTGCCAGCCAACCTTAACCACCACAAAGTACGATTGAAGCGGCGGTTGATTTCTAGCAAGCGCTTGATATGTTGTAAGTCTTGCATGTTGGAAATTAAATATCAAAGCTGAAAAACAGGTTTCAATCTTTCAGGAGCAAGGTTTCAATCTTTCAGGAGTATTTTTGTCTACAACCGTGTATTTCTTATTTTCTAATAGCTTCGCTTGGATTTAGGCATGATTGATATTGATTGATTCCAGTATTGCATTGAAGATCCTTGCTTACTGGATAGAAGGTCTGAGGAATATATGATATGATACCATCACGGTATTCTACTTTAGTGATTTTTTGGACTGGAATAGATCTTTGTTCAGGCATTCGGCATTATTAGCAACGCTTCTCTTGGGATTGACGATGATGGCGCCGTTTCTAGCGTTGCCAATCTCTCAGGATCTATCTATACTAGATGAATGGCTGGTTCTTTTGAAAGGAATCAATATAATAAGTATACACCCCCTGCCCCCCCAAAAAAAAGGCCATTTCAACAGGAAAGGATGGTTTTCCAAGCGCTATTTTTCAGAGACCATGAAATCCCAACATGCCACTATAGTAAGGTCATAATTCCACTTATAGGTACCCCATAACCCCATTGACTCCATTTATTTTAGGTTACTTATCGGTGCCCCCATGACTCCATATTTATAACGATCATATTAGGGCTGCAAGGCCGGCTGCATAGGGATCTTATAGATTGATATGGGTCTTTCCAAAAATAGGGGTACCCCAAAATGGATGGTGAAAATGATGGAAAACCCTATTTTTTAATGGATGATTTGGGGGAAAACCCACTATTTTTGGAAACACCCATATGCAGGACTTTCACGACCATTGGCTGGTGCGACCGAAGATTACCAGCATGATCTATCGATTGGCTCTCCATACCTCTGAGAATACCTGTCCCAAGGCGCGGGGGGTCGAAACCTCGTGAGTTTGACGTGTCCGGTTGAAACCCCCGTGGAGGTGAAACGGTTGAGTCAGAGAACTAGCATGTTTTTTTTGTGAAAATCAGTGGTTGGAAGATGAACATTCCATAAAATTCCTTTAGATACATGTCTCTTTTTGGGGGACATTCGTTCATTTTCGGGGGGAGGTTATAGTGGGAGAAAGTTGAAGAAAGATAAGGTATATTGGAATGGGAATGGATCAGAAATGAACATCATGATGGTCATTATGATGATCATCACAATACTAACATTGACAATGGTATCAATAGCAACAATCATCATCACGAACAATGAAGTCAGTGAATGTAGTTTTCATACCCATATGCTCATGCATACATGGAATATTTACCTACATTTGGCTTAAGTCCATGGTAAATGTAGGTAACTATTCAATACATGGAGCATATGGGATAGACAGAGTCATCGGGGCTCGCGTATGTATCGCTAGCCCCGCAGAAGCGATCGTTCGATGAATCGAATGATTGAACTCCAAGAAGCCCCTCTGATTTAAACAAGTACTTGGATGTCCTAGGAAGTTAGGATCAATGGTTAGGATCAATGGGTTATAACCCCAATATACTCCATTTATGAGTAGGTTATGGCCCATTGATCCTAACCATTGATCCTAACTTCCTGGGACATCCCAGTAACCAACTCGATGGTGGAATTCAAGGAGTTCTATCTTTTTTATTAAGGGAAATGATGGGAAACATGTGGGGTGGTCTTACGTACTCTTATGATGAAGAGATGAGATGATGTATTTGTTAATGTTTTTTTTGGGGCAAGATTTCAAGGTGGTGCTTTGAGTTTCTCCATTAATGATGCAGTGCAGATGAAACCTTGTCATAAAATACTTGAAACTTGCAAGATTTTTGTTTGACAGGGGTAGGTTAAAGATGTGCCATTTTGACCAAAAGTTTTCTGGTTCAGGTCCAACGCGCCAAACGAGTGGAAGACTCAGTGCTTTGGTGCAAGTACATGAACTGGAAGAAACAACTGGCACAACAGTTGCGTAGCAGGAAGATGGAAAGATGTACTCCACCCAATGCACCTTGGACCAAAGGGATTCAGGTTTTGCCAGATGGCAAGCAGGGTTTTGTCAGATCCCACACTTTGGCACTTGACATCAGCCCCGAAAAATGATAAGCCTTGGAACAGCAAGGTGTTGATATTTTTGGGGACCTTTCCAAATCTCTTGTGTTTTGGTATGTTTTTGTTGTTTCTTACCTCCAATTCAAACCTTCGCAATATTGTGTTTTTGTTGTGGGGGTTCAACTTCAGTCCATAAAAAGGTGTGTTTCTCAATCGCCACGACTTGATGGTTGAATTTTGGTCAAGGGATTGGCAAGTGTTTCAGGTGACATTTGTGGGTTTTTTCAAGTCGCTGGGGTGGTTTCACCCCCATTTATGAGCCGTAAAAAAGGCCACTTGGAAGGGGTCCCACAATCCTACTTATGGGACTAAACTAGTATGATCCTCCAAGTACGTGGGTGGTTCAAATATGGTGGAAATGTTCGTCGTGAAAATTAACAAAATGATCCAAATTGACGAGCATATTTTTGAGATGGGTTGAAACGACCAACTAATTAAGCACTAGCATCAACTGCCAAGAAATAATTGACTGAAACAGTTTTTTGGTTGTCTCCTCATCATCTCTGATAAGAAATGTTAAATTACCTGAAACGGGTTCTGTTGGCCGCCAGCACCAACATGGTGGTCTCCACCAAAAGCAACCAACGAAATGGGTGGGAAAAACGGTTGGCATTTGTTCATTTGTGACTTGGTTTATCCAACTGAAAGAAACCACTCAAAGCTATAGAAACTGGAGACAAACAGACGACGGATGTGAGGAACTGGATGGTAATCCCAGCAGTGGTCATGTCTTGACGGGCGAAATCCTGGCGGAACATGATGGAGATGAGGTCGGGTGGTGGGGGTTTGAAGGTCCTGTGACCAAGCAATGCTGATTACTTTCAGGTAATTAATCAAACACGCCACTGGTATGCAAGTTCAATCTCTTTAAGATGATCCACCCATAAATGTATGAATTGAATGTTGAGTCGTAGGTTTTCTATTTGGACATGCATCTCATAACTTCCATCGGGTTTCCCAATTTTTATCTTTGAATCATCTTATCTTCAATGATGAGTAGGTAAAGGAACTAGTGGAAATTCATGGTTCAACCCATTCTGTTTTGGAATCCAGACTTCTTATCTCGTTTTTTATTCCCTTATTTTTAGTGCAGATGTTGAAATGGCCTCAAGTTCATTTCCTTCACCCTGGTTGGTTAACCTGATAAAACTTCACCCAGGTATTTTGAAAAAAGAAAGTCCGTCAACAGCGAAATTACCCTTTAACAAAAAAAGGTGCACCAAGTTGAACATCAAAAGGTATCCCAAAAAGTTGTTTGTGTTTTTTGTTGGTAAGATTCCAACGCGAAAAATGTCATTCCCAGAAGGCAGTTGTTTGCCCCCTGCCCCAAAGAGGCAATATATACCTTTCACTGTAGGATGCGATTTGCATCATCCTGCCGCCATGGGATTTTCTTTTTGCCTCCCAAGTTCCAAAGTCGTTGACTTTTCGTAGGGGCAAGTCATCCCCCATACCTACCTTTCGGACCCGGGCCCCAAACTGTTGCTTGACCTGGCACGATTGTGTGAAAGGTTAATTTTTCCTCCCAGCGACCGAAATCACCAAAAGGGTGAAAACATAAGAACTCACCTTCCCCAAAATGTTCTGCAAAATAAAGATTTGTTGTGAAACTTATCTTTAAAACTTGCCTAAAATTGTATCTTCAATTTTTATACGTTGTGATTGCAAAAACACCAACCATCTTCCCAACCTATTTTCTCTCAAAGTTTACGCTTAAAAAAATCATGAAAAAACTCTGCGGTTTGAGGCCATTAGCTTGGAAAATATGGTAGCGGGCCTCAATGAATTATTACTCTGGCATGGTACCAGTAGGGAAGCAGCGAAGGCCATTGCTAGTGATGGGTGCCTTGGCGTTCAAGGGGACATTTAAATACATGTTTTCCAATGGGCGTTGTCAGGTTGACTCTGTAAATACCTCAACCAGGGAGGGGGACCGGAGTGAACTTCAGCCTACCTGGGCCTACTCGGTTTTTCCATGTCAAACCATGTCGTTTCATCTTGTCATCCTTTGAATCGAACTTGTTGTGTACAGTAGTGTACTGTCTATATAACTGTACGTGTTTCTTACTGTTGTTTATGCAATGGCTGCTAGATGATTTAGGTTTGTGTTTTTTTGCATGCAAGCACTACAGGTCCAGCTCCAGCATCTTCCATTCATAATTCGTTGATTCATCCTAGAGTAAATCATCAATCTTCACCTCCTCAACGACCCAATTTGTTTTGAGACTGTTAGAAGAAATCTGCCGAGGCGCAGTTGATACGCTCACATCTAAGACTCTTTCCAGCCGTTACACGCTTTTAACATATATCTCAACTGCTCCGTTGCCGTCGTGCCTAACGGGGAAGTCCACCTCGCGTCGCCAGGTTTATCTTGAATGCGGCTACCCATGGACGACGTTTCGGAAAAGGTGTATACCTTGCTGAAGATTTGAGGAAGAGTCTTAGTCCGGATGCCTAGGATTGATCGTGATCATGATTCACTAGAAATGCACCGAGAAAATATGGTTTTTAGATACAAATTTACTAAAATGAAGATGGTTGATTTGATTTGATTAATTGTGGAGGGCTAAGGCTTTTGATGTTGACCTTGAGTCCAAAAAAATGAGATGCTAAAATGTTTTTCCAATCTCTTTTTTCCAGGTGCTATGAAGATGTTTTTTTTGGGGGAAAGGCATTTCATGGATATGTCAAGTGGAAATGATGTGAAATTTTCCGAAATGATCTGAAAATGACAAAGTTCCCCTTGTTGTTCAAGTTATGTTCCTCCACCAGTTGATAGGTAGCTTGTCCCATTATTTACAGGGTTTTATACATCCCAGGTGGTTGTTTCGGAATTCTTCCATCAACAGTAGTTTGCTCACGAGTTTTCGTTTGGTGGTTTTGGCATGTTTTGGCCCAGGTTATTGCAAAGAATCTGACGGCGTGAAGCTAGGCAAGTGTTTCAGAAGTCTTTGGGTTTTAGCCGAGCTTGTGAAGCTTGAGATTTCTTGTGATGCTCCCACTCTTAGTGGCAAGTGAAGGTTTATAGAGATCCTGGACCTGGAGCCTAAAAAGATGTGATCTTGGTCCTAGCTGGGGCAGGTCGGGAAGCATCCCAAGACATACCCCACCACCCAACAAGTTGAACATAATATCTAAACCACGATGTAGAAAGGTGAGTTTTGCTAGCAGTACAAAGAAAGAAGAAAGAGGCATAAGGATTCAGAAGCGTGACGCAAAAAGGCAGTAGGTCTATTTGTACTTGAAGCTATGTATCAACTGTCGGTCGTGACTTTTTCAGTGGAACCCAAAAAAACACACAAACCATCCATGTATGGTATATTCACCTACATTTGGTTGATTTTATGGTAACCATACATGGATGCTATGGGAAACACAAACCAAAAAAAGGCTTCAATTTTGCCAAATCGCGGCCCAAAAAAGGAAGTATGTGCTCTTATGCAGAGCTGTGTGCGGTGAGATGTATTACACTGAGAAGGAGGTTCATCGTGATGCTCCTGAGCAAGCAGTCCAGGAGGGTACTGCTGGGTGATCAGCCAGTGGGCAAACTCATAGCATCCATGTATGGTATATTTACCTACATTTACCATAACAATCAACCAAATGTAGGTAAATATACCATACATGGATGGTGTGGGCAATGGATGGCTGTATTCCATAGGACTAGTAGGTGAACATCAGTGATGATGGTTGGAAAGGAATGATTTGTAGGAAGTTGAAGTCTCACCAACAAGGTGGGTGGCCATTTATAAGGCCATTTATAGGGGTTACAACTCCATTTATATCAGCAGGAGCCCACGTTGAAGGAGAGAAGGAGCTTTTCAATTAATTCCAACAATCATACCTTCTGGCAGGTTGTGACAGCGTTCACTGTAGAACTGGGAAATGACTTGAATTGACCTCCTGTCCCCCCGACCGGTAAATGTTGGTTTATGTAGTGAATCCCTCCACTGACAAAACAATTTGTTTAGGTTCAAGTAGAATTGAGATAAAAGATGTATATATTATATAATATACAATATAATATAATTTATTTTTATGATATATTAGGCACAATAATTATGTTCTGCACCACTTGAGTGATCATTTTTGGTGTTCTCCCCGTAGAATTTATTTTTTTCGGTGGGATCCAGGAGGGCAAGCAGAGTGTGTTGGCCAACCCACAGCAGGCGTGACATGAGTTGCCAGTTTAACGGTAAATTCAGATGAGACTTTTGTTGGTTTAAGTTAAACACTAGGTGGTGGTTTCAAACATTTTTTATGTTCACCCCTACCTGGGGAAATGATCCAATTTGACTAATATATTCAGATGGGTTGAAACCACCAACTAGAAAACCATGTTTTTTCCGTGATGGGTATGTTTTGAAGGGATGGGGAGGAGAGAAAATTTTGGCATCACTTTAGCCTGAAAAGTTGTTTTTTGTTGGATGAAGTAAAGTTATGTTATGAAAAAAAAGTGATCAAGATCAGTCAGGTCCCATCCATCAACAACAATAAAACATATTGGCTTCGCAAGTTTCCAGGGCAAAAAAACCCTTGGAGAATTCAGAGTTTGGAGCGCAACATATCCCTGGTATCTAAGTGGTAAATACTGCAAATGAGGTAAGTGTAATCTACAAGGTCACTGGGAGCAGAAAATTCTGAAATTTATTTGAATGAGCTGAACGGTGTAGGCTATTTTTTTTGGTTCAAAATATGATGCTGGGCTAACAATTTCACGAAACAAAGCGCCGACCTCGATTTATTTTGTTTGGTTTTATAGTAAGGGAAAGGGACGAAAAACAAAGAACCTCAACAGTTTGGTCAAGGTGCATTTCCCATACCATCCATGCACTTTTTACCTACATTTGGTTGATTTTTTATTGTAAATGTAGGTAAATTTACCATACATGGATGCTATGGGTTATGTCGAGCTTGTTTTTCCATGAGTCTCATTTGGATCACCTGGATCCTAACGGTGAATTTTAGTTCCGAGCTTCCTATGATTAATCTGACAAACCTTAAAAATGAACTACAAATACATAGCTTCAAAAAAATCAGCCACACTTTTAGGATGTTGCACAGGTTTTTTTCAAGAACCTCAACATCAACAATGATTTCTCAAGATTCAATGTGGCACCGAAATTCACAACGAATATCTAAAAAAGACATCAATAGCCATCACTTGGTGGTCCTCAACTTCCCAACTTCCAAAGTTCATAAGGCTCAGCTCCTGCCATTTTTCAGGTGGGCCCACGAGAGTACATTCTTTTCGATACAGCTCAAGTCTACCCAGAGTACATTGTGGAATTTGTGACCAAGGATACTGAATGAACAGAGGATGGATTTTTGCTTTTCCAAGCAAACATCGGCCAAAAAGTCTGAAAGAGTTTTTGAGTTTCTGAGTTGAAAGTGCCTTTGATGTTTGTTTTGTTCATTATTTTTTTCTGATGGCTAGGGCCAAGCCGAGCCAGCAGTTTGTAGAGTGGAGAAATTCGCAGAACGCCAATTTTCGCAGTTGTCCCGAAAGGGTGCTGGACATCGTTTAACTGTCAAGTGGATCAGGTGGCTTTCGACACTAATTTTCGGTTGAAATCCATCGAGTTTTTAGGGAGTTCAATCCTTGGAAAGGAAAGGAAATTTGGATATGAGATGGATTTGATTCATGCTTCTTGGTAAATGTCTTACGGTGAATACATAATTTTGATTCATGAGGTGAATTTGTGGGCATGAAACTCTGGTGTATTCAGGGTGGTTTCCTTGCGAAAGAGGCTAGTTGAATGACCTTTAAATGTCAGCCAACCATCTTTTTCTTACCTGGCTCAGCTTTTGTTGTTATATTTTGTAGCACTTATCATATCTCATTCTTCCAAAAAGCCGAAGCTCTTTTTTGTAGTGGGTTGTTTGCGAGGGATGATTATATTTCCCACTTACGAAAATCAGGAGAAAACACATCATCCAGCTTCTTCAAAGTGACCTTAGGAGTACCCCAAATGGAGGTCACGTAAGCCCTTGAAAAGGTCACTAATGGGGCCAAACGAGATCACTTTTATCATTGCCACCTTTTCCCACCTTTGACCCTTTTTAGGCAGGTGACTCAACTCGCCGTCCGGCCTTCGGCCTTCGGCCAAGCCGAAGTTCCCGAAAAGTTGAGTTGGAGCGTTTGGGCCGTGGCAGCCGAAAACTGCCCAGTAGCATTTCAAATCAAATGAACCTAAAGGAAGTATATCTGAGAATTTCAACCTCCTTTTTTGAGGGTCTTAACATGAAAGGGTTGGAAACCTCTAAAAACAGAATAAAATTTCTCGATTGCCAGGTTTACTGGTTGGCCGTGACTTTGATTCAGGTTTGTGAAGTTATATGTCACCATGGATTCACTCAGATTTATGTAGCCCATGACGGATCCATGGGACTGGCATGTTTACCAACTAATTTACCATAAATTTAGCCAAATGTTGGTAAATATGCCATACATGGATCCTATGGGTGGGGGAATATACCATGGAAATAGATGCCCTTGCCGTTAGCAAATTACTGATCTACCACTTCAGAATCGATCATAAAGAGAAACATTGCTCGGACTTACGAAACATGTTATTTTGACTTTTGGCAGAATCGTCAAAGTCTGATGAATGCTACGATACTCCAAAATAATGATATGAATTGATATGAACACATACATTGGTGTTTCACTCACGTGTTGTTTTATTGGAGTACCATTTGTGCTATTTTGACTAGGTGATGGTTTCAAAAGTCTTGATACTTTTCACCCCAAAAGAATTGGGTGATTTTTAACTTTTCACCCCAAAAAATTGGGGTGGTGGAACATCATGACAGGTATTTTGGCAATAAGCCAACTTCTTTTTTCGAAGGGGTGGTTGACCCGGTGGTTCAACCTTCACTTGGAGGATCATCCCAGTTAGTAAGTAGTTTGTAACCCCCATTTATAAGCCATTTAGGCCGAACAACCCTATGCTTAGGGGACTGACTAACTATAGTTGTTAACCACATATCCTAATTGGGGTGATCCCCCAAGCACCACCTGTCATTGACGTTGGTGTTTGTGTGGCTTCAGCTTGATGTCTATGGATCCCATGATCCACTTCTAGATCTCGGGTGCGGGTCCCGGACGTTTCGTGATGCGACGCGTCGCCTGGAACAATGTAGTGGGTGTTCGTTTGGGGAGGGGGGGGTAACTGGGGAACCCTAAGGATTCCGTTTGGGAAGATTGGGGAACCTTAGGGAAGATTAGGGGAATCACTACCCCTTGAGAATTCTATTAGGTGATTATCTCAACTGAGTGGAAAAAAAACAACTGGTTATTTGCTTTATGTAGAAGTACTGGTTATTGGCTCCTGGCCCGTTGGCCCGGAAGCATAGTATTCCTTCAAGAGTGCACTAGAAGCACGAAACCCCGAAACAATCCCTAAGATTTAGACCCCTAAAGGTGGATTGTATGTGTTTGAAGGTGCACTTGATGGTTTGAAACCCAAAGCAGTCCCTAAAATTTAGAACCCCAGACGATGAGATTAATACACCCTGTCCGCCCCGCCCCAGAAGGTCCAGAGGGTTTATTAATCCTGCTTTGACATGTTTTGTTTTTTTGTTCTTGCTAAGCATATCCCATACCAAGACATTTCAGTCAATGATTTTCCATTACCAAAAAGGTGGGATATGAATGTTAATTTCCTGGAAGGTACAAGGTGGTGGACCCCTACCAGTTATAAGTAGGGGCCTATATATCCAAGTTGCCCGTTTATTTCAGGCCATTTATAGGGTGTTATAACTCTGAATTTATATCTATAGTAGAAGGCCACCGAGAGAAAAAGAGAAGGAGCTTTTCAAGTAGTTCCAACAATCATACTGTTGATGGTTCAGAAATCCGAAGGCCAACCCACCTGGAACTGTAAAAATTCCCCTGTTAAAAAAATGGGGATGACCTACCAACCTCAAGTGGTGCAGGAAGCCCCTGAACCATCAACAAGTACCCTTTCGAAACCTCCAACCTGCAGGCATTGGGTCGACGACTTTTTCCCCTTTCGCCAGCCTTGGGGCGGCAACTTGCTGCTGGCGCAACTCGAAGCTTCACCGCCGCGCCGGCGCCGAAGATCATTCGTGCCTTGCGGGGGAAAGGGGGGAATCCTCACATTGAAGCCAATGGCCAACCTTTAAATTCCTTGGGGATGACGTAGGAAATGTAGGAAAAATACAGTTCAAACTTTTATTTCATGTTCCTTTTGGCTAAGTAAGCGAAAGAAAGTTGGATGTGTTTTGAGAGGTAATTGGTGATAGAAATGAGTAATGTATATCAAAGTTGATTACATCATGTTATACAGAATGATTCAATGAATTGTTTGTTTATATTTGATGTTTATTTATATAATTTTACTTGTCAATTATTTATTTATAAAATTCATCCACCATTGCTAAGGCGATGATTTGGGACCCGCGCCGTCCCCGTCCCCGTCCCCCGAAGTGAAACAGACAGCCTAGCCCCTGAAATTTCGTTACCGTTTGCCCCAATAGGAATTAATTGAAGTTCCAAGCAGCATTTTTACAGGGGCGAACTGTTAAATTCATCCCATAAATCCCAAATAAATCCCATAAATCCACTGGGGAAACCCTAAGGAATCCCATAAACCGTTGTTAAAGCTGAGGTGACTCAACCACCCTAGTCTTACAATACTCACTCTAGAAGATATCTCCCGCCAACTTCGACCTTGCCATTTTTCAGCTTTCCGACTTGAAACAGGTCCCCATTTTTTCTTCGTTTTGGAACCTGTTGGAACATAAAACCTATTTGAAACAGAATCAAGTCAGCTTAAAACACTTGCAGCAGATCTATATATATATACCCATAAAAAAACCATCCAAAAGCAAACACCACTAGGTGGTGCTTTCAAACATTTTGTGTTTATTTTCAACCCTACTTCTGGAAAAAATCATCCAATTCTGACTTTATATGATATTTCTTGAGATGGGTTGTTTCAACCACTACCAACCAACCAACGGGTTTTCTTAGAAGTCCGTTAAACCCACCCAACATGTCCCAAGCTCCCTCCCTTCAGGGAAGGACCGCACACCCGTGGCCCTCGAAACCGTGGTGCCTCGGGATGGCTCCCGGGATGATTTGAAGGTCCTTCCTACTGAGGCTGAGGGTTTGAGGCCCCGGGGATTCCGCTGGCGGTTTTTTTGGAGGAAGATTGGATGGCTGGAGTTATGGCCCCCTATAAATGGCCTTCAAAACCCGGGTTAGCTGGGGTTAGAACCCGACTTACTGGGATGTGTTTTTTTGGGCCAAGATGGTGGGTTTTTGTTGGAGGGGAAGATTGATGGTAGGTGGTGGTTTGGCCTAGACTTTTTGGAATGTTTACCTCCATCCTTAGGGAAATGATTTCCAATTTTGATGACTATGTAAATATATGTTTCTTAAAAGATGCCTAGAGTTTTTTGTTTGAAACCAGGTTCCAACCCCCACTGTACTTATGGCATATAAAGTGGTATTTTACTACTGTTGCGAAAACAAGATCACCGCATTAGAGTTGACTGTATTCAACTTGCAGCACTTGGCAGCTTTCAAAAACCAGTTGGTTAGTTAGGGTTAACAACTAGCCAGTGAAAAATGTGGGGAGTTTAGATAGAATTTAATTATACATAACTCCTGTTAATTGCTCACAAATGACTCATAAGTCCATAAGTATACTTCAACCTCACTCATTGTGTTCGCCCATGGTGCTTCATCATCACCACCATCATCACCAGGTTGAAAGTAAAGTCCTTGGCCAAAATCACTTTGGAGGAGGAGAATCAGTGTTTTGATCCGAAGTGGAAGAGCCAATTGAGCAATGAAATAACCGTGGACCCTACTTGTTTAGGTTATGTAGGGAATTATACTGCCCAGTTATATGGGGATTACAATGAACCATCATAAAGATCCCTATTAAACAACCAGGTTTTAATGGAAAGTAAGGTCAGGTTTATTTCATGGCTGACTTTGGGGGAGGCTCAACAAAAACAAGGAACATGCATCCCAAAGTTGGGATCCCAAAGTGCGAGGGAGATGCAACTTTTTTACAAGAGCCATCCACTGTGATTTCTTTGCAGCGTGCTGTTTAGCCCATTTTTTGGAGCCTAGCTTGGTTTCTACAGTGATATTGGAGTCAACAAAAAAGATGTCGAGAAAAATTGTTATCGCCAAAAAAAATACCAAAGCAGGAAACAAACAATGACAGTAGACGTGTGAGAAGAATATTGCAATCAAGTCAGTGGTGTTGGACAGATTTTTGAAGGTGAACTGATAACACCTGAAGGTGACTACCTACAGTGAGTCAGAAGTTTGAGGGTCTGTTTGCATGACAATGGTATCCATCCCAACAAGAAACATGAGGGTTCATGTTGAAACTTGTATGGCCCGCGACACAATTATGTTTTTTTTCCCATTGCAACATGCCCGGGTTCTAACTGCAGCGGGTTTTTCTATAATTAACTATTCCTGTAAAAAATGTGAAAAAACTCCAAAGCGGAATTTGCAACTTACCCATTGGTTTCTACAATTCCCCCTTCCTGCATTTTTGGGGGAAAACCCATGATTTGGACTTTCTATAATTAAGTTGGGTAAAAAATGGTCTGAATTTTCTATGATTAATTTTGTTGTGGATTCATAATGATTCCATCATTGTGGAATGCCCGGCGTTTAACTGCAGCAGGTTTTCTATAATTAGCTATTCCTGCAAAAAATGGGAAAAACTCCCGTTTGGGCATGGGAAAATACCCGGGTACCAAAAGCCCATTTTTATTTTGTTTTCTCAATTGCGGATTGCCCGGGGAAAGCCCGGGTATTTTACCATTTTAGTTTTTTCTATAATTCTGTCGGGGACTGTAAATGGAGACATTAGAGATTAGAATAAAAAAGTGTACATATATATGTGCCTCTCATCATGATCTTCATGATCATCATCATCCTTATCATCATCATCGTCATCATCATCATCATCATCATCATCATCATCATCATCATCATCAACTTCAACGTCGACATCAACATCAAATGCCGCACCCTACACACGACACGACCTCTCTTTGGCCAGAGCTTCTAAAGAAAACGGCCCTTTTAGACGACGAACAAAGTGCCTTTGTTGTCCGCAGCTTCGCCGAGTTTTTCCACGAGGTTTGTACAAATGATGAACAACTATGGCGCCACAGTTCTGGTCCCCGAAGTGGACAGTGACTGGGACGTTGTCTTAGGAAAGGCGTTTTTTTAAATGCCAGATGAGGTAGTTAAGGATTTAACTATGAGAGTTTTCTCCCCTGGCCCAAAATATCTGGCGCTGACATAGTTGACTCATAGATTTTCAAATTTCAAAATTGGTTGAGACCACCAACTAGTCATGATTTTTGGAGTTTTCACGAGGGTTTCAATCATTTCCACAAGACTCTCTAAAGATTACGATTTGAGCAACATCGAACCTCCTATAATTTTCTGGTTTAAACAAAAAAAACTCCGTAAAGTCCTCTGTTTCATGCGCATTTCATTTCGCTTATTGTTTGATTTTGAAGAAACACTGAGGACTTTCGTGGTGTCACAACTTCGTAGGGTGAAGGTTTGGTGGTAGAGAAAAAGAAAAGAAATCTTCTCACATAGGTGCCAGGAGTCTAAACTCCTTTTATTGAAGATTGTCATCCCACCTTTAACACGGAAATCTAATGGGTATATACAATAAACCCTTACTATTGGGTGGATAACCATCCCCGGTCCCACAGGGGGAACCTATTGGAGTTTAGACCCTGTATGGTTTCTGTAGTGGGAAACTCTTGGGCAAATCTCCAAATCCCATGGTGCCTACTTCGGCCTATCCTTCATGAAAAACTAAGGGTGCCCATTTGCCCTTCAATGCCACATTCCCAACAAGAAATAGCCATCCTTATTAAGGGGCCCATTATTAACCACCATCATTGTTGGCATCAATTGGGGGTCATGGACCTAAGCACTTACATCCACAACAACAGCCCATCCTCCAAAAAAAACAGATTCAGAGTTTTGGAGATTTTTTTAAAGAATGGCCCACCCCCGGCACCAAGAAAATTTGCCGGCCTTCTAAAATCATGGTTTATAAACAAACCACCGGCTGATCCCTCATTTCTTGGCGGGTTGGGCCCCTTAGATTTCCCCATGGAAACCCCCAGGTGATCCGTTGGCGATTTATCAAACCTTGGACCGATGGTTTGGGAACTGCATCCCACATGATGCCATGAACGAGCATGGTATTGTCACTTGGGGGAAAGGGGGGAAGGGCAGCAACGAAAAAGGTCGTTGTTTATTTCAAAAGGGAGGGGAAGAAGAATTCCAACAAAAAGTATCTTAGCCTTTGAAGTTGAAAAATGGTAGAACAGAGTCTAAGGTTTCTATAGGTTTCTTTTCTATACAATTCCAGAGTGAAGCCCAATTCTTTAACATCCAAAAAAAGTCCACATTCACACCTTCCAAGGCCGAGCTTTGGAGGGCCCGTCCACCTTGAAGAAATTTTGTTGAAAAATCCCATCGAAGATGAAATCCACGACCCCCAAGGTGGAGATCAATCCCGCGAAGCCGACCAGCATCAACACAGCGAATCCCAAGAAGGAACATTTACCACACACCGATGATGCATACACCGATAGTCCAGCAGCGTTACTGGGAGGGATTAAAAATGGATGGATGATGACTTTTTTTCTGCAGGTTTTGTTTTGTTGGTGTTTTTGTTGTTTTAGTAACTCCACATAAATTTCTCGCGGTTGGGTTTGCACCTTTTTTGTGGGGGGGAGCTGGATGAGGAGTTGCTGGTTCAGATTGTAGTTTCCCATTTTAGTCTAGTCATTAGTCATACATGACATATGGGAATGGGCATTCCCTTGCATAGGCCTTATATTCTGCTGAAACATAGGTGAGACCTGAAAACTGTGAGTGAATTTACTCCGTTTCTGTTGTGGGTTTACCCTCCCTGAAACTAACAGTTCGCACCTGAAACTGGTTGGAAGTTGGAAGATTGGAAGTTTCCTTTTTGAGGCGAAGGCCTATTTTCAGGGGCCATGTTAAACTTCGGTGGTTTAATCCTTTTCCAAATGAAGGAACCAACTCCCTGAGATGATTTTTGCAACTCCCCCTGGAGCATTGCAGCCTCACCCATGGAAAACAGGGAGCTCATGGCTGCGAAGTGTTGATATTTTCCTAGATACACCAGAAATCGGTTTCAGGTTCCAGGTTGGTAAGATATCAAGATATATCAAAATATCATAAGATAATATATGTAGGTTGTAGGTTTTAAAAAGTGAAGGCATCAAATAAGAAATTGGTTGGTAGTAATGAAAATATTATAAAATATGGGTAAGAGATCATAAAGTAGGTCTGAAAACAAAAACATCGAATACATTAGATATATATGTGACATATGTGTATATTATATTTTAAAAATGATATATAAATAACGAGAAAAAACACTTCCAATATACACAAGGTCTCCATCCAATACGTTCCCTTTGATCAATCCCCAACCCCTTCATGATAAGCGTTGGGATCATTGGCAATTTGGCGTTTGGCCATCCATGGCGAGGTCAAACAAAACGACCCTCCCCAGCAACCAAGGGAGTTTGATTCGACCCAACCAAAAGCAAGGTGCTGGTTTCAAATATTTTTGAAAAAAAAAATCACCCCTATTTGCGGATTTGATCCAATTTCACAAAAGCATATTTTTCAGATGGGTTGCTTCAACCACCAACCAAAACTGCTCCACCGCCCTGTCGGTGACGAGGTTTTGCACCTTGCAATGTCGCGAATCTGCTGCTACGGGTGGGGAATCGGTCCTAGTCTCGGGTGCGGAGCTCTTGGCGGCGTTGTCCAATGAGGAACTGCGGAATTTGATGCAACCAGGTGGGGCAGTTGAGATTGGAAATTTGATTTGAGGGGAAACAAATTGGTTGATAGGTGCAAAGTGGATGTGGGAATGTTCTATGGGGGTTAGTGGATATTTTGGGCTGATTGGATGAGGGTTTTGGAACGGAAATTGGAGAAGTTGACGATGAAAAAACAGTAAAGGTGGACATGATGGAGAGATGAAATGGAATGAAGAATTTATTGTAGATTGACTTGTTGAAGGACACTTTTTCATGTGTGTTTTGAGAATATGTATTGATACACAGGCAAAAAAGCGTATTGATGAATGAATTTGAAACTCTGGCTTGCGGACACAAATAAAAGCACTGGGGTAACGGCTTTGGAGAAAAGGGCAAAAGAAATTGCCTCTATTTTGTGGCTCATCGCTCATGACCTTGTTTTTTTTGGTGGGTTGGTGTTACGTGTGAATTTCTTCGTGAGGCATGGTATCGATGGGCAGAAGACCAGCAGCGGATGGTTCATGGATGAAGGTAAGTTCAATCCCACTCTTCTGGGTGGATAAGGCAGAACTTGAGAGGGAGATATTGGGGGTTTGGGGTGTCAAGGGTGAAAGCACCTTTCGCATGTGTTTAGAAGTTTTGTTGCCAGTCGCACTTGTTTTACAATCATCCAAAAGGTATCTACCATTTTTCAAGAGACTTTTCTCAAACTTCGGGAATGTCAACTTCACCTAAAAAACATCAAAAACTCCCAAAACCACGGGGGTCAAACACCTCTCTCCCCGGTTCTACAACCCGGCTGTCGTTCTTGGTTGGGTCAGGATTCAGGTTGGCTCCAGTTGCGTTGGCGGTGCAACGATGGTTGCGTGGAAGATGTGGCGCAAGAGGTGAAACCATCTTATGAACAGATGGATGCCGTCGCACGCCATGAGGTCCCGGTGGGTGGGGAAAAAACACAACAGCTGTTGTTATTTGTTGGTCTGTTGGTTTGTTGGTTTGTTTGTTGTTTGTTCTTTGTTCTTTGTTCTTTGTTCTTTGTTGTGTGTTGTTTGTTGTTTGTTGTTTGTTGTTGGTGTTGTTGGTGTTGTTGTTGTTGTTGCTGTTGCTGTTGCTGTTGCTGTTGTTGTTGTTGTTGTTGTTGTTGTTGTTGTTGTTGTTGTTGCTGTTGCTGTTGCTGTTGCTGTTGCTGTTGTTGTTGTTGCTGCTGTTGTTGTTGCTGCTCTTGCTGCTGTTGTTGCTGCTGCTGTTGCTGCTGCTCTTGTTGCTGCTGCGTTTGTTGCTGCTGCTGGTGTTGTTGTTGGTTTGATTTCTTTGGTTGGTGGCGGAAAATGGATGAAAGTGGTGAGTAGTAGTTTTAACAATTAATTGGCATATTGTCATATTTTTGGTTGAAACATGTGTTTGTTTCAATGCAGCGACAGGTCAGGTGATGATGTGTACTAGCAATTTGGGCAAAGTTGTGTTTTCTTTCAAAGGGATTTGACCATGATGAATTAGGTGAACTATGACGATAAACTGGGTGAAACGGATTGATTTCTGATGTGTTTTTGATGTCCTCTTGCCATCAGTCACCGTCCATGCTGTACAGTTTGCCTAGATTTCATTTGTTGAGGAGTTCTTGGCTCATATGACCCTATGGCATCTATGGTTTCTTTGTGTGAAATCATTTTGTTTCTAGGTTGTTCAGAGATACACCCTTTTGCCATTGGAGATATTGAGATATGGAGGCATTTCACGCTTTCTGCAAGGAACTTCCTGCACCTTCCTGCTACCTACTGGTATCTACTGTTTTTTACAAATTATGCTAGCACATCACCTCAATTAGGACCAACAACACCTTAAATGCATCCTTTTGCGTCCTGTGGAAATTTTAGAAGTTCCACCCACTCAAGATGGTTTACCTATAGATGGATTCAACGACGGCATGTTTTTTAGGGGTGAATTCTCGTGTGATCCATTTGGTAAAGATCCCCGTCCATAGCTGAGCATTCCAATCTGAGATTGGCCTCGTAAAACTTTGGAGTGCGGAGTTCCAACCGTTACGGTTTTCAGTGTGCAATGCCTTTCCCCTCAAAAATCCAGAACAATCCCAAGAAAGGGATTATAATGTCAATCCTGAGGACATTTGGAATTGGAACCCCCAAAACAATCCTAGTGATGGGGTTGGGCCAGTTTGGGATTCTTAAAGTGTTTGTTTCACTTCACTTTTACGAGAAAACAAAACACTAGCTGGTGCTTTCAAATATGTTTCATTTTCACCCCTATCCTTGGAGAAATGATCCAATTTTTTCATGCGCATTTTTTTTCAAAAATGGGTGGTTCACCCACCAACTACTTGGATGTCCCACGGAGTTAGTAAATGGTTAGTAAATGGGTTAATAACCTACTTATAAAATGGGGTATATTGGGGTTATAACCCATTTACGAACCGTTGATCCTAACTTCCTGCGACCTGCAAGTAGAACAGGTCTATCAACTTGTAGTACCTCTTAATCCTGGTGAGTTGTTGGTGGTGGACAACCGAGCAATTGCACATGGTCGTCGACCCTATGAATCTGGAGATCCACGAGTGATGTGGAGAAAAAATTATGTCGGGAATCTTCGGATGCAGAGAAAATGGCGATGGTTTGGTGGGATGTTTTTTTGGGGCCAAGATGGTGATGTTTTGTTGGGGGAAGATTGATGGGTTGGATATATGATATGATTTGAGTTTGGTGTAGGTTTTTGGGAATGTTTACCTCCATCCTTAGGGAAATGATTCCCAATTTGATGACTATTTTCTTCTTTAAAAAGGCGGCCAACAAAAAATACGTGCGTTCGAACACATCTTCACCTGAAAGGGGGAGAAGCTTTAAACTGTAAAACGTCATTCAACAGCTTGTTTAACTTTTCTAGGTGGTGGCAACTCAAACATTTTGTATGTTCACCCCGAAAATTGGGGGAGAGATGATCCAATTCGTGGCATCATGGCACTGAAATTCACCCATTTTTTGAAGTAAGGGCCTGAAAAATGATTGGTCCAAAACAGCTTGACGATCATATGTTTCAGATGGGTGGTTCAACCACCAACTACTTGGATGTCCCACGGAGTTGGTAAATGGCTTCCAACCGTTCCAACCTACTTTAACATGGGGTTTATTGGGGTTAGAACCCACTGATCCTAACCTTTTACTAACTTCCTCAGTTTTAGTTTGAGGTCATTGGTTTTATACTTGGGACATTCATCTAAGCCACCAAGGAGCCCCCCAACCAACCAAGGAGCCACCTAACCCCTCCCGAAATTAGGGTTTAATAAGGCCTTATTGAGGGAAACCAATGGTGAACTAGGTGGTGGTTTCAAATGGTTTTTATGTTCACCCCTACCTGTGGAAATGATCCGATTTGACGAGCATATTTTTCAAATGGGTTGGTTCAACCACCAACAAGTGAATACAGTAAGACCTTATTAAGGCCTTATTTCTGGAGTTTGGGTTTATGTTAGGGGCTGTAGGTTGACCAGCCATAAGAAGAAACTTCACCCCGTTGGATTCATTTCGAGCTGCGTAGCTGGTTCGCCCACCACCTTGCACTTGTATGTTCACAACCACCACAACAACAACAACAACAACAACCACAACAACAACAACAACAAACAACCAACAACCAACAACCAACAACCAACTTTTTGTTGCAACACTCTCTCTCTCTCTCTCTCTCCCATCTCACTTCTTTTGTGACTTTCAAGGAATGGCGAGTTAGAGGCCCAGTTGAACACTGGCATGTGCCATGCATTCTCGAGCATGTTTGATGACCTTCATAGTATGTTCGATCCGATGTCCATTGATACCTTTAAGTTGAAAATTTGAATCGCTGGTGGCTGTACAGTGTGAAAACGCATGGATTCTGTAGCCAACAAAAAAGCTCGTCGAGTCATAGTGTGTGTTTTTTCCGGCTCTGTCCGACGGAGCCTTCGAAATGCAAACAATGATTTTTCAAGAAGATGTACAACGTCTTACACAAATTTGTAGCAAGAGAAGGACAATCAATAAATGAATTCTTTAGGACTCGAAAAACTGAATGAAAAGTCCCCTGACAAAAAGAAACAGAGCCAATGACTTTCCTGTTGTGAAGATCTGTGAAGATGTGTGTCCCAAGAAGGCCAAAATTCAAAACACCAAGACTCAGACGTTGCACCCGGGTCAAGTGCTTGGGATGGACAGCACCGTGCTTGCTTCCTCAAGCCACCGGCAGGGACAGGTGTACCAATCTGTGCACCTCTAGGGTTGTTCCAAAATAATCCAAAATAAATGTAATCTAATGTCTTATATGAAAACCAAATCCAAACGCATCAAAATGCCAAAAGGATCCATGAAAGGCACTTTTGTCTTCTTAATAGAGATTCGTTTTTTTGTTTGGGAGATAGTTGAGTTGATGTTTAACATGACAACCTGGGCAAACTGCGAAGTTCGTCACCTTGGAAGAACCTGAGCCCCAACCGAACTCTTTTGAAAGTGCTAGTTGCTGCTAGTTTTCCACTGGCCGGCGACATTGAGAAGAAAAGAGCCATTTTTTTTTGCATTGCACGTTTTGGGCGAGATATGCTGTTTGTCTTTTTTGCCCTCCCAATGGGTCATTACTATGAATCTAGCCAAATGATAGTGACGGACCAGGTGAGAAACCACCAGAAGAGAAAAAGAATGAATTTGTAAAGGAAATTCTGCATATTATACCACCTGGAAAGTATTTTTCGGCGCAACTCCAATGAGTTTTGTTTTATCATGGAGTTGCCTCATTGGACTTTCAGTACGGTGTTGCATATTCTCCATATGGGGGGTTCCTAAAATGGTGATACCCAACAACCATGGGTGTTCCTACTAAAAATTAAGATTTTGGGGTGTTTTGGGGGTACCACCATTTCAGGAAACACCCATATTTCCCCATAATAAGGTGCAAGTTTTTTGGGTTGGTGAATGGTGAATGATACTTGATATCTTGATGAATGATACGTTCCAAACGTGAATGATGATTAGATAATGGAATTTTTCTGACTGCCCTGATTGGGATGGTTGAAACATCTTAAACGAGTCTAATTCATGGGATATTTGAAAGCAGAAAAAATTAGGACAATTCCTGTTGTTGTAAGATACCTTGGACCGGATTGTACCATAAAAACTGGATGATGTGTGAACGCCTTTGCCAACAGATTAAAGGATGGTACCGGATTTCTTTCATCAGTTCCCTTTACAGCTCTTCACAGATCACAAAGTTCATGATCTTGATCTTGGAAAAGCGGGGAGCTGGTTTGGAATGATGCAATCTGCGAAAACTGGGATTGAACTTCTCTGAATGATGATTGCTGTTGCCTGTTGTGTGTTGTTTGCTTTCGAAATCTTTTTTCGTGGTCCCTTTTGTTAATTAAGTAGAACTACCCCTGAGTGAAAAATAAGAAGAACTGTAGAGTATTTAATTGTTGCATAAGACTCCTCCACGGAATCACGGTTGGAAAATAGAGCTTGGAAACTCCAAGTCAATGGCCTTTCATTCATAATCTTTACATCATTCTCCGGAACGTGGATGATAGGAATCCGAGGTTACTTCTTTGATGTTCTTTTTCTTGGGATCGACTCCAATATTTTTTTCCGGTAATATGTCGTGATTTCGGAAGCCCACAAGCGAAGTTCCAGAGATAAAAACCGACGTGCCACGAAAAGCCATAGGTATTGAAGACTACTTCTATACGCACCAAAATGTATCTTCTCCCAACACCAAGTGTGTTCGCCTGGCCATCTACAATTACTGCCACCAAATAACTTCTCAGCTTCAATGATTCTTTGTCAGAGAACTTCAGAGTTTACCCCACAAAACTACTATGAATTGCTTAAGGAAAAATGGAAGCTCATCTGCTCAAACACCAAGGGGCCGTCTGACTTGTATTTTTTGTGGGGAGGAGATTAAGAATTTGAACAACCATTGGATCCACAAGGGACAGTTGACAATACACCTGATATCACCTCCAAATAAGGTTGCTTTACTTACCATATTACGGAATCCCAGCCCGTTTCCGCAAATGATTTTGCAGCTAGCTGAAAATGTCATGAACTTTACTTGATGTCTCATTTTCAAAGGATGTCATTTTTCAACAAAACTTATAGCACTTTTGCCAATCCAAAGCCTTGTTCTAAAGGGCACCCATTCGAATCATTCGAGTTGATAGAGTTGATGCCAGTGCCATGGCATCAAAGGTGGATTTCCTGGCTGCGCCGGCTCCGCCTTTGCCCATGCCTTTCACAGACAGTCTGACGTCCGAATCACCCAATGAGGTGGATGACAGAGAGGCTTATGTGAAGAAGAAGGATGCAGGGGACACTTGTTGAGAATGCATCAGTTGAAAGTTGTTTTTTTTAACTTGTGGAAATGAAGCTGTGGAGAGTAAATGGTCGAACTTACACACACCAACAAAAATGGCACTTCGAATTTGAATGGTGGACATTGAGATTTTGTATTTTGATGTATTTTGTGTGTGTGTCTCATCCTTTTTTGCAATAAGAAAATGTCCAAGCCAAGTATGAATGTGTCTCCAAATGACGAAACTTGAAAACCTGAACTGGAACCCCCAACTGGAAATCAAAAAGGAATGCAGCGTTCAGTATACATATGTTTACTAGATGTTTATGGTGGTCCGAAGAATCTTATGAAAAAAAAACGAGTTTTTGTATACTTGTGTGTCCTTTTTTGAAGTTTTTGTGAGGCGCATCTCTTCATTTGGGCTTTGAAACAATGGCCAGATTTGGGTTCACATCAACAAGCCAAAGCTTTAGCACGTTCTGGACGACTTCTGGTGAATGGTAGCACTGTGGCAGATTTTCATCACCTTTCATCTGGAGATCACATCACGTTGCGCTTAGATTTTCATGTGCTATCGTTGAAACATACCTTTCGTCGTCATCAAACAGTTTCAATGGAAGATGCTGGGATGCGACTGGAATCCTATTGTAAGACATTTTTCCATGATATTCTCACCTCACGTCGAGCTCTTCGGGAGGCGGTGAAGCAGGGTTCTATACGTGTCAATGGGCAGCAAGTGGAACATACTCGAATGCTCAGTGAAGGAAGTATAGTAGAAGTAACATTACCTGCAGTGCAAGTTTTGGAAGCTTTGTGTCCGAAATATTGCTGGCCACGTATCATCTATGAAGATGATTTTCTAGCAGTTTGTTGGAAGGATCCGCAAGTGAAATCCATGGGTGGTTGGCAAACAGCAGAGAATGGAGCAAGACTTCAAGTGAGGTTCCTGGGTCGAAAGCCACACAAAAAACACGGAGTCAAGATTCCCAAACTCCCCGGAAAACTACCATGTCCCTTGAAAATCAATGGGTTGGAAGATGTATTTTCTGTTTTTTTATGTTTTTTTAAGGGGGACATCTTGGTTTTGGGGGGTGTAATTGCAAATGAGTGGTGCCTATTTATATAATATATAAAGATATATAAAGATGGTTCTCCGGAAGAAGAAAACAGCATCCACAAGGATGAGAAGAGCATCATGGGTTGAAGTGCAAGCAGCTTGCGATAATACACTTGCGGATGTTTATCGCTTTAGTCCTATGTGTTGTTTGTTCTGGTGGATAGTGGCAATGCAGCATATGTTTTCAGATATCTCAATATACCATTCATGGTAAAAAGCACTTGGGCATACTGCTACTATGGGATAGTCTAAAGGCAGAATGTATCAGTGATTCCAATAATTTGATGTTGCTATCGTACTGGACTGCAATAACTAATTGCATGATGCATTTTTGAATATCAGAACAAAACTGCTGTCATACTCATGGTACTGAGGAGAAGGTACCAAGACAAAGATCATGTCGATCAAGACCAATTTCCACATTAATGAAAAAAACCTACTTAGGGTATAAAGGGGATTGAAAGGTGATATGTAAGGGGATTAATCCACAAACTGCCAATGTTAGGGCCAGGGTATGTAGGGGATTATACTACACAATCTACGCAGATTTATGGAGATTATATTGGATATTTTTTGTGTTGATTTCTCTCCAAGGCCATCTTTGGCGCCAGATTCCTTTGATCAACGTTTGAAATCCGTCCACCGTCTTGACAAGCCCGTGGCGGGTTTCTTGGTGCGGATTTTTCAAAGAGTTTTTAATTTTACCCCAATCCCTGCTGAAATGATCTAATTTGACTACCCTCCCTGAAGCTAAGAGAGCCCCTGAAAATAGGCCATCCCAAAAGGAATCTTCTAACCACCAATTTCAGGGGCTATATTAGTTTCAGGGAAGGATGATATGTTTTTACAATGTCGGTTTCAGAGATAGTCATATTTTTAAGATGTTGATCTCAGGGAGGGTAGCATTTGTAAGATGGGGTTGGAAATGTTTTGCACCACCTAGCCTAGGGTTGATGTTAATGGCCAAAACCTCTTCGGTACATCGATGTTTGATGCAATGGCTTCAGTCACGAACGCACATCACGAAGGTGTTTCTTGGACACCAAACAGCGAGGATTTTGGTTACCCCCTGAAGGCCCTGAAGTTTAACAGTGCTGTTTAGTTTCTATAGGGTGGATGGATTATACTACCCACTTATTTTGGTCAGGAATTTAATATTGGGAAGATATGACTACCCCCTTGATGTTAAACAGACAGTTCGCCCCTGAAGTTTGTTACCGTTTGCCCCAATAGGAAAGGATTGTTAGTCTTCCAGTCCCACCCATTTTTCAGTTTTTTTTGTCAAACTTCAGGGGTGTTCAGGTGGCAGTGCTTGGAGGATAAGCCATGGAGTTCGGCCATGAATGGAAGGGGTCCCACAACCCGATCCTTAGGGGACTAAAACGATACCCATGGTTATTGACCACTTACAAGTCCTGGGATGATCCTGCAAGTGGTGGTGGTGTCTAAGATTCTGTATGTCTAGACCGTAAAGAGACCTCGTTTTTTTATGGTGGAGAAATGACATCAATTTCAATGGTAACTGGTGAAGTGGAGTGATTTGCCGCAAACATCAACAGAAATTGGATGGTAATCTTATTCACCGCTTCAACAGCTGTTTTTGTTTCCGGTTCAACAACAAAACATGTTGTATGAAAATGAAGTGCAAAAATGAACATCGAGTGAAAGATGGGGAGGTGAGGATTGCAGCTAGATGATGAAGTTGTTTGACGTGTCCCTTTGTTTGGTGATGTAATTTTAGAAAATCAGGTGGTTTGGTTATGTTTAGTTGATCTTTTAAATCATATGGTACAGTACCACCCCAAAGGATCCAAGAGCGATAAAATGTTTATAAGTACATTCCCTCTCCTTTCAATGATTTCTGTTTTGAAGGGTCCACGGACCCTTCAAAGTTAACATGCCATACTACACAAAATAGACATACATATTTGAAAAGAGATGACATGTTACAAAACCATCATTGTCCGTATCTATGTTAAATTCTGGGAGGGCTATGATTTCTTACCATCATATGAGTGTTTCTAAGCATTTCGGGACTCTTAGACGCTGACCTCGGACTTTTAAAGTGCTTGTTTTGAGGAACTTTTTGAACCTGCAAAACAGTTAACTCAAAAGGAAGGGAAATATACTTACAATAAAACTCTAAACTGCATATTGGATTTCAAAATCATTCATCCAAAATCAAAAGAATATCTATATACTTCTTCCTATTTCAACTGTGTTGCATAATGCAAAACCCCCTATGATCCGAGTGTTTTTTTGTGGAAGAAACCTGCTGAACAAACCTTTTGCAGCAAAAAAACACACCACGCCCGAGGTATCGTGCGATTGTTCTGGGTGATCCGTTGCATCAAGCAGATGATTCATCACCTTCAAGCAACGATTTTCAGGTCAACCTGCCCGTGGATGGCAAGGAATCGTTGACGGTAGGCAAACGTTTGGAAAGCTTGGGTCGTTATACTGTGGTGGAACTAAAGCCTATTACTGGACGGAGACATCAATTGCGACAACATATGGCTGCATTGAAGTGTCCCATTGCAGCTTTGTCTCAAGAACTTGGCCTGAGTTCTTAACAAAGTGAAGGATTATCCCTAGGGCAAAAACACGTGGAAAATACCAGATCTCGAAAGAGGTCCCAGAGTGGGGGTCTCTAACTTGGGTTTATATCTTGGGGTGATGAATATTTGGAACAGAAAATTATCAGAATTCAGAATTCACCCAAAAAAGCATTTGTTCATGTTGGCTTTGTCTGTTTCTTTTGGGGTTGGTAAGAAGTCTTAGTTTAGTTGTTGTTTCATCCCTTCTTGGTTTCGGTACAGTATATATATATACATATTCACACAGGTTTTTCACTTGTTTTTTCCCAACATCAGTTAGGTTGGTGATACGGAGTATGGTTGTCGCAAAGATGTGTCGGGTCGCACCGGACTCTTGTTGGCTGCTGTGGCATTGAAGTTTCCACATCCACAAGAGCCTTGGAGCCGTTGCTTGGAGTTTGAAGAAGAGGAGCCGAAGCATTTCAAGATTTGGCGACAGAAACAAGCAGCCGAACCACAACAAATTTGAGAACAAGGTGCCGGGATGAAAAATATCAAAAGTGAAAAAAAACTCACAGAAAGGATAAAATCAAAGAAACACAGTTTCACGACTAATTGTTTCAAGACTTGAAACAACCATCCAACAGAGCTGCAACAAGATTTTGTTGAGCAACGCATTTCATGCTTCCCAAGTTGATCTCCGAAAACTGGTTTGCTGCAAGCTGCACAACAACGACAACGACAACAACAACAACAACAACAACAACAACAACAAAACCAACCACCAAACCAACAACCGACAACCAACGACCAACAACCAACAACAAAAAAAACAACGAAGTGTCCATCCAAATCCAGGTGATTCTTGAGATCAAAATGCGTCAGTGATGCAACCTCACCTGAGCACCTGAAAGAGATTGAGGTTGCTGATGGGTGCTTTGGCAAGAGATTTTTTGTGTTTGGTCCTGTTTTTTTTATTTTACTTCTAAAGATTTGGTGGTTGGAAGATAACTTTCAGAAGGTACAGCCCTGAAAATTAAGATGGAACCTAAAAATCACCTATGTATATAATTGAAAAGGAAATCATCTTCTCAAACCTCCTTTTTTGGGGTTCAAAATGTTAATCTTCTTTAAAAAGTTTCCATTTTTTAATGTTGCCACCTGGTGAGAAGGGTTTTTTTGATGATGGTCCAATTTGATGGATAATTTTGATGACTAGATGATGGTTAGTCTATCATCTATCTTCATCTATCTTCGATATGCAGTTGGATATTTGGAGCTGAGGCCAGGTTCGCTTCCAGCTGACGTGACCGGGAATTCCTCATGAGGCGTTTGTGATTTGTAGCGGGAGGGAGGCACTAAAATGAATGGATGTGACCATTCTAAAATTGAAATGTCATTTTCCAACCAATTTTCAGCGGATATGTTAGATTCCAGGGAGGGGGGTTAAGTTTTGTGCATGTTGTTTTGGATGATTAAAGTTGTTTGATAGATTGGGCAGTTAAAATAAAACACACCTTTGCGACAGATGTTTTCTGAGAGTCTGGCAATGATCGTTCAGTATACTATTTGAATTTCGATATTACTATTTAGCACTTGGCATACCCATAGGAATTTAGGATATGGTATATTTACCAACTAATTTACCATAAAAATCAACGAGTCATGTAGGTAAAGATATCATTTTTCCATGGATCCGTCATGGCAATGTATAAATAAATAGCCTTGACTCGAAAGGCCGGTAAGTGGCAAAGCACGTTTGGGTTGGTTTTAAATGATAGATAGTGTACCCAACGGATCAATGAGATCCACTGTTAAATCCAGTTGATGTGTTGTGGCGAATTTCCATCCTTAATGGATTCCTCACATGGCTTTAACTTAGGACATCCCAGGTGGTTCACATTTATGTAGGAGGACTTGTCCATCAACAAGATGTTCATTGAATGACTTGTGGGTATGATGAAATGTATCAGCTGATACAGTCCAAAAAAAACCTGATAGGTTCCACCCTTAAAATGATGCCTTCCAAAATTATGAATCTCCAAGATTATCAATGTGGGGTGTGAACCTTTCAGCTTCCATGTTAATTTTCAGGTGGTGGCAACTCAAATATTTCTTATTTTCACTCCTATTTGGGGAAGCAAGATTCCCATTTTGACTTGCGCATATTTTTCAGATGGGTTGGTTCAACCATGAACCAGTTTTGTGAACATCTCCTGCTTTTGGTTCTTCATGTGTTTGTCAATAGGAACCATTGGTGCCGTTCGCCGTTCTTTTGACAGAGGAGCTTTTGACAGAGGAGCTTTTTTGTTTTTTTTTTGGAAGGGAAGTTGGGACGCAAAGGATCATTTGACCTTGGACCGTTTTCTGTAGTGGTTAGAAACATGTTACATTTTTTTGTTCTTGCCACTCAAATGGGTGTTTCCAAAAAATAGGGGTACCCCAAAATGGATGGTTTATGATGGAAAGCCCTATTAAAATGGATGATTCGGGGGTACCACTATTTTCGGAAACATCCAAATCATGGGAGATCATCCATGTTTTGAGGAAACGTGTTACTTCAAACCGATTTTTTGAGGAAACGTGGAAGTATGTATTGCTGGATGCTGTTCAATTTCCCAATGGTATTACTGTCGTGTCCCAAAAGTTGTTTTTCGCCTTGACACGGTGACATGATGTCATAAATAAAATGGTAGGTTGTGGTAGAAGTACCTGCTGATTCTGATCGGCTTCTGATGAAATAAAAATTGAGTTGTTTCATCTATACCTTGAAGTTTCATGGCAAACTCACAGAAAACCCACGGTTGTTTTAGAAGTGGTTGGAAAGGGAATGTAGCTCAAAGAGCGGCTCAGAAAAAGGGTACCAAGAGGAACATAGTATGATTTATAGTCAATATGACTATCAGTAATGAAATCATCCATTTTGGGGGGGAGAAAGCTTGACAATGCTGCAGCACCTCCGAACGTTTTTGTGCTTTACACATGTGATTCGCCGCGCAAACAAATGAGCTGCGAAGTGCTCAAAGAAATTCAGAAAAAGAAACACGCTTTGCTCTTTGACGTATTTCTACACCCCAAATGAATGGTTAATCAGTTAACCATCCGTGTGGCACAACCAACCAGTTTTACTTCCGTCGTTGCATTATAAGATCTGGTCCTGGACATGCTGGACTATGGACCGATTGAAACCACGAAAACACGCCCTAAGCTCCCATAATTGTATAATTCACATGCACCCGTCAGAAAGACTGCAGGTCGGTCAATTCGCATAGCAAAAAACAATTCGAAGATGGAGAAAAGAATCAAAGGTCTACACCCTATCAGTCCAAGTTCATTCCTATACTAGGATTGAGGGTTCCAATCCCATCCTCAAAATGATATTCTGAGCATATTCCTTTTCCTAGGATAGTTTTGGATTCTTAGGGACAAATCAAATCATAGAGGCTAAGGTGGCTGATCTTTGGTGCATCTAAGATGGATGCTTCACAGATGGCTACCATAGCTGTGCCGCGAGCTCTGCCGCGGAATGCGCACGTGAACCGACAGGTTGCCAAGCAAAATGAGGGTGAACAACTTAAAGATAACATAGCAATGGAAAAAGTCGACCATGTTGATGGTATTGACTAGGAAATATCAGGATTTTTCTATGGCAATGTATGCTATAACTTAGTTAAAAGATGTTAAACGGAAAAGTAACCCTAAATTATGGAGAGTATCAAATGGATCCCGGTAAAGACAATCAGATGTCAAATGGAAGAACCAGGTTTTGAATCATCAGCTCACGGTGGATGAATTGGTTCCTTCGCTTCACCAAGAAGGGTATGTGGATTTAAACGAACTGTATAATGGAAGCTCCGTCGATGTACCGTACCTCGCTTTCGGAGATGTTTGTGGTGTGATTTGATCAAGTGTCATGGATAGACAGAGATAGAGATAGATGTGATAGGGTACAACTAGTAGTATATTTGGTATCATTTGCATGGAACAGTTGCCCCTTCTTTTCTATTAACTTTATCCATTGCAACTTCTAACCATAACCTAAGTCGTATGCACCTGGAGAAACCAATTGCATTTAATCGATGTTCTTGCCAAATGCACATGTTGTTGCTTTTAGTACATAGGTTTTTAATATTCAAGCTAGATTGTGAAAACCTTTACCCAAAAAAAACGAACAGCCGGACCTGCAATTTTTTGGACAATGTTTTTTCCGCATCTACTATGTGTCACTCTATGTGTCAACCCCACCTGCCATAGGTGGCGGTGCCTAACCATGCTGGCAATCCCCGGCCAGAGCGGTCCATGAGGACGAGTTCACTCCACAAATCCCATGACCGATCCATGGGACCGGTATATTTACCTACACTGGGTGGTGGTCTCAAATATTTTTTATGTTCACCCCTATTTGGGGAAGATTTCCCATTTTGACTTTCGCATATTTTTCAAAGGGGTTGGTTCAACCACCAACTAGTACATGAATGGTTGATGTTTTTATTAGGTAAATGTACGTTGGTAAATTTACCAAGCGTCCCATGGGAATCCGAAATGGGAATGTGAAAAAACAGGAGTAGTTTTCATCTTCAAAACGGCTGGATTTCCCCCAAAAATTCCTTGGATCTACCCCACACACCGAGGATCCCAGTCACCACCAGGTTGACATTACATTTGTCCCTAGGGACGGGGGGTTCCCCGGGGTCGACATGGTTGATGCTACGCATGAAGTTGGGGGTGGGTNTACCGACATTTGTTTGGTTCGGGAATCCCAATCGTTTAACCTTCATTTGTGTTACTGGATGGGGGGGGTAGATCCAACATATCCCACAAGAGCCCAAGAAACTAAATTAAAGATTCAATTTCTTTTGCATCCTTATGAAAACAACCCCAGGTAGAAATGATTTCCAGATTGGTCGTATGAAATTCGCTGATCCTTGGATGTCACTTAACATGATTAACATTTGAAAGGGTCACATGTCACTTAACCATGCCAGAAAGGTCCTTAAGAATTGCCACGAAGATGTTTTGTTTAAAGATGTTATTGAATTTTGTTGCATGAATTCTGGATGGCGTTTTTAGTTTTCATTTAGTTTCCGTGTGCATGCGTGGTTGACTCAGTTTGGCAAAAGTGAAGGTGCCTCGCTAGTGTAGGAGGTGAAACTACATTGGTCACCAGTTCTAAGGACATGACTGTCAAGAATCCCACCACTTACAATGTTACATGATGTCGAAGAGGGTGTGACTTGCAATCTTTCACATCATTTTTTTTGTGTCATTGAAGGGGCAAGATGGTATGCCTTCAGCAACAAAATCCAGATTTGTGGTCAGTAGCAAGTTACTAATACTGGTCTTGAAGGGGAGGGGCATTGGGTACCTTTTGCACCTCTTTAAACAACACTCAGATCATCCTACCGTTCGTTGTCAAATATCCCATCTTTAGTTCGAATCCCCCGGGATTCTACCGATTCAAAAAATTATCAAACAATCTGCGAAATTCCACCCTTTAAACAAACCAACCCCCAACTCTTTTTTAGAAACCCCAAAATATGTGGTGGTTTCAAATCATTTTTTTTGTTGTTTATCACCCCCTACGGTCGTGGAAATGATGTATATAATTTAACTTGCGCATATTTTTTTCGAGATGGGTGGGAAAAAGCCACCAACTGGCGCCAAAGTTTCAGGAGTCTGGCACCCATCTTGGCCATGCCTTTGGTTGCCTTGCAGAAAAGACCTTGGAAGGCGACTTTTACAGAAATCTATCGATTTCCAATAGAAACCTCCAGTTAAATTCCTTCACCGACTATCAATGTGGTTGTGCATGTAACATGTTGGTTTGTGAATATAATGTGTATAAATATACGTAGTTTTTATTGGTTTATATTCAGATATACGTATGTATATGATAAGTATGAATATGTCATTTACCCAAATATAAATAGGATATAATCCTTCTAGAGCCTGCACTCTACTCCTTTGAGTAATTCCGTGTGAATTTTAGATGCCCCCACTGAAGGTGCTCGACTTTTGGCTGCCTGAACATAAGACTTTTTTTTCATGTGCATGAGGTGATATCCACCACCCAAGTCATGCAGTAGAAAAAACCAGGCGTCAGGAGGTATCAGGCGTCAAAAAATCCGGACGATCGTTTTGTATTTCACCTCCAAAGGTTTTTTCAGGGGCCATTATTGGATGTCACTGGCCGAAAGCTCTTCCGAAAGCATGTTCGGTGGCAGGAAAATATCCCTGCAGTTCCCTTTCTTTGTTGTTGGATACATGTTTTGGGGTCACTACAATGCTGCTAAGAAACCAAGAGGTGAAATCCAAAGTTCAATGTTTGAAGATGTGTTTGTTCATTTCCAGCCTGACATGTTCGTAGCCCTTCATTGTCATATTTTCAGGTGTTGTTTCTTGTACTTTGATGATCCGAATGGACTTTTTGTTGGAAAAGATAGTACAGTAGGATCACCACCCGTGTTTTCTCAACATGTTTGTTGCTCCAAGAAAAAAGATTACAACCCAAAGGATCCATATGACTGGTATATTTGCCTATACCATAAAAATCAACCAAATGTAGGTAACTATACCAATCCCATGGATCCTATGGGAGTATTTGCTTCCTGACAAAAAAGGCGTGTGATCGAAGCAAGACTTCCAAATCTGGTCTTCAACTCCATGCTGTGGCACCTGGGATCCCACAGAACATCATCGTGCTGGTGGTTTTCAATGGATTTTTTGTGAGATGTTTTTACCATCCCTACATTCCCCAGAATCAACAGTTTGCCCCTGAACAAAGGCCATCTCATCCCAAAAGGACATTCATCTTCCAAGGACTTAGTCACTTTTCAGGTGCTACTGTTGATGGACAAAATCCTGCACCAGCTGATATGGTAAATTATCCCATTATTCTGTTTACAACGGGTTTTAGCACCATCCCAGGCGATGCAGGATTTCTGAACCATCAGCAGTATGTTAGTTTCAGGGAGGGTGAAACTAAGAGATCTAACATCAACGAAACCACCTGTGGCCATCCTGTGGCCATTGCCATAGTGAACCATGACATTAAACAAAGGGTTTCAACAAAAACACTTGACATTTAGTACAGCACTTTATTTTTCACATGTATATCTGATTTGGTGAATCTTTCAACTCCCAAGTTTAGATGTTTGCCGAAAGTTGGATCATTTTGTAGTCTCTTTGTTGTAAGAGGCTTGCGGCAAGAAGATAGCTTTCAAGGAAACAAGCTGAAGTTGCTTCAAGCCAGCAATCAGTTGTAGTTTTCAAACTTGGTTTCATCTGGCTCTCAGTTCACGTTCAGGAATTTGGGCAAAGTATTGGTACAGAGAGCGCAGATTCCACATAAACTTCCACATTAGTAGATCATACCAAAAATCCAAATGAAACAAAGCCACGCTCCGTAAAAAGCATCTAACTTTCGAAGGCAGCTACTGTATTGATCCTTCATCTTTAGGTTGTTTTCTCCGATTTGATTGGTTTTTTGTTGGATGTAAACAAACATTGACTGTTGGTCAGGTTAGTACTCCTGTGCCCCTTTTACAAGTGGAATATTTGGGATCCAAAGTTCAACCGCCTCAAGGCTCAAATCCTGTTGATGGTTCAGAAATCCCACGATCACCACCTGGGATGGTGCTGAAACCCTCTAAACAATGGGATAAACTGCCAACCTCAACTGGTGATCGCCGAAATTTCTGAACCATCAACAGTCTCACCCCAAAAAGTTTGACGTTTTCCAAGTTCTAGTCCCAAACATGAAGCTAAAGTCATCAAGAAACTAGACAAGAACCAATAAGAATTATCCCATAGGATCCCATGTATTGTATTTCTTTACCTAGATATGTGGTCGATCTTTATGGTAAATTTAGACAATACTAGTCCCATGGATCCCATGGATGCTAATTGGATAGTTACACCTTTTAATTTATATTCAACTATCGCATGTATTTACCCAAGAAGATGTCCATATATCTGAGACACCAACCAATCAGAACCTTACCCCCCTCAAAACACACAAAAAAAAAAAGACTCAACAAGAAAACAGTAAATAATTTGAAAAAACCAACCCCTAAACCCCCTAAACCCCAAATCCCCTAAACCCCCAACCCCCAAATCCCTAAACCCCAACCCCCCAACCCCCTAAACCCCTTAACCCCCTAACCCCCAACCCCCCCAACCCCTGAAAGCCCTGAAATCCCCATCCGTTTCTGTTGAATGCCGTGAAACTGTTTCTGTTGAAGGTCAACGAGTTAGATCCCAAAGTGGCAGTAGAAGAACTCGATGGGGAGCTCATCGCAAAGTCACCCTGAGCAAAATTGCTGGCAGGTGATTCGCCTAGATGTCCCAGGAAGTCAGGATCAATGGTTAATGAATGAGTTAGTTATAATTTACTAACTTCCTGGGACATCCAAGTGGTTTGTTGGATTTTCTGATGATGCGTTGTTGATGGTTTTTTGTTTGAAATCCGCCGTGAAAAACACCAGGTGAGATGTATATGATGATGAAATGATGATGAAAGCTCGCTATTCTCCATGTATGTCGTGCGGGATTTCTGAACCATTATTTGTCAAGTGGAAATCAGGAGGTTGATTTGGGATGAGGATGGTGATGGGGAGTTGAGTTGAAATAATCGTTTGTATGTCGTATGCATGTATAATTGGTATGCACTGCACATGATCAACCCCCAAGATGATTAGAAGACTTAAGAATACTTAAGATAACAAGAGCTCTGTTCATTTTGGCAACACCCTTTTTAGCAGGCATGCATACGCAAGCTAAAATGCTTCGGTCTCCCACTCTTTGTTTTAGCATGTTTGGGTGGCAAACATATTGGGATTGCATTCGAGTCATGAAGAAATGTTGGAGCAAACTTGTTGGGATCTGCTCATGGCCAGTCAGCCTACCACCCCCTAACGTACCTTGCCAGAAACAAGGCCTTATTACGGCTTATTGACAATTGGATACAAGTGGTTTCCCTTAATAAGGCCTTATGGAACCCTTATTTCTGAGGGGGTTACGTGGCCGTGGGGGAAGGTTGACCGGCCAGCTGTTTCAAACGCACCACCTTTTTGTTGCAACAAAAAAACATTCCGAAACGCAACTGCTGACGTTTTCCAGCAGTTTAAAATGGTCAACATGTTTCAAGCTGCCTTTTTGGACAGTCAATTTGCGGGATTAGGTCGGACCACGGCTGCTTAATGATGTGGCTTTTACCACAACAAGCCTTGCAGCAACTTGACCATGTTTTTTTCCATCGCCGGGCGAGATGATGTGAACTTGGTTATATGGAAAACCGTCAACTTGTTGATCGAGTGTTTTGAGCAACTTTTGTAGGGAGCCATTTTGCAATGATAATTTTTGGGAACAGTAGGTATTTGGGGACATGTCATCTATCTAACTTGTGTGGGGGATAGATTGGCCATATTCAGGAAAAATTGTTGAAATGCTCGGAAACATGTCAAACTTCAAATTCATGCTTTCATCATGCTAAACCCCATCAAGCTTTCCCACAGTGCAAGCTCATGTCACTTCAACATCCCAAGTAAATTCTCCATGGAAATCTTTAGGTTCTGGTAACAGATGGTATCCGGTAAACCAACCAAGTAATGGAAAAATGGACCCAGATTGATTGAAGATGTATTTCCAGTTAAACATGGCGGATATTCCTGCCAGGTTAGTTTACCTTAGGGCCTTAGGGTAGGTATGAACCATGGCATAGACCAATTGGATTCCAACTGGCAGCTCCACGAGGTTGGCGAGTTGGTTGAGTGAATGGGAAGGTGAAGTCTATGGAAATCAAGAGACGAATTTCTGGCGTCAACGGATGATCCTTGTCCCTTGGAAACTGTAAGCAAAAAGAAGACCCTTCTCAAGGAGTTGTCTTGGATGGATGAAGGAGTTCTAGTTATGTTTTTTTTGGTTGACGTTTGATGGGAGATGTTTCTTTTGATGTTTGAGGGGAGATTGTTTTTTGTTAGATTTTTTTGAAATCCAGATATACAGATATTGATATATCTATTAGATATAGATCATAGGTTAATGTACTTGTAGTATCTTGTAGTATGAATGATGGCAGCTTAGGAAAAAGAACATGAAAACACTGAAGATTGTTCCATGCAAACAAAAGGGCCGCCTCCGAAACCTGCCTCACAAAAGAAAGAGAAGGAACTATAAAACCTTTGCTAAGAAGCAGCCTGCAAAAAAGACTGATACTGTTGATGGTTCAGAAATCCTGCTAACCTGTTGATATGGTAAAAATCCCATCCTTTATAGGGTTTTTAGATCCCAGGTGGTGCAGGAGTTCAGCCATCAACAGTATGAAACATGTTTAAGACATGTTTCGGATGTTTGAGCTTACTCTAGACTTCGTAGAAGGATTTCTGCGATGTTGACATGTTCGCGTCCAACTTGTTTTTTTTTAGAATAGCATGTTGACTCAAACAACAAAGTTTAACAGGTTTGTATCAACCTTTAAACAGAACGGGATTTCAAGATGGTTTCGGGGACCCCAAATTGAAGTCAAACATCATCGTTGGGAGCGGCTACACCAATGATGGAAGACCTTTACCCTTCCGTATAGGAACATGGCTATCACTTGAAAAAATTGTCATTCTTTAAATAGGAAAATCACATCTCCCTTCACGATCCATTTTCCAGCAAGCTATGTTAGTTTACTGGAGTCTACGTTTCGTACATATTACCCAAACCTTTTTTTTTGGAAACAAAATGATCGTTTCTTTCCTCCCCATAGGTGACCGGCTCCCTGGAGATTTTTTGTTGAATACCCACTTCAAGCATCTTGATAACCTTGCCAATCTGGTGATGAGTTGTAAGGCTTGTATGAAAATTTATGCGCCTGACTGCCAGAAAAATGTTCAGCTTTGGTGGCTGTTGGGGGTATTGTGCTCTGCTCGCATTGCTGGACTCTTTTGAACAGGTTCTGTTGAAAGATTGTGAATTCAAAGTTATATTTTCCTTTGCCTCTAGGAATGATATATTTTTCTGCTTTGAGAATATCCTTCCAAATCTATGAAGCATCATATACCTGGAACCTCAGACAGCCATTTATAAATGTGGATGTTTGGAGAAACAATATGAAACAACATTTTTTCCATTAAGATTCTCAATGCTCCAATTGAAACAACCTTTCATATACATGTATTAAATAGATACTTCACGCTCCAGGTAGTTGCCATCATTTTCCAAATGTTTCAATCTAAGGCCATGAAGACTCGCTTGGAAAACCTCGCATTCAATGAGGGTCGCAAGATTCGCAGAGGATGGGACCAACAACAAATCCCCCCGTGGCACCAGGGATCATTAAATTATATAGCTTGGAACTATCCCCCAGGATTATTCCATGTTGAATAGGGAATCCCTATAAACCTTCATTTGTGACTGTTACTTGGTGGGGGTGTAGACCGAATATATACCCATTTTGGGGGAGATCAAACAATTCAAATGTACATTATTTTGAAGGATTTCCCACCAAAAGAACTTGCATTGTTTCGGTTGGTGTCATATACCCCCTCACGACCTTACTGGTTTCGCAGGTTATGATGTGGTCGTTTTAGTAAGGGAAAACGGACGAACCAGAGAGTCCCTGGGTGTGACTCACATTTGCCACTGTTAGTGGACACTTAACATATTCCAAACATTCCAAATGACAGTGTTCTTGACGGAATCTTGTAATCCGAAAAAAACAAAAGTTGAAAAAAGAGGTTCATTCCAAAAGAAAAGGATTTGTTTTCCAGGCATGATTTTGTTCACAAGGTCTTTTGCGGTTAGTTTTTTGTGGGTGATCTGTCTTGTTATTCCCAAAATGACCTACGTTTGATGTTAGAATGACCCACACCAGCTACATCAGGCTGATGGTTGGAGGAAGAACAAGGACTAGTCTATAGGTTCCTTTGTATCACAGCTGAGACTAAGGTGCAGCATTTCCAGAACATTTTTAGAGACGTTTAAGTCCGGGATTCTTTTTTGATTTTGTATTCTGTGTCATTATTCAATGGATGATTGTGTGCCTTCCTACTTGACACATCTTGACACTTTCGCCCTTAAACAACATGTTGGTTCAAATTTGAGTGTGTGTTTTTCAAAAAGATACACAAAAACGATGCATGGAATTTGATACCTGAATTTCATCACCCATCTGTCATGTCATGACTGAACCCTGTGGGGCCCATTTTCCGAGGTCCGAAAGATGCGGAGGTGCAAGTTTACTCATTGCACAGATCGACCTTTGGCTTCAAAGGGTGGGTGGTTGGGAGATTTTTTGGATGGGCAATGGACAAGGGAGGGGGGTGTTATAGATCCAGAATGACGTGGGTTCTGGGCCGAAATGAAATGACCACAAGGTTTTGGATATCCCCAAATGGCTTAAAGGTTGGAGAAGCACCTCAAATGGGGGGGTCTCACTATCTTGGATAACCCTCATATGTTCATAATATTGTGTTTGTCAAGTGTGTAGGTACCCGAGAATCATGTCCTGTTTCGCGTGTGGCCTGAATTTACCTCTGAGGACCAGAGCCAGTTCAAGGCCCTTGGCCATGGCAATGGTGCCTCAGCATCAACGTTCATGTTGAGTTCCCGATTGTTTCGGTGAACTCAGACCTTTAGTTTTGTGTGTTTTGGAGACTGTAAATCATTGTCCCATAGGATCCATGGTATATTTGCCTACATTTCGTTTATTTTCATGGTAAGTGTAGGTAAATATACCATACATGGTTCCTTTGGGATTGGAAGAAGAGGTTGATGTTAGCAGTCTCCAAAAAGAAAATCCATCTCATCTTTTTTGTCGCGATGACTGGATTTGCTGCATGGCAGGAAATGAGCTGAATATACCCCAAATCGCAACGAAACCACCCACCCCAAAATAAATGGAAGTTGAAAAAAAGACCCAAAAAGCCACATAAAGCGGTGCAGGATGGACAGTCCATCAAAAGTATGCATTTTGTTTAATGTTTTTTCTCACTATCCATTCTCGTGATCTCAAAGGCATGGATCACTTCAAGACTTGGTGAATTTCGGGGTATTTGGGAATGCTTGAAAAAAATCTTTTGAAGAATGTTGGAACTTTGGGAATTGTTTTTTGTTTTGGGATTGTGGCTTGCAAGATACTTTTTTTCATCTTCACCCAAAAAAGCGGAAGATGAGTGATGTTTGACTAGTGACTTGCAGACTGGTGGGGGTGAATAGTTGACGACTGCTTTTCCTGGATGATTTGAATCTTCCTTTTCCAGCAAAAAAAATATGAGATGTCGTGCCTGTTTGATTGTTGACAAATCCCTGAAATGCATCCATGGTATATTTACCTACATTTATTTACCAGTAAAAAATATTTAAAAAATCAATCAAATGTAGGTAAATATACAATACATGAATGGTATGGGTATATACAAAACAGGCGCGGCGTGAAGAACCAACCAACCGATGTTTGTTGATGCCAACGGTCCCGAAAACTCGACATGACAATGAATAGAAAATCACTATGTTTAAGAGGAGATGCATCTTCAACTGGGGTGTTTTTTTCTGTTGTCATGCCACTTTTTGTGGATGTATCACATTGGTCATTCCAGAAAAATTGAAAACTTAAACATCCATTCTGGATTCTTCGGTTGGAGAATAATGGGGCCCCAAAACTCTACAACAAACTAATGATAGGAAGATTCCAAGAACTTTCAAGGATGTGGGACAGTCCAAGACCTGTAAGTTGTTGTTGTTGTTGTTGTTGTTGTTGTTGCTACTGCTGTTGTTGCTGTTGTTGCTGTTGTTGCTGTTGTTGTTGTTGTTGTTGTTGTTGTTGTTGTTGTCGTTGTTGTTGTCGTTGTCGTTGTCGTTGTCGTTGTTGTCGTTGTCGTTGTTGAGGTTTCCAGCCGCTCCTTCAATCTGGAGCCTTTGCGTGCGTTACATTTGGACCATATTGTGAACAGTCCGGAAGAGAACTCCAAAGGGTAGCTCAGGCACATTATTTGCTGGTGGTTTGTTGATGGATTGATGATCCATCGTTTTTTCAAATCTGGATGATGGAGATTTTAAGTTACAACTACCCCAAGTTCAACATGGAACCTAAAAATGAATAAAAGTGATGGTTTCCAAAAGGAATCTCCTTTTTCCTATTAGTGCCATTTTCAGGTGAAGCATGTTAAACTTTGGGAGGCTACTGGGAATCCTTATCCACCAACCAGGATTTAAAGGGATAGAGCTTGTCGTTTAGGCGGTATAGGGCTCAGATACGAGTGAGCAGCATGATTGTGTTTTGAAAAACAGAGGTTTGAAACTCATGAGGCTGAAAATAGCCTGTAGGATTTCCTTCAACTTCATGCAACAAGGACTGGGTGGTGGTTTCAGATATGTTTTTTTTAATGTTCACCACTAGTGTTTGTGGACATGATCCAATTTGACGAGCATATTGTGCAAAGGGGTTGAAACCATCAACTACCCTTCCTCCCATAGTCATGGAAGTGGAAAGTGGACATGATCCAATATTAGTTTCCTTTCATCTAGGTAATTTTCCACTTCCATGATTATGGGAGGAAGGGTAGAGGAGTTGTTCAACTTAGGTTTGGTGCTACCTTGCTTCAAGGACTGATACAACAGGCTGCCATCAGCCAACAGGCATGGTGCGGAATGGGGTTGAGGAATCACAGATGTGGGACTTATTTCTTGTCATTTCTAGAGGTGTCTTGAATTTTAACCATGAGTGTTGTTCATTTCATGAGTATATACAGTATGGGGTGTGTGATGGTTTTTGGATCATGCAGCCACTTGCTGAACATATTTTTTGTTGAACCTTCTATATTATTCCACGGGAAACTCGTTTTTTGGGGGTGACGTGTCCTGGTAGAATTGTTGAAGAGTTCTTGCAGGTCTTGGTGCTTGAACCCCAATCGCCTGGTCTTGAAGTCTATTTCGCTCGTCTTGGCTTCAGACATATCCAGGCGGGGAACACCGTTTAAACGGTGGATAGACAGTTTGTTGTAGGGGAGGTCTCTCAAGATAGGATATAAATATATGTATGCTGTATGTGTGTATATATATGTGTATATGTATAGATACGTATACATACATAGATATGATGTTCATGTTTGACACATGGTGATGATAATGATTTCTAGATTCTAGATGAACACCATGGACTTTTTGAGGGGTTCCAAAGAGCTTCTCATTATGTTGTGAAATTGTCCCAAACTCCTCATCCTTCCAAACTCCAAAGTGTTCTCCACGATATGGTGAAACATACCTGGGCAATCTATATATATATACATACAGTATATATACATAATACATATACAATTTTCATAGGAGATATATACTGTATATGCAAAAATGTTGACTTGGAAAAGGCTACTCCTTAAAAACTTGTCATTTTTGGGCTGGGCAAATTAGAACGACCAAACCGCTGGTTGGTCACCCTAAATGGTGGTGATTCTAAGGGAATCCTGAAAAATTCGGGTTTGGGAATTATTGTAATTTGACCAGATAGATCTCTATCTATTTCCTTCACATCATTCATTTCATTCATGTCATAGTTTGTTGCCTCCAGTTCTGACAATCTATTGACAGTGAAGGCCAAAAAAAGGGGGTTCAAAGTTTGATCATCTTAACATCCATCAATATCCCTCACTTCATCCCTTCTTGTGTGTGTGTGTGTGTTTGTTGCCACCTACCCTGGTGGTTTGTTTTGTTGCATCGATCCGAAACATGTGGCAGGAATTGGATCCATATCTTTGGATCTTTTCTGGAAGCGAGGTATCCAATGAGGTCTCCTTGCGCTACGTCTTATTGGAAGATGCTGACCATGAGAGGTGGAAAGAGACACGTGAAAGCATGGGTTTTGAGTTGAAACCACAACTAGGTGGTGGTTTGAAACAGCTTTTGTTACCCCTATCCTTAGGAATATGATTCCCATTTGACTGATGTGTTTCAAATGGCTTGAAAACACCAACTAGAACAAGTTATGGAGGTGTTTTGTTCAATTTTGTACTGGATACCCAAAAAGTTTCACAACAACCATGTGTTGGAACAGATAAACTCCTTTGAAACATGCCAATCTTTGGGAGTATTTTTTATATGCAACTTCAGAGGCATATATCTATTGCAACCCATTTTTCTGGGTGTGTGGTTCCCTTCAAAAAAGGTGACATGAAGACATCCCCAGTTGTTGTGGATCAACCCAGGGAATCACGAAATGTTTCGACCCAATGTCAGGTGAGGAGTGGTGCATCAACCTTGGAGTTTCCTGAAAATTTTGAGGGATCAAAGCCTGAAAAGAATCCTGAAATTTGTCATATAATATATATATATACTCAGTATATGATATGTATAAAATTCCTAAATATTATACTTGTCACCTAAATATTCACTAGTGTTTTTTTGTCATAATAGATTTAGACCCCCAGCAACTCCAATGGGTGGGCTCCCGCTAGGCTGTTGGCAGCATTCAAACGGCCACCTGCGTGGACTGGTGTCACGGAGGAATTTTATATGGCCTCCCGTCAGGAGTTCCTGATTTTGTTCGCCCAAAATTGGTATGTCACAACCTCGGGGGGGTTCAATGCACCTGAACATTTTTGTCAGGTGTTACTACCCTTCCTCCTATAATCATAATCATGAGAGTTAAAAGTGGGTTCATCCAATAGGATCGTTACTTTTCAAACACGGCCATTTTTCACTTGAATGATTATGGGGGAAAGAGTATATATGTGTATATCTACCCTGGAAGTCGTTGGAACCACCATTAAAAACAAATGGGTTCCTACTAAAAAAAAATAAGTGGTTCGGAAACCAACTTATGAAAAATGGTGCTTGGACTTCCAGGGTATATGCATGTGTTGATCTTGTTTTTAATTTATCAGACAACATTAGATATATATATATATATGTTGTTGTACAATTTGAGTTTTTTGGGTGGTGTCACTATGAACACTACCAGATGTTGCTTCCAATGTCAACTAGTAAGAAATGATCCTTTTCATGGCTGATATTTAAGGAGAAGCTCGCAAGAGAGGTGGTTCATCCGATGGTTTGTAAGAATTTGATACATACCTTCGTCTTTAACACCGTTCAATCATCAGATATCAACAGTAGTGGCAGGATGACTTCCATTGGTGCAATTTGGAGCCCAATCAAATTCCTGGTGCTTGAAAAATGCTCAGATAAAACTGGCAAGTTGTATTTGAGGGAAATTACTAGTGAATATCAGTACAATGTGTATATATGATCGTGTATGTATTATGTATAGTATACATAATATGTCCATCTTATGAACATGCCTCCGAGATTTTGATAAAACTAACATACTTGGGATTTCTGAAGTCCCACTTAAAGCTAGGGTTGTTTTTGCTGCCAAGGGTTCTCAAAAAATTTCTGTGGGGTTGTGAGGTATAACTTGTTGTTTTTTTATGACCCCTAAGAATCATGGGATCTCAAAACTGGTAGTTTGGAGATCCCAAAACCCTCCTATACAGGTTCAAGTCCCTCTATAGGAGGGTCCAATGATTCTTAGGGACGCTCCCCATCAAGCAGGACACCTTGTCCCTGGACGTCTTGGCTCTCTTCGCCCGCGGTCGTGGCACCTTTCGATGTGGCTTCGCAAGACGTCTACGTCGAGAGAAGCCCAGCGCCCAATATCAGGACCTTGGGGAATGACGTCCACTGCTGCCAATAGGGGTAGTCCATGATAGTAAGTGGTCCATTTTAGATGGCTCAATTTGTGAGAAACATATCAGAATAAACAGATCTATAAACCAGACATGCATAAATCATTCCTTTCCCCATTTACACCTTGGGGGATGGATTGTTTCAGTTTTATTTGAAGACTTATTTATAGATATGTATAGTAGTTCTTCCGGTGTTGGAAGTGTATAGATTTTTGTTGAGGAGCTGTAATTGGGCGGAATCGTGCATTTCCATTTGAAGGTGTGAAAGCATTTGGAGCTATAGTAGAGGATCCATTAACAAATATCAATACCTCTATTTTGAACTACAGATAGTCATCACTTATTTTCGCAACATGTTCACAACTTTTGAGAAATGCAACCGGGCACTCAAAAAAAAGCATGGAACAATCTGTATGTTCAAAAAGATACGGTGACTTTGGGGGTTGACGCGCCGAGCGAATTCACCACCGACACCAAACTGCTAGCATTGTACAGTAATCGATGTGGGCAGGGGTTCAAACTTTCAGGTGACAGTGATGAACATTTCTTCATGACTTAAATCAGCTTGGAAAAAAAAAAACGGACACGACGGACCTGAAAAATGGACGCCGTGGAAAATCAAAGAAAGCTGGGAGGATCCAAAAAGGAATTATTAGCCTAAAAAACCGAGAGCTGACATTTCATAAGTTTACATTGTGTAAACCGACCTCCTTGGATCTTGAGGGATTTTGCGGGCTTATCCCGCTTATCCCCCAAGAAAAAGAACTTAGAGCCCTTTGATATCCATTGATAGGAGGAATCCTCCCTAAAATCATCGAAGAAGTCTGATGTTGACTTGAAAGATGCCGACCCTGATCCAATGATCAGATCTTGAAAAAGAAATTTCAAGTTTAAGTAGTTGAGAAATACCCTCCCGAAGTTTAACAGTTCGCCCCTGAAAAGTTACCGAAACCCCAATAGGAAAGGATCGTCTTCAAAGTCTCACCATTTTTCAGGGGCGAAAATATGAAACTTCGGGGTGTAATTTTTGACAAACAAACTAATCCCTGACATCGTTGGGAAAACACATTCAGCCACCAGGCGGATGACTTGGAAGAAGTGGACTTGTCTGAGATTATGGCAGTCATGCGAAGTCCTGAGAAATTGGAGGAGGTTCCCTATCTCCGATTTTTTTTGTGGTTGGAATGTTCCATATAGATATATATATATAGATCAATTATGATTATATATATATATATAGATTGGAGTTTTCAAACCAAAAGAAATATTGTGTGGATTTTTGGATGGTTTGTTTTGTTTGTTTTTTGTTTGATGGGATTTTGGATGGGATGTTTGTTTGATGTTTTTTTCCATCCAGCAGTGGTTGTTTCACAGGCATCCATGTGGGTTGGGAGTGTTTCCTTCAGTCATCGATATTTTGGGCCAAATGAAGTGACCTTTGATAGGACCCCAGCCACATATTTGTTCCATCAGTGATTCAGGAACTTGTAGAAATGGCTCGGATGGCGGCAGGTTTGGCGATTTGTTTGGCAGGAAGTAGTGGGTACTGCTGGATATTATGAATCATGAATATAATATATGTAAGCATCTATGGAATATTAAATGATAAATATGTGACATGTTTGTGGTGAGTGTGTTCAAATCACCGGCCGTAGCGTTTAATTGCTTTTCAACTTACTAACAATACATCATTTCAGAGGTTTGAGGGGGGCAACGAATTTTAAGATTCATCCCTACATCTATGTTGGGTGTAGGGGTGATCTCCTCTCCCGCTCATCTGAAGGTGTATCCCACTCAGCAGTTTTTTTAATTCTGAGTTGCAGTTTGGCGTTTGTTGTTAAGCTTAACTTTCCACGATTCCATGATTGTACATAGATAGACCCTAAATGAACAATGACGTACATTGACGTTGTTATAGGTACATATATATATATATACATGCATTTGAACGATTTGATTCAGTTTTTGTATTCTTTTTGACCAACAAAGATTCTACTAGAAATGTACACTCCGGTAAACTAACATAGCTGGCTGAAAAATTGACCCTTTGAATTAGATGTATTTTCTTTTGAAAATGGTGGATATTCCAGCAATCGATATGTTAATTTACCAGAGGGTACTTGGAGGATCATCCCATTTAGTAAGTGGTTAGGATCACCCCCATTTACAAGCCATGAAACAGCCATTTGTAAGGGGTCCCACAACCCCAGGTCTTGGGGACTATGCTATGCTATTGATTTATCCATCCACTCGTCAGGTGAATTGGGATTGTCTCGAAGGCTTTGGTCAATCTCGTCTGCCGGGCAGTTTTTTTGGTGTTGGCAGATGTAGTGCCTTGGAATGAAGAAAAAACATATGTCGTTTGAGTTAGAGCCCCCTGAAATTGAAATCTGAAAATGGACACTTGGGATAAAAGAAGTTTCCATTTTTTTGGAGGTGGGTGTCATCTTCGATCTTGGGAGGTTGTAGCCCAGAAAAAATGCAGTTTCGGACCATGACACCATGCTGGTTCATTACCCGTTCTTGTATGATGAACCTTACATTGAGTTTCATGTTAGGGGATGAGCTCGCTATTGGATTCCCCAAAAGGGATGTGTCAAATGAGCAGGTCGAGGTTTCACATATTCAGAAAGGTAGCGATCATGTGAGATGTATGTGGTGAAAGTATTGCTGCAATTCCCCAAATAAGGACTAGTGAAAAGGGCGCCAATAGGAAACAAACACATGATCAAGAAACAAGCTAAGCTGAATCGGGTTGCAAATTAGCTGGTAAATAGTGCTGGGTGTACTTATTTCAACGAACAAATATCGTTATACAAAATGATTTTGAAGCTCAGCCTCCTGAAAATCCTAGTCAAGTCATGCTGGGCTCTGTGGGATATGTAATGACACCATTTGTTGGTGTGATTGGTTCAGTTTAGACCAAGAAATCAGAGATTTGAGAGAACCTCTCTAGGTCATCAAGGTTCTGTTTTGGCTGAAAAATTGTGCCACGATTTACGTCATGTTGAAACCTATCCATATCTATCCTGTCAGCATCATGTACCTTCCATCATGGGAACCAAGTCCGAGATGTTCTGTGGGATTGGCGCCTAGAAAGGAAAAGGGTTGAGCCCCCATTAGATTGTGGAGTTCACACCGTGGCGATTATGGATACTTTGAAAGTACTTGGAGAATTCAGCCACTCAGTTTTCTCAAACGACATGCTGGTTGGAAGATTTTTTTTCGGGTGGGAAAAAATACACCTTCCCAATTTGAAGGATTCTTTCAAAAAAAACGAATTTTCAGTGAATTATCACCTGCGGGGTCCCATCACTCAACCAAAACAGCATCGTCATGGTTCATGGAAACTGGATGGATTTTGATTGCTCCTTCGCAGCTGCAACTGAGGTGTTTCACAGAAAGCTTTTCCATTACCAGGTATCTTGTCTTGTCATTTGATTGGGTTCACTCACGTGTAGCAGTTTTTTTTCAGTGTACAAAAAGGGTGGTTTACTAGGAACATCCTTCCAACATGGCCGAGTTTAAAAAAAAACGGAATCGAGTGGTTGAGGGTGGAGGTGAATTACTGTATTATGATTGTTTTAACTCTTGAAAGAAAACTGTTCAACACCACATCAGAAAACATGGCAAATATATTCTATAGATGGATTGTTGAAATTGTTTACCCTGATTCTTAGGGAAATGATCCAATTTCACGAGCATAATTGCCAAATTTTGATGCCCAGTATAGGTCACTATAGGTCCCTAGATGTTAAAAATGATACCATAGATCCAATACGATCATGGTTGAAAGGGTACCCCTGTTTGTGCATCAGAGCCCGTCCGATAAATCCATTTGAGCGATGAAAAAGACCTGGTTCTTTGGATGATATGGGGGTTTCCTGAATTGGTGGTACCCCCAAATCATCCATTTTAATAGGGTTTTCCGTCCATTTTGGGGTACCCCTATTTTTGGAAACACCTATATAGGGAATGATGCAACTTGTATTATGGGGATTGTAATACGCCACTATAGCAGGATCCCTATTGACCAACCAGTACAATAGAATGTAACGAAGAGTTTTGTTTCATTGCTCATTTGAGCCGTGTTTGAACGGAAACCAAAACATGAACGAGTAGAGTCACTAGAATCACTCACTAGAAGTGAGTTTCTTGACAGGACAAACTGATTTAACTAATAATCAATGATATCAAGAACTTGCCAGATCTGAAACGACATGGAATAATAATCAAATCCCTATGCCCATCCCAGATGAATTGATGGTCCAGACTCGACCGAGGTTTGCTACCATCTTCAGGTAAAGTTGACTTGGTGATCGAGTCCTTGGAGTTGCAGATGAGAAGAGATGCTGCTTCTTGGCAGTTCTAAATGTTCATTGTCCGTTTTTTTCGCCTCCCAAGAAAATGTACAACGGGTAAAATTTATGTTGAGAGGTATTGAAGTGGTGCGCAAGGATGCTGATTTGTGATGAGTGTCCTCTCATTGGTATGCGCAAATCCTTGGTCTGTTTTGTGGCGATCATTCAGAAATCGAATCGGAGATGTTCTTACATGATTCGATCAGCTCAATCACCAGATTTCAACCACCAACCAGAAACCAACCATTCATTAAATCTGTTGGCAGCATTTTCGTGGTCAGTGAAAGATGTGGCAGAAGAAAGACTTGGACATGCTGTGCTTTTGATGAAAAAAACCTTGTGAATTCTGGCTCCGTAACTGGACGACCCATCTCACCAGAGTTTCAGCCAGCGGTTTGTTGGATGAATTTTCCCCAGACTCATCGAGATGTTGGGTGAAGGTCAACTTCTATTTTGTCGCGGAAAAGCAAAAACTGTGACTTATATATCAATCATGACGAATGAGGAAACAGGGGTTTCACCTAAACTTTGTCCTTTGCACATGATGAATCATGATGATATGTGCCAAAAAGCCGCTCAGGTTCATTCCATCTCGATCACATGCACACTGGGTATCCTTGCCGAGGCGGGGAATAGGTTTCATTGAAAGGTTATGACTCATTATTAAAGATTTGTTATGTATACCCCTCCAAGGTTTAGCAGTTGAATCGAAACAAAAATATCCTTGAGTCGCGTATTTTTTGGGAGTCAGGCATTCTTTATGTGAAAATAGCCATTGATTCAGGCTTTGCCTACAAGACGAATGAATATATTGGGATGTTTATTATAATAGTTTCCCAGTAATCTCACAGTTACAGTTGCGGCAAGTGAAGGGTTCTTTTTCGGGATGCAAAGGAGCCTAGAAATCTTGATGCGTTCAGATATGGTGACATGAGACCCTTTTTTTCTAAGGGAATCAGACCTTATGCCAGTGCCATTGGGCCACACTTTTGCACTCAAAAATTCAAGAAACGTCTCCATCAAATTATCATGAACCTACATCCTTTTTCCAGAGATGTCGGTCCTTCGACAAGGTCCTTGAAGTGACGAGAGACTTCTTTAATACCTTTCGTATTCGTGCCGGTTTTTATCACAATCCCCTCGCGTGGGATCTTGAGGTGCGCTGCGGGATGTATTGTGCGAAGCGATTCTTTTTGGGTGGTGACTAGAGAGTGCCCATTTTGCTTTGAGTTGGAATCATTGTGATCTTGTTTCAATCATAATGTTAAAATTGTGGGATTGCTTTTTTGACATTGAGATTGTTGTACGATGTTCATGTCATTTTCATAAGGCAATCTTCAAAAGAAAAGGGTGACAACTCAGAATCATCATCCCTTAACCAGTTGGCCCATGCAAGAATATCACCGGTTCTTCCCCCGCAAATCTCCATCCTTAAATCGCACAATCGACTTATCTTCGTGGCGTCCGAAATCTTATAAAAGGGAGTATTGAGGGTATGTCACATGTCTCAAAGTGAGAGATGTCCAAATCCCCTACAAAAATTGTTGATTTTTGTGGAAAGCCATTTGGGGAGCTCCCAAACGTGTGGCTTGCCTTATAGACCTTGTGATGGGTGTTCCCGCCATAGGCCATACCTTTGTTTTGTGGTTTTCCGGGTTGGCGAAATGAGTATCAAAGCACTTACCCGGAGAAAGCAATGTGTAAATCTATGTTATTTGTTTAACTTGCATCTTGTTTTTGAATGTGTGGTTTCCCTATAAAGTTTCTCTCATATCATTTGCTTCAGTTTGATGGAACCCATTTAACTTCGAATTCACTCAATGCCTGTTCAGCCACCGGTCACTTGGGTTTTTGTTCATCCACTTAACAATTCCCAACTAACATGATCTGTATTATTTCCATATGATTCGGGTTTTTGTTTAACCTGCACATGTTCCTGCAAGCAGGCAGCAAGCAGGCGGTTGTTTTGTATGTTTTTTGGGTTGGGGCCCACGAAGCAGTCACGAAGCCCTACACGGGGTGGTGGGGTGGTGCCAGGTGATTCAATCAGATGGTCTTGCTTTGGCATCCATCGAAAGTCCTCCACTTCCAGGTCCCTCCCGGTGCCAAAAATCCCACAAAAATCCGGAGGGGAACGTGGGGGGGGGATGGTTGGGCCTAAGAATGCAACAAAACGAAGAAACAAAAACACTAGGTGGTGGTTTCAAATATTTTTTATTTTCCCCTCGAAAATTGGGGAAGATGTCCAATTTGACGAGCATATTTTTCAAGTGGGTTGAAACCACCAACCAGAACAAGTTCATGAACAAAGGTGGTGTGTTCAAAGGTTTTGGTTTGGGGCGGGGGGGTTCTCCAAATATCCTCACAGGAAGCCCACAGGCACAGCTTAGTGTCTCAGGAACCGAAAAAAAGTCTTCCAAAAGTTGCCTTTCCAGGGCCCGAGTTCTAGATGAGTTGCTTGTTTCTTGGAAACTGACGCTGACCCTTGGAATCCCCTCTCATTGTTTTTAAGTTTAAAGCCAAACGCCTAAGCATCACAATAGAGAAAGTGATGATCAAGAAAAAAACCCTAGAATTAATTGGTTTCCTAGGTGGTGGCAACTCATTTTTTTTATGTTCACCCCGAACCTTAGGGAAATGATTTCCATTTTGACGAGCATATTTTTCAAAGGGGTTGGTTCAACCACCAACTAGAATACGAATCTTCATTGCCTGGAATCCCACGGCAACCTCCCCAGAGTTGAAGGCGAAGAGCAGAAACGCCCAGAGGACTTAGAAATCTTCTGAGATTGTGAAGGTAGGATGTGAGGCTGCCCACAAAAGACGGAGAGACCTGAAGGATTTTTGTATGTTTTGTTGATTTGTGTCCCAAAAGTGGTGAGTTGTTGGTTTGTTTCTTGGTTTGAAAGTTGATTCCTCAAGCAAAAAGATATTGAAAACCCCCAAAAAAAAAGCTGAATCAGTTGCTTCAATTTGATCTTTCAAAAGAAATGCAGCTTGGTTTTTTCACTGATCAAGTCTCACCATTCTCATTGGCAGCGAACATTTTATGAACTTAAACGATCTTCCCAGCTTCGCGCTGGCCCCCCTTTTTTTTTCTTTCGCCGAAACTTGGGATCTTTCCGAATCGAAAACATACCTGGCGAAACGTGAAAGTGCACAGTCCGGGGCCACCCCCCCTCACCACCAAGAGAAAGCAAACAGCAACAAGAACAAGACAACGAAGAAAAAAGTCTTAGGACTCCAAAACAGTTTATGAGGTGGTGGTTGCAAAGTGTTTTTGAATATGCTTATATTTGACCCCTACTTCGAAAAATGATGATACAATCCAATTTGACGAACGTGTTTGAACAGTTGAAACCATCAACCAGTTTAGTTTATTATATTTTGTGGTATGTTGGTAATCCATTATTGAATCAAAAGCACCTTTGTGCGAATCAACATGTTCAGTATCCGGTTCCATGACCAGTTGATGAGGATGATGTTGATCATAAGATATGGAAATATAGTGAGCACCCGTGAGCACTATATAATCTCTCAAGTCTGGAACGATTGTGAGCAGTGGCGAGGTATCTATCACAGAATCATACTTATAATCATTCAAATTGACGTTTCTCTACTAGACAACTTCCCAGATCTAAGAACAGAAATGGATTGGAAGGGATATCAAAGATCTTTGAAAGGAGCCTTAGGCGCATGACTTTTTCGAACCGCCCAAACTTCCACTTTGGAAAGACTCAGAGTTTCCCACTCAGGCATTGCAAGACACTTTTTCCGCAGTTGCTGAAAGGTGTCAGATCTTTGCAGTTTCTTTGCCAAATGAATGTGAGATCCAAATCTTGTAGCTACAAAAATTCATATGTTCCTTGATATGTCCGTAGCGACCAAACGACCAACTCGAAAACCATCAAAGCACCTTAAAACTTACCATGTAGTAGGATGTTTTGGTTTTTTGTATCTTGTTGTCGTAAGTCAGGTTGGTGAATTATATGAATATAGAATTATATACTGTATTTCTCCTAGATAGAAGGTAAGTCACTAGATTTGTCCGATCTGTGAAGTAGAAATATGCCTTAGATGCCTTAGATGTACATGACCACATTTGCGGTTTGTGACTTGAAAACATCAAACGATTGATACTAGCATGCAGTATACACAATAGTATATGGCTAAATTGAGCTACTGTTACACGATATACACCATGGAGTTTCTTTTTATGGATACCCGAGAATAATGGTTTGGACGAGGTAACTCAGAATGAAGATATGGCTTGGTATCTAGTATCCATTTGCCAATGTTCAGTGGTGTAAACGTTCCAAGGTCCAAAATTGGTGTGTGTTTGTTCCTCACATTCACAGTTGTACAGAAGAAAAAAAACACCCACGGACCGTCATGTCCGACCCTGACCATGTCCCCGACAAACCCGCCAATGCCGGGCAAACCAAAAAAGAGGGGGCCGGGGGTTGGGGAGGTTTGGGTATCTGGGTATCCGGATTTGATGGATTGAGAAAGTCTGTTAATTCGGTTGTTGTTTGAGTTCTGATACTGTTGATGCTGCAACAATTCAGGCGATCACCAGTTGATATGATAAACATCCCGTTATTTACTGGGTTTACATATACATCCTAGGTGGTGGAGTCATGTTTTCTTTGTGGTGTTTTTTAACATCAATGAAATCCATTGAACTTAGAGCTTTGGGGATGATGAAGTTAGTAGATTTTGATTGGTGGATTTGCGTTAATGAAACATTTCTGAGAAATACATTGAAATACAGAATTGTGCTGTTTCACTTCAGTGGGTCTTCATGTTCTGAATTACTTGGCCATCAATAATTCAATCATGTACAGTAACTTTCATTGATACGGTTGATGTTTCAGAAATTCTGCACCGTATATATTTAATTATAGATATGAAACCTGCAAATAGCAGGGTATTTACCATATCAACTGGTGCAGGATTTCTTCCATCAACAGTATTGTTGGTAAATGCTGATCCTTGTGCGAACAGGGCCCACCCCGCAGCTGTGTATGTCTTGTTTGTTCCATGAACAAGATCTGGCAGCAATGATTTGAAAAAGGGTCAAAAAAACAAACTATAGGGACGCACTAAAACAACTGGCATATATACAGGTCACAAAAAACTAGGGACACACTTAAACAAAACAATCACAAAAAAAACAATCCGACTTGAAATGGCATGATTCATGTCAGTGTTGGTCCAAAAAAATCCTGGAAACAGGTCCGGGATTTTAATCCACGGTCGACGGATTCCAATCACCTGAGTTTCTTCCTGTGAAATTCACCATGCCGATACATCGATTGGTACCTACCAACACGGAGGAAGAGATGTCATTGGAGGTTGGGATGATGGGAGGTTTGGGTTTTCGTTGGAACTGCTGGTTTGTAACACGTCAGTCAGTGTTCCCAAGATATACTGACAATCCCCAAGTGGGGGCCCAAATTGCCTTCAAAACGCCTTCGTTTTGCATGTCGGAACAGACCTCCTCAGGGTGAGCTACGTCGACGGGACAGCGAGTTGTTACGTTGCCAAGCGCAGCTGCAACAACGAGAGATCACTTGCATGAACTTGCTAAGTGCCTCGGAAGCCGAAGACAAATGATGTTCATCAATGTTGGGTGCCAAAGGATAGAGGGAAGATGCAAATTTAACTAGAAAAATACTGATTTAGTGACTAATTTAGTGGAAAGTTTTCATATTTTCGAATAGACTGAGTAGGATGGATGTCAAAATTTAAAGATGCTTAAGATGAGGTGAATCAATGTTGAGGTGATTTCTTTGAGGCAACGGGTTTATGATAGTTGATGTTTGGACTTTGGACCCTTGGAAACTTCTGCTGGAGAGGTTTCCTTCAAAGTAGCCACCTCGGAAGATGATAGCTTTTGAAGATATGAATACAGGTCAAGGATTTTATAGTGTTACATGGATTTACCATGAATTCCCAACAGGTCGTAGGGACTTCAGAGAAAGAATCGGGAAGGTGGAATTGATAGGGACATGATATGGTCGCATTTTTGATATTTCAGTGAATGATTTCAAGACATCAAGTGTTGTGAACAGTAGCGGCGTAAGTTGTGACATCGCTAAATATCTAGGTGTTTATGGAGTTGCTGCCGAAAATAACTTCTCAACCCCCCCAAACTAAAGGATTAGCACAGTGATCGCCCAGAAATTGAATGTTGGTGTATACCCTCACCAAAAGTAACAAATCGCTCTGAAAAGTTAGCGCCAGGCGCTCATGTTCGCCCATCCATCAACATTGGGTATACTGGTTTACTTTTAGGGTTTAGTTTTAGGGTTTTGGTTTTAGGGTTTAGTTTTAGGGTTTTGGTTTTAGGGTTTTGGTTTTAGGGTTTAGTTTTAGGGTTTTGGTTTTAGGGTTTTGGTTTTAAGGGTTTGTGTTTTAGGGCTTAGTGTTAGGGTTTAGGTTTTAGGGTTTAGTTTTAGGGTTTTGGTTTTAGGGTTTAGGTTTTAGGGTTTAGGTTTTAGGTTTTTAGGGTTTGTGTTTTAGGGTTTAGTTTTAGGGTTTTGGTTTTAGGGTTTAGTTTGGGGTGTGGTTTTAGGGTTTAGTAAGCATGTAAGGTCCCTAAAATAGAGTTATTCACACAGGATTTGCACCACATCACCATGAGAACACAAAATCTTGAGATTTGCGGCGACAGTTTTGTATTGTAAAACACATGAAACGATCCCAGAAATCCCAAAAATCGGGGCGGCCGTTACTACGGCACATATACCGCTACTATCCCTGAAATACCGCTATTTACAGTACATTTGCACCATTCCGAAACTAGTGGCGTTGCAGAGGCGGGCAAACATGAAATCCTGGCCGAAAAGTTACCTTCCAAAAAGGACAGGATCGTTTTCCAACCACCGGATTTTTGCAGGGGCTGAAATGTGCCAAAAAACTTCCGGGGCTGTGGTGGTTGTTTTATGTTGTTTTGTTTTGTTCTGGCAAACTGCAGGTGAGAATGTTCAGCTGAAATCCTTGAAGTCGCGTTTGTTTGCGGCATTGGAACGGGTCAATATTGACCCAGCGGAATTTCTCAAGGATGACGAGCGCAAGATTCGAATGGAAAAGGCACCGTCGTTGGTCCTCAAGTGTTTCATGTGATTGCCTGGCAATTTAAGAAGGTTTGGAGCTGAAGGTAGTGAATGATACCCATCCAACTGATGCTTTTGAATAATTGTTATATAGTGTGTTAGCCAAAAAGTTGGAGAAGATTCAACGAACAGATATTTTCAACTGGGTGGCAAAAATTGCCCATCATGTTAGGAAATAACAATCGCATGATATCATCCTGTTTCTTGCGCTTCACTTCAAAAAAATGGTACATAGAGGATAACCTTAAGCCTTGTAGACATCCACGAGTTCCACTGAATGATGAATGATGTCTTTGGAGGAACGAGCATTTGATTGTGATACAACGTGGATGCAAGATGTGAGTATGGATATGACTACCTGGTGTTTGTAGTTATGAACTTTATTTATAGATTACCTGTAATACAAATGTCCACTTTGAAAAAAAGACAGTTTCCTATTGGCGATGATCAAAAAAAAATCCATTTTCTAACTAATCTCAGATGTTTCTACAAAGATTCTTGCATCGCCTGCGACTCGAACTTGAAATCCAATGCTTCTTTGAGTTCTTTGAGTCATTTTTGGTGGAGGGGGATGAAATTCATTCGAAACCTGGTTTTTGCAAGGATTATATTTGTACTACATTGTATCTAACCAAAAAACCACCTCATTGTTTGGTTTTTTGTTTTGGGGATGGAAAAAACATCCATGCAATCAAAAAAATCCTACAGCTGTTTTTTTTGAAATACTGAATTCGCATCAATTCTATCAGCCATTGGCCCCTTGAATCCTTGCATGTTTAATTCCCTGTAACCGGAGCCAGGTAGATAAGCAACTCGAAGCTGAGTTACGTGAGATGCATGCTGTCGTCAGTGATCAGCAGAAACGTTTGGACGCATTGACCTTGGAGAATGAACGACTTCGCCAGGAACTCCATGATCGGCACCAGGCTTGGTTCACGAAGGAAACGGGTGTAGTTGCAACGGATAGAACCAGAAAGTTGGTAGTTGGTAGGGAAGCCCACCAAATACAATCCATTCAAATACAACATGGAAAACACATCAGAAATTGGTTGGTGATAAATGATAAAGGTTGGTGTTTTTTTTGTTGATTCTAAGCAAATCCTCAAGTGATCATCCCTTTATCGAACAAATATCAAACAGTTTCCCAGAATATATATTGCTGAATGACAGAGGAAAAGAAATAAACAAAAAAAAAAACGTAGCCAAATTGCTGAACATACTGGCCATTTTTCCAGGTTTCACCATAGAACTTACTTGACCAACTGCCTTTGTAAAGTGGATCAATTCTTTTTGTTTCAGTAGGCAATCAGATCCTGAGTTGAATCCTGATTTCGTATGATAACCCCAATCAGTTGGATGATTCGATACGAGGATGTTTGAGTCGAATGCAATATTATGATATTATCTACGTGGTGGTTTTAAACATGTTTTATTTTCACCCCTACCTGGGGAAGATTCCCAATTTGACTAAATTTTTTTAAATGGATTGAAACCACCAACTAGTTATAACTCTATTTCTTTTGTAGTTCAGGCATTTTTGGTTCGGATGTGAAAGATCTGATCATCAGCGGATACCGTGGATACCATGGATCTTCAACAAAAACCGCAGGGTGAGGGAAGTTGGATGCCAAAACAGGTTTCAGAAGTGCCACAAAGCGCAAGAAGCGCATCATCCAAAATGGTGGAGGCCCTTTCAGAATTTTCAGACGGTTGTTTTTTTCGATCCGATTTTTTCTTTGGGAAGATTTCACTACCCTCAAAATTAACATTCTGAAGCTAAAAAATCAGTAAATTGAAAAGGCAAATATAAAATCATCTTCCATCTACCTCCATTTCGGGGGTTCAAAATGATTTCTTTTCCAAGAAGTATAATTATATCCAAAATATCCATGGGTGTTTCATAGGGATCCTTATTTCATGGTTTGTGAAATCATCCCCACAATAACTGAGTAGTTTTGTTCATCCCCTACATACCATAAGCAGGGCCCAGGATGTTGGAGCTGGAAATTATTAGTTGGGAATCTTGGACTTTCGCCAAGAAACTATATATTACCCCCCTGAAAACTAACATGAGAATGAACAATCCACCATGAATGAAGATGTATTTCCTATTGAACATGGGGATTTTCATGGATTTTCCAATGTCATGTTAGTTTTCAGGAGTGTAAGGGATTATCAATCACCATCATCATCCTGATAAAGCCTTTATTCAAGGCCCATTGTGGAGGTACCCGAAGAAATTCCCATGAACTAACAGCTCGCAGCTGAAAATTTATGGTTGGAAGACGTTTTTTTTGTTTCCGCTTTGGGTCGTTGAAACGCCTATTTTGGTGGGGCAGTTTTCTGTTAGCTTTAGGAGGTGTATCATGTTGACCGCCGCGTCCCTCCAAAACCAGGATGCCAGTAGAAGGGATCTGATCATGTGTTTGGCCGATTTGCTGGGGACATCTTTAAGATATCATACGCTTCTAGCTCTATCAGTCAGCAGTCATACTCAGATGTTGGTTGTGTTGTTTGGAATGAAGAAAACATCCATCACATGGATGTTGACTTGAACTTCCAGTTCCTTGCTTTTTTCCAAGTGGTTTTATGAGCTTGATCACTTCTACTCCTGGAGAATCTAACCTGGCCCTCTTTACCTTCATATCTAAGTCACCAAAGTCAAATACCTCAACTCCAAGTTTTTTGCATCGCCATCCCACCAAGCCGAGCCAAATGAATCCTCCAACTCCAACGAAACCACGAAATTCGCTGTTTCGAAAGGTCTTTAGTGAAAGCTTTGCTTCACCTCCACCACCAGAACTGGCCACGAATGTAGCAAAGCCACGACCCTGGCCATTGCGGAGCTCTGTGGCGCCCACTCACCAGGCCATAGGGGGGTTAGTTATGCCAGAAAAGCGTGGCAGGAACCAAACTGGCTAAAACGGAAGGTCGTGTTTTTGTGTGTGTTTGCTTAGGCGTTTGGGTAAATGATGGCTTCCAAAATATGTAGATATCCCAGCTGATTTCATGTTGGAATGTCCACTATGGAATTTTTCATGGTACTTTTGTAGTTTGGTGATTAGAATTGACATCTACTCCCCTTTCTCAGATGCAATCGTGAAATTTCATGGTGAACCATTAAAGGAAGGGATCTTCAATTAAGAAAAAATGTAGAGGTGACTGGTCTGTTGTATATGATCTTGGGGCAAACTATAACTAAACTAAACTAAACTAAACCGACCTTACTGTAAATGTGGTTCATTGAGGAAACCACCCAAAATGTTCCATAGTTTTTTGGGTTGGTGCATTGATCACCAGATGACTCCAAAAAATTTGAAGGCTATTCCAATCCTATCCTGGACCAAAAGTTTTTTTTGGTTGACTCTGAAAGGACTTCTTCCTTTGGCTTGTAACGTTTGGATTTAGTGGATTTAACTCCACAATTTGGGAATCATTTGACAATGAACTGTTGGGTTTTAACCTTCACGATTGATAGGAAAAGCCTATGTTTTTTTTTGATAAGTCATCATAGGTGAGTAGTGTTCAATATGACCAATATGGGGTTACATATTTGATTTATTTGGATATCAGTTGATGATACATAATTGTTTTTTGGTTCTGGAGATTCTTGCATTTTAAAAACTGCTGACATGTATGATGATGATTTTATTCCACTCTATATTTCAGTAATTGCACTTCTTACGTTGTTATATACCCTATTTCGTATGGCACAATATAACGCAGTCACTGCGTCTTATTTGAAGCTGATCTTGTAATTCCCTGAATCCAGGGAAAAGACTTCCCCCAAAAAAAAAAGGATGCGTCTCAAAAGGGTTTCACAAAATCCCAAAATACTGTTGATTGTTTAGAAATCCTGCGATCACCAGTTGAGGTTGGTAGTTTATCCCATTATTTTACAAGGTTTTTTTTACATTCCAGGTGGTTGTTTGGGATTTTTGAACTATCAACAGTATTATATACATCCAGATACAAATGGATTGCATGTTTTTGCAATGTGTGAAAAGGAAAATTGCCATATTTTGGGCGGTTCATTCTACCCCCTACGGAACAATCACATAATATCTCACCGAAAGGGAAGAAGGAATCATCATCTACACTCAAAAGTACCTTTCAAAGGGAATATGTCAGTTCCCCAAGGGGGTACAGTAACTCATGAAACTCCCTGATGTTCCTGGAGGGTCATCCTTTACAGCCAAGGCCAATAAAGGGCCACCGCTCCGGCTGCTGGTGCGTTTGATGCCGCGTGCGCTACGCCGCAACGGTGGTGCGGTGGAGAAATTAGAGGCATGAAGATCCGGGAATCCGGAGGGAAGTTTCCCGGGAGGCTTCAGGTTTGCAAAGACACCGAAAGTTTGAAGTTGTTGTGGTTTTTTCAAAACAAAATGAATGAGGAAAACATGGTTTGGATAAGAATCTTAGTAAATCAGAGTATTATTTACTATGTTTGATTATGTTTTTCTTAAACTTTGTGTATGTCAAGCTCAGAGCAGAAGTTCTTGTTGGAGAGTAGTTAGGAGGAGGACCAGTGACACTTCACCACTGCCAAGACTCTCAAATTCAAGAAAGCTGGATAGAAACATGTGATGCCTTTTGGGATGCTGATGGTAATTCTATATGATATCTATATGCTTGTTATATCATTATTCTTAGTTCTTCCTTACTTCACCTTTCAGGCGATGCGTGTGTTCTTTGACAGTCTTTTCAAGCTTGCCAGGTGAGTTTGAGTTTATCTGAGCCTGCCAAAGAAGTGATGAAGCTGCTGCAAAATGCCCAACTAAGTTGGTCTAGTGCTGGTATGACTGTCACTGGGCAAAAATCAACCGTAGGTTCTGGTGTTGTTTCTCAACCTCCGGGGCCGGGAGAATTAGCATGTTCCAAAAATAAAAGATGGTGGTGGGATTGATCAAAGTTGTTGAACATCACGTTGGAGGGTTGTTCCGTATGAATTGTTTTTTGTATATATATATATACACACAAACATATTCTTCAATATATTAAATGTCATTATAGTTCCATGTATTTCATGATATTCATGTAGACTTCGGATGCGAGAAGTTGGCGGCAGATGTTCCAGAAGACCATGCGGCACGATAGCGTCCAAACCATTTAGGAAGTCTCATCATGCTGCATCATTCAATTTCCAACGAAAATATTCTCAAAAAACCGAAAACGCCTGGATTAAACCTCCGCCCCCTTCTTTGATCCTCCCAAAAAAACTCTTTCCAGCAACGAAGTCTGGTCCCAACAATTTTGACCCACTCAGGGGTCATTATTTTACCAACCCAGGAAATAACCCATTTTGAAGGGAATCATGGAATCCATAAATCTTTCAAAACTACCATAGATTCGTGCATCAAGTTTGATATGTCCAAGGTTCTGTCCTATTTTAGAGACCCTTAACGACCCGGCCATTCCAAGGAGGAATTGACCATGGGTCAATTGCAGTTAAATGGCAAAGTGTTAACGATGGATCAATCTCTTGAAGACCAAGGTGTTAAGGAGCTAGTTGGGGAAAACGGATGGAAGGGGTGGATTCGAATGGTGGTCGTTTTATGGAAATGTTTGGTTGAGTAAATGGGAACATCATATCCCTTACCGTATGCAGGGCCCACCACCTTATTTATCCCTAAGATAAGTGGATTGAAAGCCTGTATTCTGCAATAGAGCTGGGTGAAAAATAGGAAATGATCACCACGTCGCTCGCGATCAGGTTCAGGCCAGCCAGTGTTGCAAAAAAAATGAGGCTCCCAGAAGTTTCTCCATTTTTATTGCCCCTGAAAAATCCATGGAAAAAAGGAGGATTCGATCTGGTGTGTTGGACCCAACTTTTTAGTGTTTGGCAGTTGAAGCTTCAGGTGTTGTTGGCACCTTGTTGACAACATTGTCCATCCAACCCTCCGCAAATCACAACGAAGCCGAAGCCGAAGCCATCCGTTGCCAGGAGGATTCGGAGCTGCGCTTGGTGAAGAGGCCCAAAGTGGTGGGGCAGCTCCTTGTCTTGGTGACTTCTGGAGGCTGCGACTAGGTGGGAAATGAACCGTTGAGATATGGCTGTTTCCTTAAGTGGCGGTACAAAATGATCATTTTTAGTAGGAAAATCCATGGTTGTTGGGTACCACCATTTTAGGAAACACCCATATGATACCCTCCTGGGAACGATCACATAATATCCCACCGAAAGGGAACAAGGAAAAACATCATCTACACTCAAATGTACCTTTGGGAGGGGAATATGTTAGTTCCCAGGAGGGCATACATTTTTCAAAGATGGAATTGATATGAATTAATTGAGATGTTGTTCCCTCATTCGGATTGGGTGCTGGGGGAGTGGGGTGCATTTCCACCAGCTAGTCAGGACGTGAGCTATATTTTTTCAGCGGGGCTTCACCTCAAAACAAAGCAAAGTGGGTGCAGCATGTGAGACCTGCTTTGAAGTATTGTAGGAGTGGACTGTATGCAGAAACTCACATGTTGGTTCAAGAGACTTTGAACTTCATGGTCCAATCACCAACCAGACACTGGCAGGGATTGGATACCGCGATCCACTATTAGGATATCGGATGTAAGTATAAGAGTTTATCATATAAAAATCAAAATTTTGGGCTAACTATAGGGCTACTTACATCTTACTATATGTTCTCTTAGGAAATTGTGTCAGAAGATATAGATGTTTGTACAACTATCGGGACCTGCAGCAAACCCACAGACGTTATGGGATTAGACTCGACCGAGGTTTCAAAGTCAAGGTGTTTTTGCTCCACGTCTTCCACGGGGAATCCTGATGAATGCAGAACCCTGGGCACCCAGAAGCAGCAGGACCCGCAACCGGAAGGAAGGTGTGGTGAATTGGGTCACTCATGAACCCCTAAGATCATCAGAAATCTTTAACCCCCCAAAAAAACGAAGATGACAATGGAAAATCCAGCATGAATGAAGATGTATTTCCTATTGAACATGGGGGATTTTACAATTTGTAATGTTAGTTTCCCGAAAATATCAGGAATGATGGTTATATATATATACCCACACATCATTGGATTGATTAGCATTGATTCGAAAGGCCCCGTTTAGAAATTAAGACTTGGGATTTCTCTGGACCATAGCAGAGGAAAAGAGCGAACCCTATCTCAAAGAATTGGTAGCCATTAGTAGATTTGGGAGAATACAACAAAAGGGGCGAGTGAGGATTTTTTAAACCAAATTCGCATACCGGAAGATGTGTCTATTTTTGAATGAGATGTTCGGGTCTTGAATTTTGCCACTCAAACGGCGAGATTCAAGTTAGTGGAGGTTTGTACCCAAAATTTAACAATTTTCTTGGAGGGCGACGATCAGGGAAAAGATGAAAACAGAAGTTGTTTAGGAACCAAAAAAGGAAAAACGGTTGGAAGAAAAGATGATTTCTTGTTGATTACTTGTTATGTCAAACCTTCTATGACATGATAGAATTGTAGCCCAAAATACTCGGTTAGAAAAACTGGTAGTAATTCTGTTTGAGGATGTTTCGATCTAGACATACAGATATACTATACCCTTGCCCTGTGGCAAACAGCAAAATCTACCAGCCTTCCTCCTACCATTGCGGAGTTCCGTTGAATATGACGCAGAAAGAGTGGTGCTGTGAATCCTTTCTCGAACGATCAAGCAGGATCAAAGAAAAGTTTGCTTTAAATCACCCAAGATTTCAGGTACCTAAAATGGAGGAATCCTCGCCTATATAAGCTGTAACCGCCCCCAAAATAGCCTTATAAGGTTCAGTACCTCCATTCCAGGTACCTGAATTTTTTGGTGATTTAAATGTCCCCCACCCACAACCGGCCACACAAAAAAAGCGTCCCAATGGCAGGAAAGCTGCTGTGGATTTTTTTGACCAAGTTAATGATGCTGATATGGACCACATGGCAAAGATCCTTTTGAAAAAGTACCTTTGGATGAATTCGGCCAGACTCAAGAAACAAGATCAGCGACCTCACCCAAAAAATGAGTAGTTGGAAATGGGAATCCAAAATCTCTTCAAATTGCCCCTTCATTCACATTAGGGAATCATGGGAAAAAATTCGCGAAATGTCACAAGGAAGGGTCACATTACAGGTGCAATGAGTCATCATAGTCATCAGTGTCACGCAAATGCCCACTTCTTTTGTTGTAAGGAGTTGGTAAGATGCAACGAATAATATAGTAGATAGGTCAGTTTCTGATTGATGGGTTAGATACGGTTAGATGAGACAGGAAGTTGTATCCATGCTACCCTCTCTTTTAGGCAGTGTTATTTTTACCTGTTTATACTTGTTTATAGGAAGTTCTTTTCTAACCAACCAATATGTTCATGTATATTTTCGTGTTTAATTATGTTTGCCTTATTTTTGAGATGTGATTTTTCTTCACATCCCACGCAAAATTGCTAAAAGTAGGATTTAGAACAAGAAGAGCTGCCAGGTGGTGATTTCAAAGATTTGTTCTTTGCACCCTTTTAACAAAGATGCACCCACGTTTGACAGATAGGTGTTAAAACCGCTTGGAGAACAAGCGCCCGAATCCAAGCAATGAGATTCATATGCAGTCTCATCAGCGAATCCCCAAAAAATACATCCGGCTGTGCAGGACTGTAGCTCTAAAATAACAAGGAAAGTTGCTTATGTTGAGATGTTGGAAGAATTCTTGATATTCATCGGTCCAGTGGTTAAGGGTGAATATGAGAAGTTTGGAAGATTTCATCAAGTTTTGGATCTCTCTCTCGGGAACAAGTTAAAGCTCTTCCTCCAATCTCGACGACAATCTGCAGGTTTTGGTGGAAAATGATGGAAACTGGCTATCTCCAACAATGTCCTGTACAAAAACCGTTGTCATTTTTTCAATGAACAAGCCGATTTTGGCAGGAAGGCTAGTTATTGAGGTGTTTTTTCCATGATTTCGGGCCATTTCCAAGCCACACAAAGAGTTCCTTTTTGAACTAAGAAACCATGTCTTTCAAAACCACTTTCAATGATATTTCGGTATACCTGGTGTATATTCCCGCCGTGGTCTGTTGGAAATTTTCTTGGAACCGGGAGGAAACAAGGTCACTCAAAGTGGGATTGGTTCGCCCCAGGCGTGGTCAAACAGAGCCTCACTACAAACACTGAGCGCCGCAGAAACCTGTTGGGCTTTCATGAGATATTTCCGGTAGAAGACCCAAGGGAAAACATTCACTTGTGCTGGTGTAGGATCAGGGATCACACCTGACTTGAACATGTATATATTTGTAGGAATTTTAGAGGCAGGATTTATATTTACTTTTGGCCAGATGATATCATGAAAAGATGATGATCAACTAAATATAATATAGTCTGGTCAAATTATAGCAACCTCACACGACCCATTTCCCCCAAAAGGTAGCATTTTGGAAAGGGAATTCCCGTATTGCAGTGAAATCTAGGTTGGTGAAATATGTTTTCCAGGGCGGAGCGTTGATGCTGACGTTTCCATTGAGATTGCGGTGTGTGTTTTTTCGAGTGAGTCATGTTACTTCTGTCCCGTGGAATATGAAAGACTGTGATTTGAGTCTAAGCCATGGCTATGGTTCTTCCCAAGCACTAAAAATTGAAAGCAACTCAAACTTTTGGTGACCAACTCTTAAATCCCTGTGAAATTGTTGGTGTTACGTTTTGTTTAGTTAGAATAGGAACACCCGGAAACCCAATATGCAAGCACGATGTTTTAGTAACAAGTTGACCTGGAATTTGGCATGGTTAATCAGGATGAGGATTTCGGAAGGCGAAAAACCAACAAAAACAAATGCGACCACTGCCACGGTTTAGTGGTTTTCAGAAAAGGAGTGAAGTTTTTGAGTCACCAAGGTGTGAGAGAAAATGGGTTTGTTTTGAAACCTTTGGATCACATCAAAGCCTAACAAAGATCAACACTCCTTGCCTTGGCTGTGTTGAAACATGGGCACAGCCTCGGGCACCAGCATGAACATCTACATTTTTGTGACTTGGGATCAAAAGAACTATTTTTGAATATTCAGAAAAAAACGAAAACAGTGTCATCCTAAATAAAACAGTTTGTTCGGTATGAGAAACCTCTTGGGGATGAAAACTGTGTGGGTTAAAACGGTTGTTTCAGGCTCCTAAACCGTTTGGGTATCGAAAATCTTGTGGAGGAGATGGTATGAAACGACCGTCAGACCGTACAGTCACCCAAATGATGAAAGCGCCCGATTGCTTCTTCCGCTTCTCCTAAACATCCCCGAGTTTCACCCTTGAGAACTATTAAGTTTGGGTGAATGTTTTCGTTACTATTTCGTTACTTGTCAAAAGAGTTGAGATTCATGTTTCTGATAGGCAGCAGGACATCTAACGAAGCGCTGGTTCCCTCACTTTTACTTGGTGGTGAATGTAAAGGAAACCGAATGAACTGTATTTTTTTTGGAAATGTGAATCCTTTGAGATCAGAAACTGGAAGAGGGATCACAAAAACGACAAGTACTACCAATTACTATATGATATGACGCACTATCTTTCTTACCCACCCCATTTTTTTTGGAGTCAAATGACATTTGAGTTGATGATTTAAGATCATCCCATCATACCAGAAAAGCCATCAACAAGATGTTCAGCTGAAATGGGAGAGGTTCAAAAAACAGCCAGCTTTGGGGGCCAAAGAACTTGGCCCCTTGTGAATCTCCACAGGAAAAAAATGACATGTGGAGTTATTGGTTGTTGCAAATAAAAGGTGGAAAGGTTGTTACTGTTGATGGTTTAGAAATCCGGCTAACCAGTTGAGGTTGGTAGTTTCTCCCATCATTTACAGGGTTTTATTTTATACATTCCAGATTCCAGGTGGTGCAAGATTTCTTCCATCAACAGTACAACCCCCGGAAGACTAACATGACGATTGCTGGAAAATCACCATGAATGTTTTGATAGGAGATACATCGACTCATTCATTTTTTTCGTGGTTGGTTTTTCCTAGCCATTCATGCGTTCGTTTTCCGGGGCTGTTTGTCCCAAGTTTGGCATAAATGGGGTCCAAGTTATCCAACTTGACTTCGTTGGCGATGAATGTTAGGAATTTCAGGGGAGGAGTTGCTTGCTTTTCCCGGATGCTAAATAGTAAAACAATACATGGAACTTGCCACATCTCTTTTCCAGATTGGTGTTAGTCATAAAAGAAAGTTTGGAAATAATGTTCAGGTTTCGAGATGTTTCTTTAAAAAGCCTTCTGAAGGGTTTTTCTCTTCGTCCCAAGAACACTGCCAAAAAAAGGAATTCTTCTGGTTCCGTACAAATGGATCAAGTCACGTACGTAAGCAGCGTCAAAAACCTGGCTTCTTTGAAAGGCAGAGCTGATGATATGCCCATTTGATCCCATTTGAAATAGATTCAGCATTGAAGACGATTAAAATCCTGTTGGACACCCCCCCTATATGAATCCATTTAAGCTGTTTCGGTCTGAGTCCACTGCTCACATTTGAGCTGGCAGAAATGTCGATTGGTAATCCCTTGATACGAGCAATTGGCAAGAAGAATGAAGAATACACTCCCGGGTGATTAACACACCCCATCCCAGCCGGCCACTGTTTGAGTGGATGATGTTCCAAACTTCCCTTTCGGTGGGAAACCTTAGATCCTCGGAGGGTACCCTGCATCTCCAGGAGCTGGATCTGCATCTCCAGGAGCTGGATTTCGTTGGTTCTCCCTATCGAAAGGGGTCAGGCTCTGAGCAGATGGAAAACTCACTCCTAGAAGTGGCATGTTCTGTCAATGGAAGTACCAAAAATGTTGTGTCAATCTTCAAATATTTCAAATCTTAGATGTTTTTAAAGGAAAAACCTTTTGGTTTGACAGTTTTTGAAGACTATACAAGGGGTGGTGCTGTTTTTGTGTTGAATGGTTGTTTTTGGTTCCCTTCCGCAGCCACTTTAAGTCTTTTAAAAAAATCAACAACAGCCCTGGGTGACACCATGAGTGACATGAGCCGCATTGCTCTTGGCTTGGTGGCTGCCGGTGCTGGTGCTGCCTTCCTGACTCCTGGCACAACGCCTGTGAAGGCCCCAGCAACACCCAGTCTGCGAGGCACAACCAGCAGCTCCACTGGTCCTGGTGTTACCACTGGCACAGCCGTGGCCAGCTGTGCGGTTGCCGCGCTTGCTGCCACCAGAGGGAAGGCTACCAAGCGAGCAGCCAAGGTAGTAAGACAACAAGCACCTCCTTCCGCAGTGGCAGAACGCAAGACCACAGATTTGAGTGGAGCATTGCCCGATTGCCCTGCAACGATTTGGAATGCAGATGACATTGATATCAAGAAACTTCCAAAAGTCAAGGAGACTGCACCTTTGATCATTGATGCGGCTGAATTGGGTGAAGAATTGAAGAAAGGCACCGAGAAGGAATGGATTACTGCCCAGAAGGACAAAATTATGTTACTTGCTGGAAAATGGTGAAACAATGTGAAACATATTTTTTGCGGGGAGGGCATGGAGAGGCACATGCTGAAAATCATTCCAAAATTCAAGCCGCTAGATGTCTTGTGAATATATCATGAATAATGCATACTTTGTAGGCATCATACAATACAAATTCACACTTAAAATATCTCAATACACCATCTGAATAGATTTTCAACACTCCACCCTGCCAGATTCAACGAAAGTCCACATTCCCATATGTTTTTTTGTTTAGTTTCTGTTTGGGAGGGGGGTTTGGCAAGTGACCTCCCCCCCCCCAACCCATCCCGAAATTTTCGAGGTCACAACTGGAGGCACATGGTGCCATTTGGTTCCGCAACTTTGAATCCACCAAGCAGCCCGATGGTTTCCGTGAATTCTACGAAGCCTTACAACTCAATCCATGCTTGGATCCTATCCACACCAGTGGTTTCTAGGTGGTGAAAACTTCAGATATTGTTTTCTTATTTTGCACCCCGATTGTTTGGGGGAAGATGAACTTCACCCTTTTTGACGTTCGCATTTTTTTTTCAAATGGGTGGGTTTTTCACCACCAAACTAGGTTTGAGAGCCATGGAAGAAAAGAAACATGCCGTCTACGAAGCGGTCAACAAGCAGCTTAGTTTAGTTTGTGAGTGGGTTGTCCGGGGGTGAAAGATGAAACGAAAAAGAACATCCACCTATAAGCAGGTGTAAGGGACGAGTCGCTGGTTGATAGTCCCCTTAATAAGGCATTATTTGTTGGGGGGGGGGTGGCACTGGGGGGGGGGGTACCCTTAGATGTTTCATGAAAAAATCGTATGTTTGGAAGGTTTGATGATGTCACGAAGTCTCGTGCTAAGTTGATGAAAGTTGAGGTCTATGCATGTTTGGTGGTAACAACGTGGCTGGGATATCCCAAAGTTGGAGATGGTTCAATATATGTTCTCACTTACTTTACATCTTGAAAAATCTCAAGAATCAAGCAACACCAAAAAAAGTTTGTCAGAAATAAAAGTATACAAGAGTCACATATTAGGCTCCATTCGTTTTGAACCTTCAGCATCCGTGTCTTTTAAGTTTAGCTTTGACTGTTGCTGACGTGGAAGATGAAGTCCCAAGAACACCATGGTTCCATTCAACCTTGAGTGGAAGTGTTTTGTGGTTGCTAATTTTGAAGCAAATTACGGAAGTGATACATTGATTTTCCAAGGTGTTTGTTGATGATCAACCGTAAGGGAATGTAAGGGAACTGCTTGGAAAGTCCGCCCCAACTCAGGCCCTCCTTGGCTGGACACTTCGTTGGTTTGCACAATGAATCCACCTTTGTGAAGACAGCAACTTGGTGGTTTTCTTGTTTCCCAAAAGAAATAAGCAATGGGGGACGTTGCCAGCCTGAAATCAATCGTTTGGGAGGTCAGACTATCATACTTTTTTTAGTATATTATATATGTACTGTATGCTTATATATATATATATATTACTTATTTATACATATTTGCACTATACTAAAGCTATCGTATCCTGCAAATGTAATTTATGTACATGTATATTCAATACCGTAAATCATGCGTGTCTACGTTCATATACATACACATAACACTAGTATGCATTTGCAACCCCCATATATCAACTCAATTGAACTCCTAGCCCGGGCAGATTGACAACAGCAAAAAAGTGGTACTTCTTTTCAGCTGATGTACGAAACAATCTACGAAGGATCAGATGCTGGGAGGACAATCGAAGGAACACAGGGCGAAACTATTCGAACCACAAGTGACATCTCATCTTTCCAAGTGGTATTGACAAGTATAGTTTTCTCCCTGAAACGAACAGCTAGTTTACCCCTGAAAATTGAATGGAAAAATGGTTTTATAGGTAGGATTCGATGTGCTACTGAGGGAAAATGTTATATTTGTTGATATTCAAAGTGGATGTTTTGGAACCCCTTCTAGCATTATGATTTGTTATGGGAATCATATTGATTCATCACCATTTCATATGTTGTTGTTGTCGTTATCATTGTTGTTGTAACCATCTTCAGCAAATCTAGGGTCAGAAGAGATAGGAGATGAACAAACTCTGTTTCACTAGGACTCAAGATGTTTTTACTTGCATCTACATTTACCGCTATCAGTCTGTTGGGAAGATGTGCTTATGCAATGTTAACGAACATTCACTTTGTAGAGATGATATCTAAGGGTACCATCACATGCCATCACTGCATGTGACTTAAGAGTGAGATGTGTTTTTTTTGCAGCGAAATTCCATCAAAATCGAAGAGTCATGCTGGAAACCACTTGAGCAATGAAAACAACCTTGGTTGTTTAGGGTATTTTGGGGATTATACTACCCAGTTATATAGGGATTATAATAAACCATTATCAGGATCCCTATTCACCAACCAGACCGGCTTGTGCACTGAGGCCACTTACGGAGCATTTGTGTGCTTCAAACAAGCCTCTGAAGGCGGAGGTGAATTCTTGATTGCAGATGGCGCTAAGATCCTGGAGGATATGGATCCGGAGGCCGTTTTGTGAAAACATCAACTGCATCAACGTTTTTTCACAAGAATGAAAGTAGTTTTTTCATTGATAAAAGGAATACACTGGTTTTTTTTCAATGCATGAGGTTTCTTTACATAGAATACTATATATTGGGAACTGCCCCCAACCTGTAACAGTCCCAAAAAAAAAGGGGGGTAGTAGGAAGCCCCTATTAAACCAAAAGGTAAATCCTTTACGACTGTTGCAGGGCGGGGGCAGCACCCAAATTATATTTTATATATATATATATGTTTTATATATACTGTATATGCGGATTCCACAATCCATGTTGAACTTCCAGGGTGAAGTCACACTCCGTGGTATTTTTGTTGGAAATTTGCAAAAGAAGTTGTAACCTCAAAAATATGTGTGAATATAGGTGTTTCATGGTGTTTCCAAAAAATAGGGGTACCCCAAATTGGATGGTTTGGAATGGAAAACCCTATTAAAATGGATGATTTGGGGGGAAACCCCACTATTTTCGGAAACATCCATATATATATATATATATATATTTATATATATGTACATGTTCTGGCATCTCGAACTGTGAGTGCTGCGAACTGTTTACAGCATACATATGTAAATGATATACAGTAAACATATGTAGTATAATACATGGTCCCTGTTCAAATGGTTGTGTTTCTGATCTCTTTTTGAGCAACTCAGAACATCATTCGTGATGTCACCCTGATGGATGCTTTATATTTGAAATTTCACAGTATGTGATCTTCAAGTTTGGCAAAACATTAAACCCTTCAGGCCATAGGTAGGTGTGATTTGGTGGGAGTAAAGCTCCACTCCCAGCTTCTAATGAAGGTGTTCCCAACGATCAATGTATCTCGTTTGTTGCAGGCAAGGCATAAATCCTTGTCCCCAACACCAAAACCTAGTTGTTCAACAGCCATCTACATGTTAGTTTCCCATTGTGGTTCACTTCGTTGTTGCCAGGTCTTGGAAAGGATCTACACCAACAAAGTGCGCATCTCTGTCAGCAATTTGGATCTTAATTTCTTGGGATCCTTACCCGAGGGTATGAAGGACACTTGGCAGTGAAGCGAAGAGAAACTTATCGGAGTATTTTTGTTTTAAAACCCAGAGCACTTTCGAGTTCCGTGGGATTTTCACCAATTCCCTTCCAAGATTCATGTCTGCCCCACACAGGGGTTTTTCCGTGGGCTTGAACAAAAAGGTGGTTCGGAGAGGCTTTGGGGCACTTCGGAGTGGTTTTGATTGTTTTTTTCTCCTGGCTTAAAATGAATTTTGAGAATCTCCTCCTTCAAAAAAAGGAATTGGTTGGAATAGGAGTTGGGACCTAACTTTTTTGCAAGGAAAATATACCCAATAAAACCCAAAGTCTTGGTGAAAAAACCCATATATGTACCCCAAGGAAAGTGCCTCCGACTTCCTTCAAGACTTGATCTTCAAGGTGGGCGAAATCTCAAGAAGGGGATGGTTTGGTGGTGGAACCGGGAAAAGCTTACTAGGTGGTAAGATTACACCTGAAGATGGAGGGATGGCCTATTTTCAGGGGCGAACTGCTAGTTTCAGGGAGGGTATGTTTTGTTGGGTTGTTGATGAATAGTGGTTGTTATGTTAGGGGGGTTGGTGGTGATGAGTGATTGGTAATGCACGTGTTAAATCTTGGACTGTGGTGGTCTGAGTGGTTGGCATTTGGTGCAACTTTTGGAAAAAATAGTTGTTGAGGTTTGCTGGAAAACAGACCCACAGTTATGTTTTTTCCCAAGAATCATTAATTTTTTCAAGTTCGTAACCTAGGTGTTGCCGTTGCAAAGAATGGGGAGGTAGGAAACCGCCTTTCACATGGACCCCTTTTGGCAGGTTGAGGTTGTGGTGTAGTTCAGGGATCGTGGCTGTCAATCCATCACAAAAGAATCCCTTGGGAAACTGGCGGATAAATAAAACTATTTGGGATCATTAACCTCAGCAACAAGATTTCTATCACCTGATATTGCCGGGTGTAATCTTTATTCTTGAGGTACGAATGCCATCAACTTGGAACGAAAAGGAAGAGAATCATGTTATCTCAAAAAAGATACAGGTGACAAGATCCAAACATATACAAACCCAACCTAATTTCGGGGAAGCACCAACCACACACACAAACAAAACACCTTGATGGTGTGTTTTCCAACCCAGGTGGTGGCACCCAAGTTCGACATGGATTTGGAGATGGTGTATGGAGCGGACCAGTCCAACCCTTATCGTTTGCAAGCCATTGAGCATGCACAGTCGCCGATCAATAAGCACCCAGTGACAGGCCGTTTTGGTGATCGGCGGGGTTGAGGGGGGCGTTTGGTGGCACCACCTTGGTTGGCTAAGAATTTAAGGATCTCAAGTTCCTCAGCCACCAAACCACCAAACACATCCAAACACAATGTGTTTCATGTGTTTTGCATTTTGGTGTTTCATTTGTGGAGTTTGGGAGGGAGATTGGGTATCTAGATTCCATACAAATCTCTTGATTCATGTAGGGGCGTAGCTGATGAACAGCTACTCAGATCTTGCAGGGCGTTGACTGGGTCGGGCACCTTGAAGTTTGAGTCCAAAAGGTGTCAAAGTCAGGATTCTTTACTAGGAAGGGGTTTCAAAAATGTTTTATTTTCACCCCGAAAATTGGGGAAATAATCCAATTTGACGAGCATATTTTTCAAATGGGTTGGTTCAACCACCAACTAATTTACTTGGGCATAGACTTGAGTAAGTTCAATCACAGTTTGCGACATACATTATAATTCACTATGGTCTATAAAACACATTCTGTATAACTTGTATTTGTATATGTATATATGTGTGGTCACCCCTCCCCAAGATCTACCTATCTCATGTTTTTTTAGTGGTATTTATATACTTCTATCTCAAATTTGGGGATTTTGCCAGATGATTCCAACCTGTCCAGGCCAGCCTGTGTGGTTCTGCAATTTGCACAACCACAGCCGCTACTTGCGAGACAGGCGTCCTTGCACCGTGCCAGAGGTCGGTATGACGGACGTTACTTGGCGCTTGTGGCATTCCCGCAACCTCCCGCGGTGATGGTAACTTAAATGAGGGACCTCCCACAACCACGTATTAACAAATGAGGTCGTAGTTTGAATAGGTTAGGGGATTTCTAGTTTTCAGATAATTCCAAGTTTCAAATCATCTTTACTTCATGGTCTCCAATGGTGTGGTGTGAGGTAGCTTGGATGTTTATGGGGAAGCGAAAACCTCCCTACCGGTCCCTGTCCCCACATTTTGGGGGGGAACATTTGCAGTAACTGGCAATCAGCTATCAAGTGTGAGCTAGATGAAGTGTCACTTCTTGAACGTCCCAAGAGGTGGTAGTAGAGGAACCAATTCGTGTTCCTTAATTGATTGCTTGGAATTTGGGGATATATGTTATATATCTTTATATATATATATACCGGATCTATCAATACATACATAGAGATTTTCGGGCGAAACTGGCACAAGAGAATATATAGTAGGCAGAAACACACAAAACCAAGGGAACATCAGCATGTTTTGTTCAGGTTTAAGTTGAGGGGGATTCCCCCTTGACAGTGGCCTCAGACCTCCATTTTTTTTCACCTGAAACTCTTGATCAGCACAGTGAGTTACTCAAAAGTGAAAAACAATGGTCCTAGGTGGTCATTTTGAACTACTAGTCCTGTTCACCTTTGTAAAAATGCACTCAGTCTCGATAAATTGAAGAGACTGTTGATGTTCTCTTGAAAAACACGCATGTTTGTTTTGATGGTTCGGTGCTCCATAGACAATGATCAGCAACCGTTTTCAAGGTATCGTGGTACCCAAGGGTTTAGGTAGGATTTCTGATTTCGGCTGTTGTGGGTGGGAACTATTTTGTACGCAACTTTTTTGGAGAATGGACACTGACATCTAGCTGTTTCATGGCTCTGGGTGCATTCACCGATGTTACCCCATTTCAGTTTGTGAATAGTGAATGATATTAAGAAACAATTGAAGTTGATAAAACATGATAAAAATCATTGAGAAATAGAAATGTAGCTCCATTTGACTCTGGCTGTAGTGCTTGGGTTCTTTTTAAGAAAGCCATAAACCTTGCAGGGGAGTTGGCTGAAATAAGATCTTGAATCCTCCGGGTCCCGGGATGAACCTATCCCCGGGCCCCACGAATCTTGGAAATTCCAGTGGAATCCAAGGTCTACAGCGGAGATTTGTCGGCCATTCCTTACGATGATGTCCGACACATCAATGAGGTTTGTGAGAAGAACATCAAAGTCATGGCGATGAAGGAAGGTGAGGAAGAGGTTATTTAATGGAAACAAAAAACCCAAAGGTATAAAAAGCTGAAAAATCCGGGATGTTTTTTGGACAAAAAACTGAATGAACTCCGACTGAATTGTTGGATGGTAAAGACATGTGACATTGACATGTAGATAATGTAGACAGACATAAATAGATATACAGTAGAATGATATAGAAATATATGAAAATGCAACAATGTCAACAAAATCATTGCAAATCAACATGGAACAAAACTTGATCATATTTGTTTCCATCAACATGGGGGGTCCTTGTTTGCTCCATATTCTTTTGTGATGATGAAGAGTTGACGTCAACATTGAGGAAACTTGCACTTCTTTGGGTTGTTAAGCAGCTTTTTCAGATAGTTCCTCACCATCCACCCAAGAGTCGGAATCTATCTCTCCCATTTCAGGAAAAAAATTAAGCGCAGGTGACGTTGTGTTGCTGGACAACTACCGAGTGCTCCATGGCCGCAACACCTTCAAGGGTGACCGTAAGCATGCTGTGACGTGGTTCGAGAGTTGTGGGGAGCCTTTGGAGGGCAACCAGAAACAGAAGCCCGACGATTTCATGAACGAGCTGATCAACAAGACGTTGGTCTGAAATGCTACGGATTCTGAAACACAGACCTGCAGAACAAAGAGTGTGATGCAGGGCCCATTCTCCAAATCAAGATCATGGAGCCAAAGAAAATGAAATATGATTATCTTGATCAATGTTGGAAATTGTTGAGAGTTATATGCCGGACAATTGATTTTCTTTGCACACCCTTCATTATATCTTCATGTTTGATCACAGGACGTGTGCTCATAGATGATCTTCCAACAGTTTTGTGTGTAGCTTGCCCTCAGATGCCATCGTTGGCTGTCCTACTGGGCCTTTTTTACGTGACATACCCAGGTAGGCTTTTTTTAGAAAAAAGTGCTTCACCGCAGTGCAGAACAACAGCCGAAACACAGTGACTTCTTGATGATATTTTGGCTTCTGCAATTCCGGAGACGGTTGAATTGGGTTCCTCTTAGACCGCAACAAAAATGACACTCCTGGACTCCTGCACCCTGGAAGATTAAGATGGACCGTACAAATCACCCTAATATAGAAAGGAAAATGATCTTCCAGACCTCCGTGATTATGTTCCATGTTAATCTTCAGGGGTGTATCCCTTGATTCTGCCAGAATCGTGGTTTTAAAGGAAAATCATCGATTCAAAAGTTATCTTTGGGAGGGGATGTGTTAGTTCTCAGGAGGCTACCATAGGCTACCAAGATCATAAGATTGTTATCATGATGCTTAGATTAACCACCATTGGACTGAATATGCATTGATTGAACAAGTACCTATACAGTATCATACAGTGGTGGCAACTCGAATATATTTGGAATTTTCACCCCGAAAATTATTTGGGGAAATGATGCAATTTGATCCCAGCCGAGGCCAAAAGCTGGCATAAAGATGACGACTTGCAGACAGCATTGCTGTGGGAAAAATAAGACTTTTCATACCTGGAGTCTCCTGAAAAAGAAGTTTGTGGTTAGATGAGTAAGATGATGTTTGTTCATGTTTGTTTGTGTTGGATATGTGTAAGATTTTGTGTTCTAGTTTTTTTGTTGTTTTGGAAATGCATCGAAACGATCCGTTTTTTGAACGAACATTAACAGGGTATCATCTCCAGTATCTTCAAGCATTTTTTTGATGAATCGGCGGTTAAGGAGGTTGGAATCTTTTTGTACGTACCCCACGTCATGAAGGGAAAAATGGAAAAATTGGTGGTATGTCCATTCTTCAGATGAAACCTCTAGATAATATGCTTCCCTTTTGAAATTTGCTTCCCACATCATTTATGAATTATTATTGAAGATGACCTCACGTGATTGTGCCTGAAAGATGGAGTTTCATCACCTATGGCTTTAAATCAGAGATCGTTACGTTTTTTTGTTTTTTCAAATAAATCAATCAAAGCTTTCCAAAAGTCATCCAGATGGTCATAAAAAAAAACGTTCCGAAAGGTATTCTTAGATGGACAAACATGTTCGGTGAACAAAAAACATTGGGGGGGATGGGTGATGGAATTGCCAGGGTGGACGTTTCACCCCCTGACATAGCCCCTGCAAAATGGATGGTTGGAAGACGAGTTGATCCTTTCCTATTGGGTTTCGGTAGCTGTAGCTTTTCAGGGGCGTTTCCTGTGCAAAGCTTCGGGAGGGTAAGGCCACCCGTTTGAAAATGGCTGCTTTGTTGAGAAAAATGTTGGTGGATCTATGAAGACAGAGTTTGAAATGCAAATTGGTTGTTGAAAAGGTCAATGCAACAGAGTGCAAGATATCAGCCACAAGATACCACAAGCGATTGGAGGTGAAGAAGTGCCCAAAACCCACTTTAGACCCCATGTTCTTTTTGTTGTTGTTGTTTGTTGTTGTTGTTGTTGTTGTTGTTGTTGTTGTTGTTGTTGTTGTTGTTGTTGTTGTTGTTGTTGTTGTTGTTGTTGTTGTTGTTGTTGTTGTTGTTGTTGTTGTACAAACGGAAAAGGACAATCCCGGAGTTCTGCTGTTCAGGTCCCTAATGACAAGTATCGATGTTGTTCTTTGTAGGTTTTTTTTCACCCAGAAGAGGTCGAGTTGATGGTTCGAATCTGCAAGATGATTTAGTTGAAACGTTGTGCTTGCTATTGGCTCTTAGCAATAGCAAGCAACGAAAGTCACGAAAGTGCTTTTGTATCAAAGCTCAAAGTGATCAGAAGCCCTTCTTCGTTGGGAAACCAAGATGGTTTTCAATACTCGGCCCAACAAAAGCCTGTATGGGTATTTCGTGAATGTTGGGTCAAAATCACATGGATGTTGTTTTTTAAGAGTTCCACTCAAGTAGATGATTGGTTTTTATACTAAACAATCTATAGACTATATTTAAAGATACAAGACAAAATGTAGATATAGTTATATACACGCCTGGAAGTTTTTGTTCGTTGATTTTGGGGCAAAAAGACAATTTTCATGTCATTTCAGGTTCTAGGTTCTGTTCACCATGCTGGAGTTTTTCTAAAGCGGTTCCGAATCGCATTCCCCGAAGGTGAAGGTCAGCGTTGTTCCGTTACCTCACTGAAACGAACAATAAAAATGGGGTTGTCGAAGTATTGATTATACAACTTAGTTTACCGAGGTTGTGGGTTGAAACGTTTACCCTTGTGGTAGGGATTATTGATGATGAATTGAATTATATATCCTCCCTGAAATTAACAGTTCGCACCTGAAACAATCGGGTTGGATGATGAATTTCCTTTTGGGGCCCGGCCTATGTTCAGGGCCGAAGTGTTAGTTTCATGGAGGGTATTCAATGGTCACAATAGGTAACTTCCGGTGTTAAGCCCTTGATGCACCGCTGACTTGAAGTGGGGTGATACGCACCACAGTATCAGAAGCACAGAATCCGGGAGGCCTCATTGCAGTTCTATATTGACATTAGGATGATGTTCCAGGGTCGCATCAACGATTTTTTTTCCAAACGGAGTACCTTGTACAGATTTTTCTTTGGTGATTGATTCCCGATCATGCTGGTCTCTCATTTGGTTGTTGGTTTGATCATCTCCTTATATTTTCTCCCTTATGTTATTCGCAAACCTCTTTCCTGGATAATTTCAACAATTTCAACTCTCTCAAAGTTCAAAACACTACATACGCTGCTTTACTTGATCAAAAAAACACAAAAACGCCCTGCTAGGATAAAAACAACAAAAAGGAAGGGTTCAACAACCAACCCCTCACGGCTTGTGGGAGCCAAGGTCCTCAAGCTTCAACTATGGGTTTCTTGGGGGCACCGTTTGAGAGGGCAGCCGCCGTTTTTGGTAGGTGAGAACGACCAACAACCCTGTGACGTTTGGAATTTTTTAGGGTTGTTGCTTAACGTAGACTATCTCATTGATGTGATAAGGATCGTTATACTAGCTCTCATTATTTGATATAACTAGGTGGGGGGTTCAAACATTTTTTATTTTCACCCTTACTTGGGGAAATGATTCAATTTGACTAATATTTTTTAGATGGGTTGAAACCACCAAATAGTATAAGGGTTGCAAGCTTTTGCCCTTCTTTCAAGGAACATAGTTCCACTTCAAAAAAACATAGAAGTGGAACATGGCCCTGGCAGATGAGACACATCTTCCATGGCTATTTCCACTTCTATGATAGGAGGAAAAGCAATTCACAAAAGCAGTTTTAGAAAATCCTTGGTTTGGGGGTTATATGGTGGATTATGCTGACTGGCTTTATGGGGATTCTTATATGTCGTTACTTTCAGGTCAAAAGCGATACCAAAATGTAGTTTAAGAAAAGGCCCATCCAATAGGTGGACACTGTGCCATCTACTTGTTTAATTGCTGTATTAGGGGATCCCTATAAACTAACCAGTACAATGGAATGTCATATGGATCGTGTTAATTCACCACTGGTTTGTTTTAAAAATGTGCACCGATTGCTGGGTTTGAAGTGGAAGCACGCCAATTTCAGTCATTGGTAAGTTGGTGGTTTATTGTCAGGTGGTTAAGCCTCTCCTAGGATATTTGGATTTAGAAAAGAAACATCACCTATTAGGGGGATTTAGCTTTTAATGGGCTAGATCACCAACTGGCTGTTCATCAAGAGGTTTGTTTCATGCTTTTTCCCCTAGCATTTTAAGTCCATGAATCGTCTTCACATACTTGTCTATCATTTATTGAACTTCACTAACCGAATATGTTACTATAAATTCTGGGCAGTCTCAGTTATATAGTGAGTTCTCATAAGCTTCCATTGGTTGGGGATCTTTTTTTTGTGGTCGCCGCAGCTGACTTTTTTAGCTTCACCAACGGCACCCTTTTTGACGATTATTCCGGCCGTACCTCGGTGCCGTTCGGTGGCTCGCCACGTGGTTCCACTTGGTGAAACGGTGGCCGCGCTGCCGTATGACGTTGGAACTTGATGAGTTATCCACTGGCCTGGTGAGACGTGCTGCAGGTGGGGAGCTGCCATTTTTTGGAGGTGAAAAGCTGACGACTAGTGAGGGGAAGGGACCCCAACTCTTGGGTAACTGCTTACCTGGTGAGTTTTGTTCACACCTTGTGGGATTTTCGATGAGTTTTTTCACTTTTCCAGTTGGTACTGCTGGGAGGAGTTTTTATACCTAGATGACTGTTGATGGAGACTTCATGCAGTGAAGCAACATTTGATTCATTCATCAACCACATTGATATACCTGTTGAGATGGCATCGGAAGACCTATTGGTAACCTGATGGCAGTGTGTCCCTGAATACGGTCGATGGTTCAGAAATCCGGCGTTCACCTGTCGAGCTTACATAAAATACCCATCGTTTCATGGGATATTTCGCCAGATTTCTCACCATGAACACTATCAACTGGTGTCGGACCACTCCAAAACTCAAAGAATAACAGGCACAGGCAACGCTCTTTGCCCCACTTGGACACCCCCGAAAATGAAAAAATCGTGTGTTTTTTGTTGACGAAAATAGCCCCGGGATGATGATGTTGTAGTACGTAGGATCATGTGAGTATCATGGTGTAGTCAGAGAGCATTTTTGCGATTAAAACCGTTTTTTGTCATTTTGTAGCACAAAAATTTGAAGTCCAAAGTAGGCATCTTTCTAGTGTAACCGCGTTTAACCGAAACGGTTCCATAAGATTTCCGTGGGGTGAACTGGAAAGTCATCGGGAGTGTGAGTCGCCCTCTGTTAATTTGTTCTGGTAGTTTTACACTTGACTAGATGGGGGTTTCCAAAAATAAGGGTACCTCAAAATGGATGGTTTATAATGGAAAACCCTATTAAAATGGATGATTTGGGGGTATCCCTATTTTTGGAAACACCCAGATGGTGCTTTCAAATATCATCACCCCTATTTGGGGAAGATTTCCAATTTGGATGTTGCCAACGCGGAGTAGATTTCAGTTCTTTTTGCCCGGAAGCAAAGATGACACGAAAATTGACATGCCCCACACCGGAAGCAAGGGGGTTGGGTGCTACCAAAACACTTATTAGGTTGGAACTTAATGGATGGTACATCCTTCAGAAGGTTGGCTGAATTGGTGCAATTTTCCTACGTTTTTGGCAGGCCTGGCTGCTGCGCCAGCTCCAGCTCCAGCGGGCCTGGCTGCTTCACCGGCGTCAAAGGACAAGGAACCAAAAGAAAAGAAGGAAAAAGTGGTGAAAGAGAAGCCCACCTGGGGTGAACCAGGAAAAGGACACTCAGTGTGTCGCATTAAAATCAAAGGGGGGCCAATTGTTTGTATGTTTTTTTGTGCCATGAAATAGAGGTTGTGGCGACTGGGAAAAAGCGCACTACTTGGAAGTTTGTCGGTTGTGTTTCAGTAGATACCCGAAGAAGACTAAGAGAGGTTAGAACCACAAATGGATACCTTAGGAATTGGAGTTTTCCTTTCAAAGTCATTTATTTTCAGCTTCAATGTTTTAATTTCAGGGCGAAAAAAATGATTTGAATTGTCATTGCAGTTATTTTCGGGTAAGCCGCTATAAGAAGTTGGCTGCAAATTTGTTTCCCATTACGATCGATGGGTCTCGATACAGACACTCACGCCAGCGCTACTTAAAACAGAGTTTTTTATTTCCACCCCATGATTCACATTTTCGGGTGAACGAAAATCCATTTTATGTTTCAAACAACATATTTTTCGATAAACTTAGACTTAGAATATGGGATTGGACCATCAATGGCAACCAAAGATGTTCTTTTGGGGAACATAGTATGGATCTATTCCATACGCGTCTTGGCCAAGTGTTCGTTGCGCGTTTTTGCATGCAAACAAAGATCCGTATATCATGGCATTCATGGCTATATCAATCCCTGCTATTGCCTTCAAAAGTTTTGATACTTTTTGGCCATCGCACATATTTGGCTCCACTGAGACACCTGCTTGTTGTGTCAACTTCGCTGAGGAAAGGATAAAAAGGACAAGGCCAAAACCAAAGCCGTGGAAGAAGAATTTCTTCCAACACCTCATGGCGAGAAGAAGGACATGGGCCGTGCAATGGCTGCTGCATACAACCCCAAAGCTGTGGAAAGTGCATGGGATGCCTGGTGGGTGACCTGGATTTGAGGAGTGAAAAGTTGCCTGTGGAGTCCGTCGGTCATGCGCTGAACCCAATTCATTTAGGATTCCGAGAAGGGCTTCAGTTTGACATCCATTTCCCTTCACAGGATAACCCGTCGTGATCACTACGATTACATGTTTCTGGGGGCTTCAAAAGAAATACTGTGTCCCACCATGAAAAATTCACTGAGTCAGCATTCTGCCACACATTTTTTCCCAAGTTCTAGCAAACCGCCAAAAAACTCAGAGGAACGTTTCCGAAAACAGTAGTCGGGGGGAATACAAGTCAACAAGGACCTCAAGACATTCAGGACAGGGACTCATAAGCGCAAAATATCCACATCTTACCAGCAGCAGATCTCAAAACATGTGCAGAATATGTTTGCAACGAAAATCAGTGTGAATCTGTGATCTTTCCATGATTTTCCCAATCCAACCCATCCTAAAATAGATAGCTAAGCCATTTGTGGAATCCAACGGACCTAAGGAGAAGCGAGGTTTCTTTACACCCGATCCAAAGGCAGCCCAGGGAAGTTGCGAGTCGAAGAGGTTCGTCATGGTAATTCCTCCACCCAATGTGACTGGCAAATTGCATTTGGGTTACTTGGTGGATGATATGAAAAAGTTGGTTAGGTTGTGCTGATTGTTTTTTTTCCCATAGGATATTATTGGAAGGTATATATTTAGTGTATTTGGTGGATGATTCAACTGGCTGGTTGGTTTCAAAGATTTTTGGGGAATTTTCATCCCGAAAATTGGGGGAAGATGAACGCATTTTGACGAGCATATTTTTCAGATGGGTTGAAACCGCCACCAACTAGTTCAAGGTTAAGTATTTTCCAGGATATGGTATACGATATATTTACCTAGAAAACTGTTTGTTAATGAAAATGTGTCACCTTCATCCAGGTAGGTAAATATAATGTTCTAAAGTGAATCTTATGGAGATTGAAAAATGCCTTCAGAAGAGATGAAGCTTTGGAAGGTGGTTAAAGATTCAGTCAGTACCTCTTGTTTTTTTGTGATATTGATATGTTAGGCCCTTCATGAAGCCATTTATGGCAACAAAAAACTGCCATTCCTTCTTAGCCTGGCAGTTCATGATGACTTTTTTTTTGGGGGGGATGGTTTTTCATGGGGCCAAAAACAATCCATGATCGTTTTTTTGGGGAGAATTGGCTATTCCTTTATGAAGGGTTTTAAGATTCTTGGGCCCTCAATTTTGAGACACCCTCCAAGAGGCTTTTTCGTGGTTTTGTAGATTTTTTCTCTCGTCAAATGGAAGGTTTTATATGGTTGACATGTTATGAAAATGAAACGTCATAGTCATCTTCTCCAGATTTTTTGGGGGTTCATTGGAAATGTTTGGTGGGGAATGGTTTTGGTTGCCTTAGGATTCCCATGAGTTTAGGTGGTTCCCAGAAGACTCCCAAAGTTTTGTGCAGTCAAGGCTTGCCACACAGAAAAACAGCTAGGAGAAGGTAGGATCTTGAAAAACTCTCGCCAAAAATTGACTCATCAGCTTGTTGCGAATGGGGAGCAAGCTTTTTTGGTGCGATGACATGATTGGAATGATAAGAAATCTACTACGGTCCTATACATGGGGTTCTCCAAAGTTTGTTTGCAACACGCAATCTCCTTAAATCAAAGGCTAATCTCTGCCTAAAAAATGGGGAGGTTATCCAAAAAGACATAAGAGAGCCCAATAGGGTGGATAGGCCCCCTCAGAAATGACATGATACACTGTACTCTTTTAAGTGCGGGGGGTTTTAGACCCAGGGGAACTGGAGTTTCCCTAGTTTGAAGCTACACTCCGGTAAACTAACATAGCAATGGAAAATGGACCCGGATTTTTCAGATGTAGGAATCCTATTGAAAATGGGGATATTCCACCCATCGCTATGTTAGTTTACCATAGGATAAATCTATATCCATCCAACTCCCCCCATCCATCTCTGTGGTAGCCAAGGTCATACGTTGACAGGTGCCATTGAGGATGCGCTGACACTTGGACCTGCAGATGGTTGAAACGGTTGAAAGATGAAGAAGTTCCATTGGAAATTGAAAATCAACCCTCAACTGGTGGGTTTTCTAAAGTTTGTTTTGTTTTCACCCCCAGCAAATTGCGAGAGAATGCCTCCAAATTTGACAATGAAGTTGTTTGAATTCGAAGTGAGAGAACCAGCACCTTCTTTTAAGAAAAAAGTTATATATATATATATACTTTATATAATATATATATAATTCAAATTGTCTTTTTGAGGATGTCCCAACTCGTCAAGATATCCATGGTTTTTGATATCTACCTCAACAACCAACCAACCAACCACAACGGCTGGTGACTGATCAGGACACGTTGGCACCGGATGTGTGGCAATTCCACCTTATGGGTGCCTGGCGTAGACCATGCGGGAATTGCCACACAGAGTAGCTGGGTTCCAAAAAAAAAAACGTGGAAAAAATCGGGGAGAATCGGTGGGCCCAACAAAACACTTACAAGTTATCTATAAGTTATAGGTAGGGTTAGATCTACTGATAGGTTTTATTTTCACCCCGCCATTTTCTAGGGGTTAATAATCACTCCATTTATAACTAAGTAGGGGCCCAGTTCTGTGTACCTGTTCAGGAGCTGATAATTTGACGATGCCATAGGGTTGTTTGTTTAGAGATTACACCCACAAGTCTGACTGGAAGGAGTTTTTTAGTTTTTAAGCTGATTGTGGGAAGATTTTGCCAGACTTACCATGTATGATGTTATGTTCTTTCCTATGGATTTGGGAAGGTTGCCCTATGTAGACTTTGGGAGAATCACTGTATATTGGTTTCTTAAAAGCTATCATGCCACGTTGTATGTGTGTTGTGTGGGAAAACTGCCCCCCTGTTGGTTTTTGAACATGCCCGAAAATACAACACTCTTTTGTTCCATGTATGTGATGTGCGAAGACTACCCTAGTTGACTTTCAGCCAATTCTTACGTTCACCTTTATGATTAGGAATGCTAATCTTCGTTTTGTACTCGTACATATGTGGGCTCCACTTCAATGCTTGTGTTTTTTGTGGCACTTTTGCAATGGCCTAAAAAGATCTTCGTGAACCTGTGGCGACTGTTAATTCATGCACAAAAATCCTGTAAAATTGTGGGATGGATTAACTACCTATCAACTAGCAGAGGGATTTCTGAACCATCAGCAGTATCAAGTTTTATGTTACGTTTGAGCAATTTCCAACCCTCTTAAGGTCCATTTAGTTTGAATTCCAGCAACTGGCTCCCCTTGAATGAGACAGTTGGCTTTCTAGTGCTCTAGTTAAATTAGTTAGTTAAATGGTGGCGCGTGTCAATTGCTTTTAGTTTTGGCGGGGGGAGAGTATGGACACCTGAATCAAATATTAAATCAATGATATTCAATTGCAAATGACATCCTCAAAGATGTTTGCAGTTTGTATGTTGTTCTTACACTCCAGTAAACTAAGATGGCCATGGAAAATCCGCCATGTTGATGGTATTTACCAGTTTACCAGAAGGCACATAGGCATCTAAATATTTGTTTTGAGTGTTTGGAGGCATGGTTCATGGTGGCAAAATTCTGCACGACATATGGGATGTCTGAAATTGTTTGGTCATACCATATTCATACTCAGAAGGTTTCAGAAGATATTCAGAGACTTTGCACTGAATCTTGCTAATGTTTGGTAAAAGGTGGTAGGAAGCATATATCTTATGGTCAAAATCGATAGCACAGATACCAAAAGGTAGGTGGATGTAAAGGGTCCGAAAATAAACCAATATGTAGACATCTGTGCCATCTATTTTTCAATGACTGTAATCACCCAATTTGTCAGTACCTTCATGTATGATGTCATTATTTGCCTTCATTTTGGGTTTATGCTACCAAGCCCAAGTGCTATTGACCTTTGCAAGGTAGCCAGGTAGTAGCTGAGTAGTGGAAGATAAAACGGGTTTGATTGAGTTTTATATAGACCCCATAGGACTCATTTATGGTATATTTACCTACATGTACCATAACAATCAACCAAATGTCGGTAAATATACCATACATGGATCCTATGGGTACTGTTATCTATTGTTACACACTGTTCTGGGTGGTGGTTTCAAATACAGTATTTGTATTTTCACCCTGGTTCCTTGGGGAAATGATCCAATTTGACGAGCATATTTTTCAACAGGGTTGGTTCAACCACCAACTAGTGTTATCTAGGGGTATGATACCCCAGTTCTATGCCAGAATTTTGTGCTTCATGTAATTCTATGCCGAGGCATTGTGGAACGTCGCCTTTTGAAAGAAGAGAAGTTGACACGACATGACTTGGGTCGAGATGAGTTCCTTTTTTGCCAGAAATTATTTCAAGCTAAAACTGTGCAAACTGTTGATGGAAGAAATCCTGTACGAAATCCTGTACAAAACTCTGTAAATAATGGGATAAACTACCTATCAACTGGTGCAGAATTTGTTCCATCAACAGCATGTGTATGTTTTTTCACTGGAAGATTAATGGTAGTGATGTTGGCTAGCATCAGGGAGGGTAGTTGGATTTGGTGCTGAAGTGTGAATTCCCCCAGATTGGATGCTGTACACTGATAGCTTCCCTACAAGGGAAAGGAAGAGATGTGGGAGGGGGTTAACTTCTAGTAGCCAGGTCACGTTGGGAGTGAGAGTTGGTTTGGAGGTTTTTTCGGGTAGGAAGTTGACTTTGTTTTGGAATCCCAGCTTCATTGGTTTGAGGACAAAAGGGGGGAAACAATGCAGTATCGTTCACCATTGTGTGAAATGATGAAGGCTTCACACATCGTTAATGATTTCATATTCATTTGTAAGCAATGATTGTTAGAAGGCGGTAAAACATACATAGTCAAAAAAAGTGTTGGTTATTTGGTAACATGTTGTTCTGACCATCAAAGAACCCTCCCGACCGTCAGATTGTTGAATGATGATTGTTCACCCAGATTGCAGTGTTCACCTGATCCAAAAACACAAGACACCTAGAATGTAAAGAAGTTTGTTTTCCATTTGTCATTTTGTGACTTGTTCTTCTTGTTGTTGTTGTTGTTGCTGTTGCTGTTGTTGTTGTTGTTGTTGTTGTTGTCGTTGTTGCTGTTGTTGTCGCTGTTGTTGTTGCTGTTGTTGTTGCTGTTGTTGTTGCTGTTGTTGTTGTTGGTTGTTGTTGGTTGTTGTTGGTTGTTGTTTGTTGTTGTTTGTTGTTGTTGGTTGTTGTTGGTTGTTGTTGGTTGTTGTTGGTTGTTGTTGGTTGTTGTTGTTGTTGTTGTTGTTGTTGTTGTTGTTGTTGTTGGTTGTTGTTGTTGTTGTTGTTGTTGTTGTTGTTGTTGTTGTTGTTGTTGTTGTTGTTGTTGTTGTTCACATTTCATGTAGGTGATCAGTGCAAACACCAGCACCAGACTGTTTCGTGACAATCATTTTGTTCAGCCCCAGAAAGCGCTGAAAAACACAACTGAGGTTCTTGAAACGCGTGTGGGCATGGAAGGAGAACCCGCTGGGGATGACTTGGAAATGAAGCTGCTGATGTTGCATTCCTTATTCCACGTGAATGTTCTTGGGTTCCAGCCCCAGCAAGTGTGTAATCTTCAAAAGTCAAGATGAGAAAGAGCAGATAGGTCAGATAGGTGAAACTGATTACCAACGCATGCAACTGACCCAACAACAACAACAACAACAACGACAACGACAACGACAACGACAACGACGACAACAACGACAACAACGACAACAGCGACAACAACCACAACAACAACAACAACAACAACAACAACAACAACCACAACAGCGACAACAGCGACAACGTGACAACAATTATATAGTCAACCTCATGAATCTAGAACCCTTGGCCAAAAGTTGGTGATGTTAATTGTTGCTCCGTTCTACCGTGGGGTTCATCACTATATTATTTGGTAGGAAATGTGTGGTTTACTCAATTTTTCCAAGCATGGAACAAGCAGACCCAAGAAGATGGTATTGGAATTTTGAACGATGTCCAAATGCTTGTCCTTTCGAGAAGCGGTGATATTCGAGTCAATCTTATGCACATACATGTGTTAGATTGATTGATTGATGCATAGATAAACAGATCGCCAGAGGTGACAACCGTATATAAGACTATATTAGAAATAGGTAGACAACAGTGACACAAGATACACAGATTACAAAGTTTCAATATCTTTCATTCACGGTTTTCCGGTTAAAAAGGAGATGAATGCCGGTCACATCAAGAAGCAGCTGCAACGAACTGCAGCTTCAGTGGATTGGACGCGTGAGCGCTTCACCATGGATGATCGTTGTGCCCGTGCTGTGGAGGAAGCCTTCATCCGATTTCATGACCAAGGACTTATCTACAGAGACCTGGCGTTTTTTTGTTTGTCGCAAGATTTTATCTTGTTGTGCTGTTGCCTTTTCAGATATATATATATATATACATATATAGAGATACATAGAGATACATTTTTATATACATTATATATGTATACATCCAAGTATATGATATTATGTTTAATTTGTATATACATATATATTTATATAAGTTAACATTTGATATATGTATTATAGATACACAAAGCCGACCCCCAAAAAAAAGGCAGATGGAGGGTTTGGGGGAGGGCTACCAATTATGAAGGTCTTATCAAGGGTTTGGTGATTGGTTTGGTGGTGAAGATTGGTGATAGCTGGTGGTGATCAATCTATCTGGGGTATTTGCCACCTGCTTAGAATAGGCGGCTTGCCATCCTCATGGGGAAGGTGTGTGCATTTTTTCTGCCAGAAATAATTGTTTGATATGTTGAAAGGGAAAATGCTGGCCTTGTCTATTATTTGAAGAGGGATTTGTAGGCAAGCAGAAAAGACGAAGGCTCGACAACCTTTTGCAATCTAGGAGAGCCTCCTCGTAGCCTCAACTTGAACTATACCTCTGCTTTGTGATGGAAAGAGCATTCTAGTCTATTTCTATCCATTTCTATGAAACTATTTTTGGTTGTACTCCCCTGTTTCTTAAGACTTGCTGACTTGATAAATTTCAGAGTAGTTCGATGAGAATAGCATGAAATCATCACCCAAAAAAGGCCCCAACTCCCCTGCATCCAAGGAGATAATCGTTTAGTGAATTGGTGTCCATATTTACGAACTGCATTGTCTGATCTTGAAGTGGATCATGAAGACATTGCTGGCAAGACATTGGTAAGCATCCCAGGCTTTGATGGAAAGGTGTGGGGGGGAAAGGACGGGTCCTTTTTTTCCAAGTCCAAAAATCACGGGGTTTAGCAGTTTGCAGTCAAATAAAACACTTAGATCACCACCATGCTGAAAATACCAAGCCGCATTTGAAAAAAAAACTGTTGTGATTTTTTTGGGGGGGAATGTTCCGGGGTGTGAGTTGTTGATTTTCTATTTAGAAGTACTTGGAGTATGGAGATATGGAGGGGGCAGTATGAAGGCAGCAATCCAAGTGATGATGTAGCTTTCCCATCAATTTCCAGAGCCTCAAAATCCTTGCGCATGGTGTGTTTCCTCACCAATTTGTCTTAAGGGAAAAAAACGAATCCTCCAACATTAAACACCTCCAAATTGGGGAAGATGTTGGTGGAAGATGATGGATGTTGTTGTAACAGCTGTGGGAACTGCTGGGTTGAAGTAGGTGTAAACCTAGCCAGCCAGACACCCTTGAGGTGGAAGTAGGTGTACTTTGTGAGTTCAAGTACATGATCAAGGGAACCAAAGATGCCTTGATTGTGGCCACCACTCGTTTAGAAACGATGCTTGGTGATACTGCTGTGGCTGTCCATCCTGAAGATGATCGATACAAGGCATTTCATGGCAAAGAGATTGAACATCCGTTGCTTGTGATGCAAAATGGCAGGTTGGACTTGTGAAAGACCCTGAAAACATTTTGAAAGGGATCATTAGCAAGCAACTAGATCAACAAGCACAATTGATGGCAGAATATTTTTTGGATGACTGCTCGAAAGTGACTCAGGTCGAGTATCAGCTGGGCTAGCACACTGCACAATGTGTTGATGTTGTAAAGATCCCTAGGATGCAAATGTTTATGCTACGTACATAGAAGTTTTAGCTATGAACCGATATGATAGGAAATGCTGTTCGTTGTAATACTACCATAGATTCGATAGAAGTGGTTTCTTGCCCTTTTTTTAGGTTCGCGATAAACTCACTCAGGTTCTTTCCTGATCGCAAGATGGTGGTGATTGCTGATACTATGGTAGATCGCGAGTTTGGTACTGGCTGTGTGAAGATCACTCCAGCCCATGACCACAATGACTTTAAAGCAGGACGGTAGGTATCAAAGGGAAGATGTGGAGAGTACCCGCTCGCAGTTGTATCCTAAATATTCACAAACATATTGCCTTACATAAGCCATATATAATATATATATATACATCTATACAGTAGGTCCATGATGGCATACATATTTAGGGTACTCTTCCAAGGGTACAAACATTTTCCGTTTGATGGTAGATGTGTTTTTTTCGTTGCTGGTGAGTTAACCAAGTTGAGTGATTAAAAAAGCTACTATCAGGATCCATATTGAGATGAACTACAAACAAAGAAGGGTTTTGAATAGTGTTTGGAAGTTGATGGAAGTTGTGAATATTGAAAGATATGATATGTGTAATTCACTGGGATGGTTGGCACTGTGTTAGGCTGCAAAATGTAACTGCTAAAAAGGATTTGGAGATTTGAAGTGCACTTCCCCAGGTCGGTGGGTTGTCAGAGTGCCAATCTGAAGTTTTGGGTAAGGCCAGCGTCTCAAAAATGTTTTTTTTTAGGCACTTTGCCAATTGCAATGACATCAATACAGTCAAATACATCGTTAGATGAATTCAAGAACTTCAGATTGGAATTTCTATTGAATTGATGAACTTATCAAAAAATGTTGCGTTAAAAAACCATTATTGGTTCTCCACTTATCAATTATCAAGAACTTATCAAAAAATGTTGCGCACATCAGGTTCTCACAGTATATATGGCCTTCTTTTGAACAGTTCTGTTACGACCTCAATTCAAAACGATAAGATACATGGGCGTTTATATGTGCCCTGGAGGGGGCATCCCCCACCTGCTAATTGTCCTTTGTTGTTCGGAAGCCATTGGCATCATCATAGAAATATATATATTTTCAATGATATTATTCACGTCCATATTCATATACAGTATCACATACCACCTATCGGAAATTCACAATCACTTGACCCCACCCCGTGAGCTGTTAGTGTCCAAGAAAGTACATGAATTTTCATGAATTTTCAATAGGAAATTATCTTCCAATGATTATGTTTTTTCAATGGATGCATTTCTTAGGACGAAAGTCCCAAAAAAAGGTCATGTAACAAACAGCCACCCAGAATCCACTCCAAAATATTTCTAGGAGTGCGACACAACCTGAAGCAGATCAACATCTTTTCGGAGGAGGGCAACATCAATGAGCTCGGTGGTGAGTTTGCTGGTCAACATCGTTTTAAAGCACGAAGTACCGTGGAAGAAGCCTTGAAGCAGCATCTTTGGCACAACGGGTATCGGTATCTTCATGGAAAGTCGTGGTGGGTGAAAATGGTTTGTAAAAAATTAACGTTTGGATACCCTTGAAGGTTGCTCAACTTTTTTCCCGCATCGTCGTCACGGCTTTTGTTGGGAAAATGCATAGAAATCCAAAGCAACAACTGAAACCAGCAATTGCTGAGCTGATTGATAAGTGGAGGCAACACCCCTGTTGCGTTAAAAAAACCATTATTGGGGATGAAATGTGATTGATGAAAACATATCCTAGAAAAACTTGGTCAAAGTTTTGCTCAGTTTGGAGATTCATATCATGACTGTTGACTCTTAAAAAAGCACAAGTTTCGTTATTTTTGTTGGAACAAGACCCCAAGGTCTTGAGGGTCAAGCGGTTCCACCCAGGTCAGTGGCATTCAGTGAAAGTATTGGAAACCCGAGCTGAATGATGGACAAAAAATCAATCTAAACTATGATTTAGCCCTCCAAATGCATCTCTCGAATCTCTCCCTCAAAGTGTCAAATTCTAAGATTGGAAGATAGTGTTTTTGTTTAGCTTTTGCTTAAGTTTGAAGGTTCCTTCCGATTCCATCATATTTGACGTAGGAAGGATGAATATTCCTGAAAACTACGACTACGATGTAGATGTTTGCCAACTAACTGGTGAATCATGACCAGAGCTTCATGGCCCGACAAGCTGACATCTTTTAGGCGATCCCAAGCTGACAAGTTGGCTCTCATGGAGAGCCAAATTCTAGATACAAAGTGTGGGAACTAAATAGTATTTCAATCATATTCCTATGACCCCGGAAAGTTAGGATGTTCTCTGAAAAGGGACCATTATTAATAAGAACATTCATCTTCCAAGCATCAATTTTCAGTGGATATTAGTAGTTTTCACGGAGGGGTAGAACATGATACTGTTTCTTTTGTCCAAAGATAAACTCAAACATGACTCAACATATCAGGTTTTACATGGGACCATTTTTGGTTGTATGGTCTTGACAGATTGAACAAATGTGCTGTCAGGAAAGGACTATGGGTGGGTAAGAAATCTCACAGTATGCGCTTGGGTTTCTGCTCACGTTCCAAAGACATTATCGAGCCATACTTGAAACCTCAATGGTGGATGAATTGTCAAGACCTCGCAGATCGTAGTGCAACTCAGTCAAAAAGGATTGGAAGGTGAGAGGTTTCCGACCCTTCTAAGGGTTTTTTGACCGACAAGAAAAGGTAGAAGGAACCGTGAATTTTGTTGAAGAGTGCAAGAAGATAACTCGGGATTTTCGAATTGTGATTGTTTGTTCAATGCTGTTTTGCATTGGTCCTTGATTCTCCTTCCATAATGGCCAATGGTTGCTTCCACAGATCACTTGTTTTTGACGATCAGACACGCTGTTCTTGAAAATGTGTAGGAGTTTCCCTGGAACAGTGGCTTGCAAAAAGTATTTTGCTATTGTGTACAATTACACAAATGGAATCTCCAGGAAACTAACACATCCTCATCTTCCCAACTACCCTTGGAAGGGATATGTTAGTTTCTAGGAGGGCAATGATAAGATATGTGAGTGTTCAACTAGTAACTAGTACATGACGAACGAACCATTTAAAAGCCTATGTTTTCTCATTGCAGAGACATTGATGGACAACATTCAGCAGCGCAGCCAAATTTGGTTGTCAGGTGAAGGCCGTGAGAAATGGAGACCTGAAGATTTTGCCGGAATTTCATCATCAAACCTGGTACAACTGGTTGGAGAACATCCAGGACAGCCTGCGTAAAACTGACGGCTTTTTTTTGCTTGATGTGGTTTTTTTTCGTTGTTTTGTAAGGAATGACTAGGTGGTGGCAACTCAAATATGTGTTTTTTTTTCACCACAAAACTTGGGGAAGATGTCCAATTTGACTCATATTTTTCACCAGGGGTTGGTCCAACCACCAACCAGGTTTGCATGTGATATCGTGTTGTGTTCTGGCATTGGAGGGTGATAGATCGACTTTAACTCTCTCGGAAACCCCAAAAAAAAACGGTGGTTTTGAATAATGACAAAAAAACATGGCGTTCTGAAACAAAATGCTACTTCTTTCAATATGGATACATCTCAGAAAGAGGTGCCCTAAGAATTGGTTGGTTTCCTACTAAAAATCAATATAAATGAATTCATTGAGGCCGCAAATGTGTACAAGTTGTTTATATAATTTGGGTCAAGGATCACTCCGCAGAAAAAATCGTTGCAAACCACTGGGGTCCACCAAAACCGAGCTGATACCGAACATTAATTGAAGGCTAAGGATATTTGTAAAGCAGTGAGGTTTAATCTCTACTTGGACTATTTACATATCTACCTTTTTGTGTATAGCTGGAGCTTGAGGGTTTTTTGAAACCCTTTCAAAAATCATCCAACGTGGAACAGCTGCTGCTTAGTGGAAAAAAAACATCAAACAACAGCCAGCTGATGACTTGGCCAGGAGTGGTGCATCTCTCGACAACTCTGGTGGGGACATCGAATTCCTGCCTACAAAGTCATTAAGCCACCACAGAAGGATGGCTTCCGATGGTTTGGTTGCTGGAAAAATCCATCTCATAGCAAAAAAGTAAAAGAATATGAAGGGTGGTTGATGTTTGGATGTGTTTTTCTAAAGATAACACTTCCTAGGTACCAAAAAAAGGTATGGCTTTCCAAAAGATCTCCAGAGATTGAATCAACGGTTTGTGTTATCACGTCATCCGGCGGCTTGGACCAGTTCACCTTGTTGATTGCTGAATATAGGGGATGCAATACTGTTGATGGTTTAGAAATCCTGCGAACACCAGTTGAGGTTGGTAGTTTATCCCATTATTTTCAGGGTTTTAGCACCATCCTAGGTGGTGCAGGAGTTCTTCCATCAACAGTACTACCCAATCATATTGCGATGACAATAGGGTTATTTCCAGGATCCCATCATCAACCAATCAGGATTTGATGAAATGTCAGCTGAACGTTACGCACCTCAATGCCCCTCGCTTCCTCGGGACGCGTCCAGGAGGAGAAGTGGTACACCGGCAAATCCAAAGCCGAAGCAGCGGCTAAAGCAGAAAAGGACCTGGGACACAAGGCCAGTTGGCAATGTGGGTAACCAGGTGGACAATTTGACCGTTTTTTGGGAAGCCAAGAAACAACGACCAACAACAAAAAAGCAACAATTAATGACAAAAAAAACATATAACAACAAACAACAAACCACAAACAACATTGTTTGGAGTTCATCCATATTGACACCAGCATTTTGGGTTAATGATTTGTAAGATTACCAGAGCGACTTTGGGTTTGAAACATCAGCCACTTTTTCTAGATACATCGTGATTAGTTCACTATTGCTAGCCATGAATGATCCTACGTGATGCTTTTATATACTGTTTCTTTTCACTCCTGGGGAAATTGATCCCATTTGACAAAGTCCATATGTTTCAGATGGATTTTTTTCAAAAAAAACACACACACACACACACACACACAACTAGATGATGAAAACATGTCCCTGCAGAATAATTTCGGGGAGCTCGTTGGGAGCTCTTTGGATCCTCAGGTTCATTAACATAGCAAAGGGAAATCCACCATTTAAAGATGTATTTCCTATTGAAAATGGGGATATTCCATTGCTATGTTAGTTTACCGGAGGGTAGATCTATCAGAGCCGATAGTTTTTGTTTTGGGATGATGCCCTGGCTGGCCTTCAAACCTGGTCGGTTTGAAATGGAAGATTTTTGTTTGAGAAAACAAAAGTGACCGACATGAAGGAGAAGAAATCATGGAATCTTTGGTTTTGGGTTTTGAGGTTCTTGGGTTCCTACCAAGGTTGCTTGATTTTTGTTGATTGCATGTTGTTTTAATGTTGAAATGTCTGGGATCACTAGCCAAGGTCATGTTATCACGACTTAGTTCTTGAATTCCTTCGTCCTCCAGTCTAACACCCCTCCAATGTATCCAGGTGGAAGTGGAACAAGATGAAGATGTCTTGGACACGTGGTTTTCCAGTGGCCTTTTCCCTTTCTCAGTCTTTGGATGGCCTGAAGAGACAGAAGATTTCAAGTCATTCTTTCCAACCTCCTTGCTCGAAACAGGCGTTTCGTTTTGGCCAACTCGGGTGTTGGAGGATTTTTGTTGGTAAATTCAGGGCCAGAGAATTGAGATCACGGTTGATTTTTGACAAGCACTCAGCTATGTACCGCTCCAAATCAGATGTGTATTATATTATTATTGTGCTCATATATCATTCATATACCCTCCTGGCAAGTACCAATCCTCACCAAAAAAGGCACTTTCGAGTCGATGATTTTCCAAACTCCCCGAGGTGGGAGATGTTATATAGTCCCTTAGAGATTAGTTATATATGTAAATATTCCGTGGTCATACTCGAAGGTCAAACCCTGGTTGAACTGCAGTCATAAGTGGTCAAAACTACGGATACAGCTAGCTCAAATTCAACAAGACTGGTTTGGGACCCATCATTGGTTCGTAGTTGTCTCATGGATGTTCATAGGGTTCATGAACCACCCCAACGCATCAGGCTAACCAGCTATAAAAATTCCGGTTCAATCATCTCAACTGGATAACCGCAGTTGGTCTATCAACAGTATTTAGACCCTTCTATTTCACCATGTTTTTTTGGGTCCTTTGGCCACCAAGTCTTGAAAGAGGCCATGATATCTTGTTCTTCTGGGTGGCACGCATGGTGATGATGTCCTTGGGTCTCACTGGCAAACTGCCTTTCCACACCGTGTACCTGCATGTGACTGGACCCGGCATGAGATATTTCTGGGTGTAGCAAGTGAATTGTCAACCAAACATGCCAAGGATTGGCCAAAAGATGGCGAAATATGATAGTTCACCCAGATATTTTGGGATGTTTTGAATTTGTGAAAAAATAATTTTCTGAGGATCAAGATAAAACGGCTATGAAACATCAACATCTTCCAGTTTGAGTTTGATTGATGTTTGAATCCTCGGTGCAGAAGGAGACATCCATAAAATGGCACCGGGAAATTGGTGGTTATCCCCTTACCCTTTAAAAGGGGGATATACCCAATAAATACCCACAAAAAGAAAGGTGTATATGGGGTTGATCATTAAGGGGCCCCCATCCCAAGGGGCCCCCACCAGTTTCATTCCTGAAGATGTCTCTTTCTTAGGAGGCTGGGAATCCTGCAGTCGAAGAGGTAGCAAGTAGGCACATCTTTTTTATTTGTTTAAGTCAAGCTGGTAAGTCAGTCAATAAGAAGTGAGTGGCTAAAGTTTATGAAACATTCAGAGAATCAGAGATGTTTTTTTTTGCAAAACAAAAATTTTAAAGTCTCTCTCTCTTTGTCATTGTTGTATGTTTATCAACAGTATACTGGTACTATTCGTGCGGAAAAAGATCCGCATCGAAGTTGGAACTTTTCGTCCAGCTTGGAAGCCGATTTCTTTACATCATGTGGACCACGGAAACAAAGGCCCCCTGTGGGTGTTGTTTGGATTTGATTTTCTTGGGGCATGAAATACTAGCCACTTATCTTGGTAAAACTCTGGTATTCCTGACCTTTGGGGTGGGATTTTTGGAAATGTAACCCACTATCTAAAAGAGTTAAACTTTTAGTACAAAACGCCAAAATGTTGACGGTTGCCTATGGTTATATAGGAATCAATGCTGCGAGTGATGGAAAGGAATGATCTCATCATTCACAAAGCAGTATTTTGGTTAGCTTGGATTCGGATTCAGAGATGTGTTTTAATGCTAAAGTCGTGTGTTTCCAGGTCCATTCATTTCTACTTCATCCACCTACTTCCAAGATTTCCACTGGAACAAGCTTTCGGAATGATGGTTAAGGGCGGCATCATCATCATCATCATCATCATCATCATCATCATCATCATCATCATCCAAATTGTTCCCCAAGGCGATGGTACGCGATGCTCATGGAAGGAAGATGTCTAAAAGTTTGGGCAACGTCATCGATCCTTTAGAAGTGATTGATGGTATTGACTTGGAAAATCTACACAAGAAACTGTCACCTCGGCTGCATGTTTTTTTGGTGTTGACAAGTAGGGAAGGACATGGGTGTTGGACAGAAGGCCATGGAAGAAGGGGTGTTAGTTTTTCTTTGATAGCAGGAAATGGTGGAAAGTGTTTCATGTTGGCTGGGAGAGTTTTTTTTAGAGGTCCAAAGTTTCTTCAGTTTTTGTTGGGAAAGTTAAACTCTGAATGTGTTGAGATGACTGATAACATGTTCATTCAATGTGTTTTTTGGAGGAATTGAAAAGGGAGGGTCAAGTTTTCTATGAGTTTCAAACGGGTATATAACGTGTTTCTTTAATTTACTGAAAAGGTGTGTGTTTTTCTAACATGGCAAATAACTACTATATAGAAACATGATTTGTCTATCGTTTCCAAGCAAATGGCAAGAAACTCCAAGACATTACACAACATCAAAAGCCCCACGCCAGAAAAAAAAAAAAACATATTGTCTTCCAATTCCTATTATCTTTGTTGTCTTCAATCAATGTGACTCCTCAAGGGATGTCCGATTTTCAGGCTTCTAGATTGACAAAACTGATGATATTTCCCAGATGCTCCGTGTCACCGTGTATGGAATATTTAAATTTAAGCCCAATGTATTGGTAGGGGCTCTTCCAATACTTGTGATTGGGAGGCTGAAGCAGGCCGATTCAGGTCATTCATTTGAGAAGCCCTTGACTTTCATCACAACCTTCGTGAAATCCTCGGAAAACTCACGGAGACGTCAAGCATTGACCTCTCCAAGTCAACCTGTTGAGTTCCCCGAAGGTTGGATGTTGTTGTGCAACAAGAAAGGGGCTGTGCCTCAATACAATGGGGTGTTACACTTGCTAGTTCGTGATGCTAATGCTGATGATGTTGAACCTTCCGACATGGGATGTTGGTATGGGTTCAGTCCTGCAAGTTTCAATGTTCTTGGATGTTTCCTGTTTTTCTGTACAGTAGACCTCTTTTTCGGAGATACAGAAGGAATAACCTCCCAATAAGTCACATCCTCCCACAGAGTTTTTGGAGAGTTTGGGATTTTGAAATATATCATTTGCAGTTGAGTAAACCAAACCATTTCTAGATTATAGATATAGTATGTTATATCAACAAGTTTTAGGTGGCCATGTTTGCCTGCTTAGCACTGGCAGATCAGCGATTTACCTAGGTATGAAGGAAATTTGCCAGAGAAGGACACTGGTCTTTTCCTGTTCAAGTCGACTGGTTGGGTAAGGAATCTCTTGTAAGATGTTTAGCATGTGCTGGTTCACCTTATGGATGATTGACCACTACTGTTGGCCATACAAAATGGAAGAACAAGTTTGTTACTATTACCGTTGCCATCCGTTGCCACTCAAAGTGATCGTCTCTTTGAGAGTACGAACGCAATCGAAAGCGGACCTTTTTGACAGATGTCATGGGCTTAGAAAATAAGACTGAAAACCCAACACGTCAACATGGCAACATGTCTGGACATACAGATTTCGGAGTCGGATCGACGGGTATAGATGGAGTGATATCTAGGTGGAGGTTTCAACAAATTGTTGAATATTCACCCCGAAGATTATGGAAATGATCTAATTTGACGAACATATTTTCCAAAGGGGTTGGCACTTGGGACATGCAGGGTTGCTTTGCTTTCCGACAAGTCATTGATCGCGTTTGCATGTGTATTATGCCTTGCATGCTGCACGGCGTTAAAAACCACTAACCAATACTGTAGGGTTTTAAGTTCAATCGGTTCTTTGCCAGGAAATCAGCTCGATTCATTGTGCAAGAATCATCTCAAGTGTATCCAGCCTGCCACATCAAACATGATTCCAGATTCCAATTTCCAATTTCAGAGCAAAAACACACATAAATTATGATTCACTTCTATTTGATTCAAAACAGTTTCACTCACTTTGAGGAGATTGAGAAAGCCAAGAAAGGGCAACAAGCAGATTATCCTGATGGCATTCCAGAATGCGGCGCCGATGCATTGCGCTTTGGTTTGTTGGCCTATACTCTTCAAGGACGCAATGTAAACTTGGACATCAATCGTGTGGTGGGTTATCGACATTTTTGTAACAAGGTCTGGAACGCCACCAGATTTGGTTTGATGTACTTTGGAGACTTGGTTTTTATAATATGTTTATTGTTGTTTTTATGTATTGGACGAACTTGAAGTGGTTGTTTTTGATTGTTGTTTCTGAGTATAAAGTGATTTTACAAAACACATTTGCCAAGTTGCCTTTCTTGTTTCCGCTGGACACGCCATTAAACTAAGGAGAGGAATTCACTTTCCCAGGTGCTTTACGTCCTGATCTTCCCTTGGCTTGGGAAGATCGTTGGATCCTTTCACGTTTGTCTTTTTGTGCTCAGAAGACCAATGAAAGTCTGGAGAAGTATGAGTTTGCCAATGCTACAACTGCCACCTACAGTTTCTTTCTCTATGAGTTATGTGATGTCTACTTGGAACTCTTGAAACCTCGTTTTTATGGCGAAAGCTCTGATGAGCAGATCTTAAAAGATCGTGATGTGGCACGACATATTTTATATGTTTGCCTCGATTGGTCCATGAGGTTGATGTATCTTGGATTCAGTTTCCAGTGGTGGTTTGCCGAGTGGGGAAAAAATATGAGTTTGCCTGCCCAAGGAAATAAGGTCTAATTAATAGGGATCCTTATCATGATTTAATGTAAAAAAATCCCTATATAACTGGGTAGGAAGGATGTCATCCCCCATATACCTATATAAATTAAGGGATGATCAAGATCCATTGTCCCTTAAAATTAAGCCTATATGATATTAAAGGTCCTTATTTCCTTCCAGGGGGTTGGCATTGGGGCGCCACTTCTTTAGATTGGTGTAAGAATCCATTTTTGGAGGAGACGTGAGGGAAGAACTAAGGAATTCTTTGGGGTGGAGTTGAAGAGACCACACATCACGGATGAAGATGACTTTGATTGAGGTTTGGGGGAGTCATTATTTCTTGAGAACTGGCTAGATCCGTTGGAAAATGATGTATCACGGCAACATGCTGATTACCCACTCGTATAAGGGAAACCTATCTCAGAAAAAAAGAAGGTGATCCCGATAAATCAAATACAGTCAACAGTCCAAAAAGAATGGTAATAGTTGAGGAAGGGTTTCGCGGTACAGTTCTAGGAGCTACTGGTATTTTGGTGATAGGCTTTAAGGTGCAGTTAAACCAAGTCACCCCAAATTATTGGAAATCCTACCAGCAGAAGCTACCAATTCTATCAGCGCTTCCCGGAAGGGCGCTTGGTCAGGGAAGCACCAGTTGGGATCAGCGTGAGGAAGACATACATACCTTTCACCTTACCAAAAATAGGTTCAAAAAAACATGGCCATGAGCCATGAGACATGCTATGTTTTCAGGATTTTTTTGGGGGGAGGAGGAGACTGAAGCTAGACTCCTAATGTCTTTTAACAGCCATATAAAAACTATAAGCAGCTTCAAGTGCTGAAAGAGGATCCTTTTTTTGGGGGGTACTCTCTTCAAACCTCGGATTGGGCTTTCCTTACGCCTTACAGGTGGCCGACCTCCCTTAAACCCGTAAGTAAAACAGCATTACGGCGGGGAGATCACCATGTTGGAAATTCAGCTGATCCAATGACCAGTTTCCTTTTTGGAAACCTGAGCATCTTTCAAGGCATCCGATGCTTCCATATCTCACAGAGGAACTTTACCAACGATTGCCTCCATCTCCTACGAAATGCGAGAGTATTACAGTAGCACCTTTCCCTATGGGTGTACATGCTTGGAGAAATGAAGCATTGGAGAAGGAAATGGAGGCGAATGTCACGGAAAGTGATGAAAGTGAATGATTGCAGGTCTTTTGTGAAGATCAATCTTTCAAACTGAACTCCCAGAGTTGTTGGTTTGAGATACTTTTTCTGATTTTTTTGACATAATATGATTGATTGTGATATGTATACAGTTATACAGATACATTATATGTTAGATTATATGTTTCTTTGCTTGTACAGTAGGTACTTTTACTACAGGTAGTAGATCATCAATTTTTTGTTGGCTTCACAGCTCACATTCAAGTGAAGCAGCCAATTCTAACAACAGGATTACTTTGGGCTTATCAATTCTATCAGTCATTTGAGATATCATGAACTACCCTTACTTGATGAAACGAGTTCTTCATCAAACTGAAAAACAAAACACCCCTGAGCAACGTAAAGATAAATTGGTCATTTAGTTTACATCTTGAGAACTATAGAACTATAGGACTACACTTCAATACTACCCAGGCTTCCATGTCCAGAAGCTGTAGAAAACTGCCCAATAAAGCGCAAAGAGTTGGCAGGTGACCAGTGAGATTGCCAAGCAATTCCGATCTCAAAAGACATCCTTGGGATTTTCTCCTGGAGCACGACCAGATGCCTTCATTCGGCATAGTGATGAGACATCCTTGGCACAAGTGGAAAAGTTAAAGAACCAGATCTCTCGTATGGCTGGCTTTGGTTTCTTTGAACTTGGAAAGGAGGTTTTGATTGGTAAAAATTTACCCTTCCTCCCATAATCATGGAAGCGGAAAATCCTCCGAAATGAAAGGAAACTAATATTGAATGGACCCAGGTTCCACTTCCATGACCATGGGAGGAAGGATGGCTGATCTTTCAAAAAATACCTAAAGATTACTGGAGTTCAAGACCTCAACTTGGAGTTTCATGTGGACTTGAGTGGTTGATGAGCATCAGTAGGTGTGACCTCAATGTAGAGTACACCCCCACAAATTATCCTAGCAAACCAAAAATGGATGTTTTGGAAGAGTCCCTTTCCATTTTCAGGTTGGAATTGTTTTGCGCGTTTCGGGTGTTTTTTGGGGGGAGGAGGAGTGGTCGCCAAGAAAAAAAAAGGTTGCAATCTATTTTAGAAAAAATGTGTTTATACAGACTCAACAATAGTGATAAAAGGAAAATATACCATTTGCAGATGTTTTTTGTTCCTCTCAGAAAAGAGGAATGTTCATTGCAGTGTTAATTGAACATCCTATAATACAGTCTATCCCAAATATGCTGGAACCCAATGGCAACAACTCCTCTTCCAACCAACCATGGAAGGGTTTACCTATTCGTTGGCAGTGTTGTGGATTATCGAACCGGAAAAGGGGATATATAAATTAAGCAGATGATATTCCAATGCTGTTTGGACCATACCTAGACCAAGTTACTGTATATGATGTACCAACTATATCCAGTTAAGTATATCTATTTCATATGTATACATATACATTCATGTATATGTATACATTAGATATCATATTATGTACAGTACATACATATATGATTTCAATATCCCATCTCAAGAAAAGGGGGGTGTGTTTGGATCACCGCAGAGGTTCCATCCAAGTGCTGGATGGCAAAGCACCAGATCCTCAAGGAACCATGAGAGATGTAGTGCACCTCGTTTCGGCTCGGGTTGTGGTTGTTTTTTTGTTACTTTCTTTCTGGAAACAAATGAAGGGGGTAGGGTGTTATGGGTTGTTGATGTTTAAAAGAGTTTGGTTATGTTTGCTTGGGGGATGATTATTAGAAAGGCTTGTGTTTTTTTTGTGTTTTTTCAAATTCAGGGAAGAAGCAATTGACCAGATGAAACATCTTCGGATGGAGGTTAGGAAGATGAGTTTCCTGTTGAAAAGAATGATGTTGAGGGACGGTTTTTACAGAAGTATCTCAATGAAAATGACGATGTGTTTGATTGGGAAAATTGATGTTGAAAGATGGCTATGTTTGAAAGATGTTGAAATCTAACTAATCTTGGATTCGAAGCATGATTCTTCAAGCAGGACGCAAGGAAAGGTTCCTTTTTCATTTAAATTGAGCCCCTTCTTCAATAAACCAATGGACATGAAGATCAAGTTGAGTTTGAGGCGTCCTTTTCTTTTTTACTTAAAAAGAAACAGTCGACCTGAAAACATGGAAGTGTTTGATTGCCTTTTTGTTCGCCATGAGGAATGAAAAATGTTTGATCTACACCAAAGTGGAGGGTCTTGACCTCTCCGGTGAGAAAGCCAAGTTGCAGAAGAAGGCTCGACCACCGACGTTTTTTTGGGCCAACAAAGGGGGTCCTGGGGAGGTTCAAGGTGACAATGAAACAGTTTCAACCTGGGGTTGTGGCTTTGGGTCTCAAGTCTCCCTCTTTTTTTGGGGGGGGGAAAGCTTGAGATTCCCCTGCCTCCCCTTTAAAAAAAACGGGAATCTTCAAGATGGAGGCTACTGGTAGGATGATTAGGATATAAGAAATGGGTGTTTTTTTACAGCTTGGTGAAGTAGGATTTTTTTTGTGTGGCCTTGGATGAGTCTGACTTCATTTGTTGTTTCATGCAGATACATACGTAGATGTTTTGTTAGATGCGTACTTCAGCAATCCATTCTCAAAGTCCAACACAGTTGACCTGAGATCAATATTTACCCTCCTGGGAACTAACATATCCCCTGAAAAGTCCATTTTGAAGATGATTTTCCTTTTCCCCAGGTGGGATATGTTAATTTCCTGGAGGGTAACCACTCTTAAAGAGGATTGGGGTGAGCTGACTCAAAATGAACAATACCAGGTTTACAATTTGTTCACAATTGGTCATGTTTGTCATTGATAGGTTCCAGCTCTTGGAACGGGTGATTCACAATGTTTGAGGTGTGTAGCACATAAATAGTCTCAATATTGCACTGCCATTCAACTTTACAAATGTTAAGTTTACCCAAATGAATCTCACGGTTTCTATTGATATGGTGCCAACCTCAACCCTTCCATGGAATACGGGGTCAACATGATTTTCGCGAACTTTGATGCCGATCTTGCTTGGTAAAGCCTTGGACATCAATGAGTCAATGTGAAGGCCGACTTTCTTCACTCAAAAATGGATGCAATGAAATTGATTAGAAGCCAGTAGACTCGAAGATTTGTGTTCCATTTCGCAGCTGAAATTCGAGACATTGCCATTTGTGTAGTAAGCAATGTTAAAAGGATAAGAAACACGTGGAGCAGTGAGTTCTTGAGGTGCTTATGGCTAAATCATGAAAGTCACTCTTGCATGTTGATTAGCCTGAATGTTTATCATCTTGGGACATCTTAGGTGCAAGTTCTCTTGGTAAGCCTACTATATACCCTACATTAAATACTCCCAATTTCTTCGGCCAAGTGCATGTTTAATGATCTCGTTTTCAGGTCACGTCAGCTCAGAAGATGGTGGAATCTTACAAGCAAAAGATGGCGGTGCCGGGCTATGAAGAGAAAGTGCCCGCAAATGTGAGAGAGCAAAACACCATGAAGATGCAGGCATTTCATGGGGGGGTGAATGATAGGTGAGTATAGGTTCAACCTTAATATCTGATGTTCATTTTCAGGAATTATTATTGTGTTATTATTATAAATGGATAGGGTTTCTCCGAATCTTTGAAGGCTGTACACTTTTGAGCAGCGAAAAGGAAAAGACCGGTATTTCGTTGAGAAGAAGGGAAAACGGAATCCTATGTTTATATTGATGGGATAATCTTACTCACTTATATACTAGTAGTAGTTATTTATAATATGATTATGTGATATATGTGTATTTATTTATCTATGGGGATAAGAATCCCATCACTAACCAACCAGAATTTTCATGGTTCATATCACTGGTGGATGTTGTTGTTGTACACTTGAGGTGAGGTTTCGAAAATCCTGGAATTAACTAAAGATTTGTTTGAAGCTCATCCATCAAACCATGGGGTGGGTTGGGATCCATGGTGAGAGCGACTTGATACCTTCACCCGACCAGATTTTGGATGCTGATTCGTGGGGAACCCTGAGTCGATTTAGGGGCTTGGGAATCGTATTTTCTCAACCAACACGCAAAGATTTCCAGATGACACCTTAGCTTTTGACCCGTAACTGCAGGCTTTGGAGTAGCCGCCCCTCCCTTTCTCTAAATAATGTGATGTCATCCTGGTGACCACTGGTATTATGCAGATGGGCAATCCCAATTAATTTTATCTAGTCTTAGTGACAAGAAGCAAATTTGATTGACGAAACGACATGAAACTATTCAGTGACGGGCCAAGATTCTGGGTACAAACTTTAAAAAAAAAGAAATCCGTTTTCTACCATCAAATCCAAAAAGAAATCCCCCCCCCTCCCAACAATGTCCACAACGTTTTCAGAGCGGATTATTGTCACACCTTTTTTCCAGGCATCTCAGAAAGAACTGGAGGAATTGGAGAGAGCTTTGCAAGGTCTTGAGCAGGCCATGAACGGCAAATGATTTCCTGCCCCCAACGGTGATGTTTCTCACAAAACCCGCAGCGCTTTAAGACGCCATGATACCTTGAAGCTCTTGCTTCAGGGTACGACCCTGTACAGATCGCAAAAGAAAGTGCAAAAAAGAGTGGGGGGGAGGTGGTGTGGTAAATCTGGGAGAATTGCCTGCGGAGTGTTTTTTTTGCTAGTTACTAGTTTCTATTGCAAGTTGGTGTTTTTAACAATACCACCTATTAGACAGTAAGGATGTTTTTGACAATCTCCATGTTTTTTTTGGTAGGTGGCCTGTACGCACTGCGCAAGTGGCGTTGGACATGCATCCCAAAGCTGAGGTTGCGGTGCTAGTGCCACGAAGTACGAAGTTTCGGTGCTCAGAAGTTGACCTTTGACTTCCATGACGTCCTGAAAAATGATAGTAAAACGACATCACTAAGGACTTCAAACCCCTTAGAAATAGTAGTTATGGTTTCAGTGTGTGGGCAACCCTTCTAGTAACAGCAGGTGAAGGTTTAGTAGTTGTGATCCTGGAGGCTGAAAATGGAATAAATCCTTTGGGATTTTGGGAAGGGGGCAATCCACCCAAGTAGTTTAAGGATGGGGAATCATCCACCTGATCAAACCCGTTGACCAAACATGTTGACCCTTGTGTTCACGAAAAACTCCATGCATTTTTATGTTGGAAAAAAGTTGTTTTTTCAAAAGTTTGTTGGGGGATTTGATGGTATTTGATGGATGACTCCAATTTTACCGATCCTAAATGACGAGCAAAGGGGAGACAACAAGGTGAGAGTTGAGCAGCAATCAGACACGCCTGCTGTGGCTTTTTGGATGAACTTGGACCCGAAATTTAGGAACAAGACCGCAGGCTTGGGCAATGTTAAAAGCAAAAAAAATGATATCCAAAAGATGAAATATCTAAAATGTCCGTATTCTTGCAAATCAACCTTTGCCAAGAGAGTTTATAGAAACATGGTTGTTGGAAGAGGTTTATAAATGGCAGGAGCTGTTGGTGTTTGTTGGGTCCAATTGAATCATATGGATATGATTTTGTACGGAACACACGTGAAGCTTGGTGAATCGTAGTCCTGCCAGGTCACTTCTCCCGGATGGGGGCGATACACTACTTAAGATGAAATGGATGTTTCCGAAAATAGTGGTAGCCCCAAATCATCCATTTTAATAGGGTTTTCCATTATAAACCATCCATTTTGGGGTACCACTATTTTTGGAAACACCTAAATCGCAATCATATCTGAGTTTTATGAAATGGGTGGAAGAAACAGAGAACCAACACCTTCTTTGGATTCATGTTCAGCATATGGCAGCCGTTGTTCTTCAGATAAAGACTTCTAAGATGAGTCATCTCTTGCAACAGCAACCCTCACCCGACCAAGGAAAATCCTCCCACAACAACCTTCATTCATCCTACTGAAACCACATAACTTACCTAGATATTCTATAGCACCGGCAAACCGAAATTCCAAGAATAGTTCGTGACTACGAAGATAAATCCCATAGTTAAAGATAGTACTCGACCCAAAGTTCAAAGTACTGTTACTGTTGTTGTATCTATATGGAAGACAGTGTTTTTGTCGCGATTTTGTCGCGTGTAGGTATATTCAGAAAGATGTGAATATGCATAATATATCGCAGCGTCAAACATTCAAGTGATAAAGATATGGAATGATTAGACCGTATTTAATCGGATTTTCTCAAAGTGCCACATGTTGAGGCAAATCGCGTCTTGCTGAAGGCGTCCCTATTTGAGTTTCCCCATAATGCCACTCCTTCAAGGACAGATAAGAAGCGACCTACCTGTCCCGAATGCTGGCCAACTTCAAATTATTAAAGTGGTCAAAGCAGGTCTCACACCCAAAACGACCCTATTTAATTTCAGCAACTAGACATAGTTCAAAAAAAAATGATCGAATCCAGATGTATCGAAATTCAACAAGAAAAAAGATGAGAATCAGAAAACACCCAAGACTCTCACCCAGACTTTCAGATGTTTGTCCCTTTTTCGGATAGATGTTTGTCCCCGCGAAACTCGCCATGGCGCCTTTAAGCCTCGGTCGTCTCAGTATCGCTTTAAGCCTGGTGATCTTGTTGGGTGGCCTAGGGAGTGGAGAATTATGAGAAGATTCTTTGCCAGGGAGGGTAGATATTCTGGGTGAAACAAAAATGCCACTGATTTATATGGGTCTTTCCAAAAATAGGGGTATCTCAAAATGGATGGTTTATAAGGGAAAACCTTATTAAAGATGGATGATTTGGGGGTACCACTATTTTCGGAAACACCCAAAAAACCTGGAAGTGTAACATAGCAGCTGAAAATGGATGGTTGGAAGACTGTACTTTTCTTTGTTGGGACGGCCTGTTTTTGGGGGCGAACTCTTAGTTCCAGGGAGGTTGTATAAGTTGCATGGCCATTGGATGTTTACCAATCAAAAGGTGGTGTTGATTGGATTTTGTTTTTAGATAAAAGAACGTAATGACCCATTTTATGATGTATGGTTTCTTTCATTCCGATTCATGACACGTAGGAAGATATAGTTTCAACTTCGCATGTTGGTTTCAAAGTCGCACCTCTTGGCTTAGTGAGGGATGAATGAAGATGAAAAAACATGTGATACATGAGAAACAAATCGGCCCCCTCTATACAATGATACCGTTGAAGGACAAATTTTGGCCACTTGTAGTTGGTGATATTGGAAATATTGGCGTACTTTTTTTTGGTTGAACACCTCCCAACTGCTTCGCCAGTGGATGTGTCTATCAACCGAGTAGTTCAGCCGTTCAAGAAAAGAAAACACACCTTGCACAAAGCTGGAAGGAATCCATTTGAGGTGTATCAACAATCAGGTGACATCCCCCTATGAAAGATCATCAGGTTATCTACAGATCACTTCAGCCCAGTGGGATTAGTTCCAAGAAGTTGCCCAGAATGTTTTTGTTGGAAAAACACAACTTCGAAAACGAAGAGCACCAGCTCCTGAAGGAAAAAAAACAACAACACAGCATATAGATACGTACCTCACAATTCTTTGTGACCTTTTGTGATGGTTAAGTGACCCTTTCAAAGGTTGGAATCGTGACCTCCAACGATCGGGGATTTTAAAAAACTTCACGCATTGGATCACCTGGGTAAATCATTTATATAATCATTTAAGGATCATGTTTGCATAGCTAAGCTGTTGGTTTTTTGGGAGGTGGTATACCGGTATACCTTTAAAGCACTTGAAAGATGTTGTTTTTTCCAGCTCACCAAGTTGCCGGACCAAGGTTTACTCCATTGTTTGAACACTGCAATAGAGGCACGCAAGGGGTCATTGGAAATGGTGATTCCAGTCTATCATCTTCAGTTGTTGCTTTTAATTTGGAAACACATAGACTTACCCCTCCATAAAAAACGAACAGTTTCGCACCTGAAAGTAAGGTTTTCCTAAAAAGGAAAGGATCATCTTCCTTCACCATCCATTTTCAGGGGCGAACAAGTATGTTTTCGGGTTCGGGTAGATGACTTAGACTTGATATGACTTGATGATAACTTGTTGGTCTATGATTCATAAAAGTGATTTGGATCTGCCATTGACGGGAGATCCATCCATCGGGTTCACCACCATGGGAGAAACCCCGGGATATCCAAGTTTGAGAGGCGATGTTCGAGGCATCCCCGTGGTGTGTTGTACTTCCCAAAATGTTCACCAACAGGAAGGTGCTGAATATCATTTGTCGATAGTATGTGGTCAGTAGTCATTCGATGTCATTCGTCGTCCTCCTCGTCATCATCATCATCATCATCATCATCATCATCATCATCATCATCATCATCATCATCATCATCATCATCATCATCATCATCCTCATCCTCATCCTCATCCTCATCCTCACCCTCACCCTCACCCTCACCCTCACCCTCACCCTCATCATTTTATTCTTCATCATCATCACCCTCACCCTCACCATCTTATTCATCAACATCATCAGCCATCATCTACCATCATCTACCATCCTCAACCATCCTACCATCACATGCCATCACTCCTCAACGCATGCAGGTCAGTGGCCACTCTTCGCTGTACCGCCAAAGTCGCGGAAGTCGCGGCCCCCACGTCGAAGTCGAAAAAACGTGGCTCCCTTGGGCCCTGTGGCGCCGGTGCCAACACCAACGGCGTCGTTTCGACGCGAGCCTGGTAGCTGGGAAGAAGTGCTACAACAAATGGCACCGGAGGCTGAAAGTTCATCAACGGGGTGGTGGTTTTGAAGTAATTTTTGATTTTTACCCCGATTTGTGGGGAGATGATCCAATTTGACTTGCGCATTTGGTTTAGATGGGTTTGTTTAAACACCAACTAGTCATTAACTAGTTGGTTGGTTTCAATTGGGGTAGACGTTGGGATGTACCCTTCTGGGAACTAGTATATCCCCTGAGAAGGCAATTTGGAGTCGATATTTTGTCCTTTTCCAAAGGTGGGATATGTTAGTTGCCTGGAGGGTACCTGAGTAGTCAGAAGATCTCATTTTAGATATTTCATAGATGGTTGTTGTTTTGAATTGACTTTTATTGTTGGTTCTGGTAAAAAGTAGTAGCATATAATCACCCAATTGGCAGCACATACCACTTGTACTAGGTAATGTATTGATGTATTCATTTAGGTGGCTATAGGCTACCAAGCCCACCTTCTACCAGAACCAAACAAGTGCGAGATGTTTGCAAGGTAGCTGAGAAGTGAGGAAAACAACATCTAGGTGGTGGTTTCAAAAAATTGTTTAATGTTCACCCCGAAAATTGGGGAAGATGAACCCATTTTGACGAGCATATTTTTCAGATGGGTTGGTTCAACCACCAACCAGACATGGTTGTTTGGGTTATTTCGGAAGATTTTGGGGATGATGAAGTCACCCCTCAGGGAATCTGATGGGAATCGCTACTCAATTGTATTCAATTGTTGTTGATTTTCACCGCGAAATATTGAGGTTTCCATATAGATGAATGTTTCTCAAATGGGTGGCTCAACCACGAGGTCTTTTTTTTTCATTTAGCGATGTTTCGAACAACCGATTCCCCCCAAGTTTTGGTAGCGAATTGTAAGGGAAAATGTTTTATTCCAGAACAAAATCCAGGTTGTAATTCGCCCAGATTGCTATCAAGAGCACGATGTTTCACTGGGAACTGATATAGATACTGTATGCGTTCGCTGGAGGTTGAATGCCCTGGTGTGTAATGACCCATTGCTAGCAGCCGGTGATAACAAGGCGGAGAGTTAAAAATGCTAGCGATTGGGGTGAGAGAGCTTTACCGATCCTAAATGTCAGAGTTATTTGTAGCCTATCTCAGAAAATCACAGGCGAGCTGATTTCTCCTTTTGGTCTTTTGGTTTGTTTCCTAAATTGTATGGACGTGCCTTCGGAAACAAAACCAGATGTGTCGCGCGAATGCTTTTTATATCTGGTCCCCCGTGGGTGAGCTGCTTATGCTGTGATGTGGTGGTCATAGCTGGGCTCCGCGTTTCTGGTGTGTTTGGTGCGCTAGTGGCAGTAACAAGCGACGCATGGTTAAGGTGCCGGCAGCTGTTCTTGCTAGCCGCAAGTTATGAACCGAGCGGTGGCGTGGCACAGCTCGAGGTTGAGCCGTTTGAAGATGGCACTCCAGCTTTTGATGTCTTTACTGAGTCGATTTAATTACGTTCCTCTGTCTTGTGGGTGGCATCGGGCACCAAAGCCACTATACAACCTGGGACCTCGCGACCACGCCCGAGCAGAGGTCAGGGACAGCTATGAGGCCAAGGCATCCCGAGGTTCAGGGATGGTGAAAGGCCCGAGAACGCGCCAGGTTAGTTCTGGACGAGGTTCCGGGTATTTGGCCAAACACCGAATGCAAGTAGATGGTTTTTTAGTTCAAAAGGGGATTTGAAAATCCTTTTGTTTGAAGATAACTTTTGGTCAAGTATCATGGGCTTGGAAAGGAGGGCATTCAACCGTTTCATTTGTTTACAAGGCACGCTGATGGTGATTCAGCCAATCTGTTCTATGGTACTATATGATCTCACAAATTTTCACAAGGTCCCACCGCAAAGTCACAAAGGACAAATTGTATTTAGGCCGCTTTCTGCTTGGATCTGTTGCATTGCCCAATGAAGTCATCCACCCATTCCACACGGCGTTCTCTAGGTACACTGATAGCAGCAGGAGGCTGTTCGTGAAGTCCATATGTTGTTGCCCTTATACTCCCGAATGAACCCTGGTCCCCCCTTTTGAGCAGAGTCCCTATTCACCAGCCAGCGGGAAAAATATCAAAGAGGACTTGAGATGCGTGTGCCCTACAGTGGAGCGTGTTCTTGTGGTCGGCTTTTTGGCCTCCTCCTCCTCCCTCCTTCAATGGTTGTTTATGGGGTTCCTCCTGGGCCGGCTTGGCCTCAAGCGGTACTCTCTTCGTCAGTACCTCATGTTGTCACTACAGAGATTGCGCTTGGGGCTCAGGGGCCTCGCATCGAATTCAACTTGGGCCTTCTGCATTTTCCTCACTTCGATTTGTGGCGTCAAGTTTCTGGTGTTCGGCATAAAATCTTGGCTTTCAGATTCAGCTTTGGGGCAATCTCCTCAGCCAACATGCAGGGGCCAGACAGAACGTGATCTCATGGTATGACTTGGTCCTGAAGCGGCGGCCTTGTGTTGTCCGGTTGGAATGAAGGTCTCTGCAGCGATGGTCCTGAAGGTCGCACGAGCTCTTACAGGAGGCCATCTTGTTTTTCTCCTCAACACCACATGCTGCGAGATAACCCTACTCGTACCTGTCTTGTGTAAAGTTGCACAAAGACGTAGCCTGAACTAGACACAGGCTTTACCCTCCATGTCAGGTCGGGGCGACGACGCGATCCACACGGAGCATTTGGGGCTCCGCTGGAACTTGCTTTCACACAAGCTTGGAGTGGACTGTAAGTTGTGCAGGACCTTGCAGACGCTTGAGGCATTGTGTTTGGCCAGGTGTGGCTCCCGCACACTGATAAAGTGCTGGGATGGAGGCAGTCTAGTTTGATTTGCCCCATGCCGGAGATTGCTGGCTTTCTCCTGCATAAGCTTGGAAAAAGTTTATGGGGACAGTTGCAGAGGAGCATGCAACAGTTCAATGAATGGATCAATAGGTTGAATTTTTACACTTTGAAAACTTCAGTTGGTGGCATCCAGCTACGCTTAGCTATGAGAGGCCCATGCGTACTTGCTTTCCCGTGGGGCCTTGCCAATCATGCTTCACAAGTTGAAAGACGGCGCGACACCAGTGGCCAGTGAAGGGTATTAGCAGTGTGTTTTTCTTTCCGAGTCAAAAGTACAGACCGTTGATCCTAGAAATTCTGAAGGATGGGGTTGGTTAGTGACAAACATTCAGAGTGGTTCCGTGGCCTGAAGGAAAGGCCACGAGCTGGCGCGAGCGAACCCGCGCCCTCCTACAGGCAGCTGCGGCTTCGCCACGGTCTGTGGTAGGCGCGGGGGGGGGGGGTGGAATCTGGTTGGAAAGTCGTTCCGCGACAACGCCAAAGCGTCTTTTCTCATTGCGCCGCAGCTGATTGCGCGAGGGTCTTCTGACAGTGAAACAACAGACTCGGGCCAAATGCTCTCTCATGCATCTTGGGCCGAGCATGATGTTAGCTGTGGATAGGCGTGACATGAGTTGGCTCATTCAAGTCCGCAGACACATTTGGCTCTTCCTAGCGATGTCATCCAGACAAGAGCCGACCTCCTTCAAAAATTACAGAGCTAAGCCCAGAAAGGTGGCAAGAGCGGAGCCTGCCAGTTCAGCATAAATGCCTTTATGGCAAACATGGAAAATATCGAAGCAGTAGAAGAGCTCAGGTTGAGGATGTGTAGGAAGTCTCATGAGAGTGCTAGGCGTTCGCCACGGTCGAGACTCCAAGTATGTTGAATACCAACATGCGTTTATTTCATGTTCATGGTACGGCTGCAGGCACTGTCCAAGCTGCATGCCCAGAGTATGTTAAGGAAGATTCCGTCACTGGTGCAAATCGCCTTGTTTTGACACAGCATCCCAAACCAGCCTGAACACAAGAAGTTTAACACCCCAACTCCAAAACTGAGCACCGTTGCGAAGTACCGGGTGCACATGACGCTAATATTGCTCAAGACCCTCACAAGGTAGTGGGGGTTCTTAAATCAACGACCCTCCAAATTTTTGTTAGCACCTGTGATCGCAAAAAGAAAATCAAAATGTCAGGTGAGTCATTGATAGCCGGTCACATGTTGTTGCGACTTCTGGGTTGATAGAACAGTTTCATTACACCAGAGCACAGGTCAGGGAAGGCCAGACTGAAAGGAAACCTTCAGTGAAAGTGCAAACAGCGATTCACCTGCTCCTGGCCAGGAGAGTGAGCGTGGACGCTCCCTTCCCGTGGCCATCGCAATGCGAAGTTGGATACAGCACGTCATCATTGGAGAAGGTTCCTTTCAGACTGGGAAGGAGGTTTTTCTTCGTGATCCTAGTGAGCCCCACATGCAGCATTTATTGGGATTTCAAAGATGTTTCTTTACAACCAAGTCTGTGAGACTTTGTTTTCTGTTCATGTTGATTGGGGAGAGCAATTTCGGAGAGATACATGCAAAGTTGTGGATGAAATAAATTTGGACAGGTTGATTTTTCAGAAGGCCTCTATGAAGATTTTTGATGAACAGCTGCATGGTTGCATGCCGGACGAAGTCACAGAGGACAAAAATGGTTTCTGTTCATGTTGATTGGGAAGAATTCAAAGTTGTTTTTGACAGAGTTACTTTTGACGGCATGTGGATATGGCAGTGATATGATGGTTCAAAATCCACGTCACCAGTTAATATGGTAAATGGATGTAAATAGAATGAATCCAAAAACAGTTATTGTGATTGATGTTGGAAGAAATCCACATGATTTGGTTGGTGGCACATGTTTTTTTGAGCTCCCAACTGGATCTCTTCCATCAATTGTGTCGTTTCTGTTGTTAAACATTGCATCAATAGGATTTGAGGGCTACGCTATCCATCAAAACGGGTTGTAATGGTCAATTTGGGTTTGAACGTTGTTGTCAGCCAATTTTCAGACCGGTAGGGTAGCTTGGCACTAGGTTTTTCGCTAGATGGCAAGTTTTTCATGATGCTTTGGTTTGTTTGTGCACTTTGCGAAGTGGGGGCATGTGGAATTTCAATTCAAATGTTCGGTGCTATGTTGTAAGGAACCGATTTTGGAGTTCGATTCGGTGTAAAAACTCTTTGTAAAAACAAATGTTTTTGGTGATATTGGTACCCTAAATGGACCAATGAAGGTTGAAAAAATGGTTTTTCCTCTTTGGATATTATAATCGTTTCAATGGTGCATGGTGGGTGCTGTTCAGTGGCAATTGAGCATCCAGTATCGGTTGATTTTATATTTCGCAATTCACCAATTGGTTGGGGGTTGCGCACTAGGCGGGAGATTCTGAAAATGGTTTTCAAGTGGTTTTTTTGAGTGGGTCCTGCAATCAAACCAATATCCAGGTGCAGGTAGGTTTTTATGTTTCTTAGCGTTTACTGTTGTTTACCAAGGATTTGAGATGATTTGAGTAGTTTCGACTAACACATACGTAATATAGATTAATATATTTAATTGATTGAATGCATGGAAATATCCTTAAATTGTTCATGTTTTCTGAAAAGTTCATGTTTTCTTAATTCTTATTTGTTTCGTTCAAAGAGCAACTTGTTGGGATTTGTTGTGTCCAGGCGTTTCAAAAAGTCCACACCAACTGTGTAGGTTTGTGCCCTTGGGCAGAAGCAGCTGTGGCCACTGGTGCTTTAGCTGTTGTTTGCCTGGTGGAGAGTGAAGAAAAGGACCCAACGGGAACATCGGACATGGAGATGACCGGGAAAGACACAGGGAATCCGGACACATTTTTATGTGTTGAAATGAAACGTTCGGGTGAATGGACTCATTCAACTGTTTTTTAAACAGGTAAAAACCTACAACAAAAGAAATGGGATTTGAAAAGGGCAAATTGTATGCAAATCTCATCTTTTTTCGAGTTAGGTGCAAGAATACAATTGTGCCTATGTCCCAGTTGACCCAAACGAATCCCTACGGTGGGGTTTGTGACATCCCCGGATTTCAGTCCCCCTTAGCTCCATGCAAAACAACAGGAGGTGACGCAACGATTGCTGCAACATGGACAGCTCTTAAGTCGTGCCAAGCCACCAGAAGGCACCACAGGTGCCACCACCTTAGCAATAGCCCCAAGGTGTCATCAACTGCGACGTCTAAAGCACTTTGATAAGGCCAGCTGTTATGGGGGCTGGGTGGTGTTTGGGAAGTCCAGCTGTTACTGGTTGTATTTAGGAGATGTTGATGAGATATTGATGTGTCAGTTGTTGCGACAATGTGCGCGTTTGAAAGTGTGTGTGTTCTTGTTCTATGTCACTATGTTTTGCTTGGGGGTGTTTCATACTAGTGACTCTTTTTTTCCAAGTTGTAACATGTTATAACCAGAGTGGTTCCGTTAAAAAGAAACAAACACTAATACACAGCAATCAGATTCTACCAAGTATGATGCGACTCTCAGGTGTTTTACTTGGATAGTCCGCCACTCCATCCTGAAGGGGAACTTCCAAAGCTATGTCAGTGGAAGCTGCCAATTAACAACCCGGTTGTGTTTGTTGAAAAGACCTGTTCTGCCAAAAAGGCTCAAGTGAGCGAAGATTATTTGGATCATAGAAGTGATTTTTTGTTGAAGATGTCAATATCTCCAGATTTCGGGGCTGGTTGATTGGAATACTTAGGACCGAGGTCATTACCTGTTGACAAGTTAGTATTTCAGGCACTCGGTCTTTTTCAAAAGAACGCTTTAAAATGCGTTTGGAAAGGCTCGTATTTGGTGAAAGAGATAACACTGTATTAGATGACACCTCTTATCATCCAAAAATGGTCTACAAGACGAAAAAATAAACATATTCCAGCTTTGTAAACTAATCAAGTGTTGGAGATGTGATTAACTGCCAGCTACTGCACCACTCGTTTGCGACACATAACACACACTTATTGATATAGCATTATTTGAAACTCTTGCTGCAGACACATCGTGTAATGATGGTCATGTTACTTGTTGCAGCACGATAATTTCCGATTATAATTACTTTTGAGGGTCATTAAGCGCCTTTTTTACCCTGAAGCATCATCTTTAATTGAGAAACTGGTGCACAAGTGATCTCCATACATTCTGCTGACTATAGTCCTGAGAGAATCACAACATCCTTGTACCATTTGTAGTATAAGTCACCTTCGATACTTCCAAGGCAAGTATATAAGGAATGTGTACGACTGACTATGATATACAGTGTATAGGTATAGGAAAAATCATTCCAATGGGTGTTGTCTTCTCAGTGACTCCAAAACAAAGTGCCACACACCGAATTTCGCATGTTGGCACCCCCGAAGTCCACAAAAGGTCTGCGAATTCTTGGATTTTCACTTGGATGAAACAAAGGCAACTCAGCTGGGTGACTGCACCGGAAAAAGATGATGATGATGATGATGATGATGATGATGATGATGATGAGGATGAATAATTATGAAAACGTCATTCCAAGATAATCAGTCAAATTCTTGCGGAATTGTTTTTCAAAAAATAAGAGTCGAGTCATAGGTTGATACTGTTTTCAGAACTCCTTGGTTGAAGGTAAAAGGGTGGCACCTACAATACTCGTGTGGTCACCGTCATTGGCTTTGGGGACAACATAAGCTGCCATATGATATTAATTACAGAAGTCGAAAAACCTGCCAGAATCTTCAGTTGATCACTAGATGTCACCAGATATTGTGTTTTGATGATTATCCAATCCTCAACTATATCTCCAATTAAAGCTTGGTCTGCAATGAATGTAACGAAATCCCCATGAAATGTTCACTGGTATTTTGGATGCTTTTTGTTTGCAAATTCGTTGCACCATACCCAAGCTCATTGGTTGCACATGGGTGTTGCGCCTAGGTTCAACTGGCCCCTTTTCATCCACACTGGCGGTTCGAAGGTCGCAGTTTGGTGGGTGAAGGTGCGCCGGAGCCAGGAACAAAGGGCGAAAGGGAACCCCAACAAATGAGTGGGGGGTGGGTGAGGGGTCGTAGGTTTGGAGGGGGCAGGGGTGATGTAGGTTTGGAAGATGATTTTTTCCCTGAACCTTTTTGGGGTGATTTTTGGGTGAAGCATATGGTAGTTTTCAGGGGTGAACAAGTATAAGACTCTTTTTTACAGTAAGAAACTGACCAACACAATACCTGAGAATAAGAAATTGGAATATACGCGGCCTCACTACAAAGAGAAACCTTCAAGATTTCTATACAGGCTTTGTTTTGATACTACATACATATAAATTTGCTTCCCAAGAAAGCCAGCTATATATGCATTTACAGAAGCAGCGAACTGTTGCCATTTCTGAAGGGATCCCCTTTACTTTGCCTTGTCAAAGGCGAAGTGCCCGAAGACCCCCGCATCGACGCGGCGAACTATGTGAATCGTGCTCCGATCCCGGCGTTTCATTTTTTACGTTTCTTGACGGCAAAAAAAAGGATGTTTTAGGATCACCATAGGATCACCTAACAATTCTGAAATTGTGAAATAGTTTTAGGGGATTTATCCAAACTCAGAAGGTGAATTTACAAAAGGAAACTCCAGATTGCCCTCCCTGAAACTAAGATGTGATCGCACCTGAAAATGGATGGTTGGATTTACGACTAGTTTCCTTTTGGGGCACCCCATCTTCTGAGGGGCGAACTGTCAGTTTTAGGGAGTGTATTTGACAGGCTTCACAAAATCGCTTCAAAAATCCTCAAATCATAACATATCATAAAAACTGTGAATCAATTGAATTTGTTGGAAATTGTTGGAAATCATATCAAAATCATAGCATATCAAACATCATAGAACTGTTGGAAATTGATTGAATACTTTTTGTGTAAAAGACGTTTGTCACCCCACTTGCTGATTCGATTTGGAGCCAGCAGAGCCTGCTGACTTCAACGTGAACCACATCAAAACATCAAGGGGGTTATTTTGATTGGTTTGTGAACTTGGGCCGACAGATATACATACATATGCATTTCCATTGCCATATACATAGTTTGCACGAAATGGTGGCTATCAATTGAGCCATTTCTGTTCTTGCGATGCTCTCCGGGCAACTGACCCTTGAACTCCATTGCCGGACACTATTGAAAAATACTCTCAAGAATCGTTAATTATTTTCAACAAACCTTGTGACCATGCAGGAAAATAGTCTTTCAATAAGAAATACGTCTACAAGAGGCTCCCGTTTCCACCAGCTATGTTCACCATTGTTTATCGATGTTTATCGATTTCAATCTAGTTGCGAGTTTAGATGACCCATGCAATTTTTTGGGACGATTCATTTTGTTTTCGCTCGCTTTTTTTGGAGGTGATGACATTGCTTACTATGATCAAAGGATGCGATTGTATGCCAATTCTGCGGGATTTGCCATTTGATGGTTTTGGGGTTTTTTGGTTAGTAGTAATATGATGACATTTATCTTGTGAATCATCCATTATAGAGGTCGGTGGGAATGATTGGGATGGTTCAATTCGATTATTCGAACATGTTCACCATGGCATGCGCGGGAATTCAGGCGTTGCAGAAGTAGAATCAGCAGCAGCCAACCACCCAGCCGCGCAAGAAGGAGGACCAGAGGTGTCTCAAACCAATCCCGTTGGATGCAGTGAAGGGTGAAAGAAATCGGTGTGTCTGAAAAATGAAGGTTTGTTTCGTTTCCCCCCCCAAAAAAAAAATGAATGGAAATGATGTAGTCTGTAGTGTTAGGCCACTGGTGGGTTTTAGGACCCCTGAGGGTCGACATACCTGGTCAAAATGTTGCAGCGCATCTACCCGCAAGGCGACATCCCAAGAAATCTAAATCTTGATAGAAGAAACCCCGTCCCCCCCACAAAAAAACAGATCACCAAAAAAATATTCTGAGACAACAGCAATTGAAGGTTTCATCATCTTAGAATCTATGTAAGCAAACAAAGGTAAACTGGTTCAACTTGTGGAAATCATCTCATTCCACCAGATATATGTGCTGGGATCTAAACTCCCATCGTTCCCAGTAGTAGGGGATGGTCATCAACCCCATAGGGGATCACATATCCATTATACGGATTCCCTATCAAAGGTGGAATGACCATCCTGAACAAGAAGTTGATCGTCCCTGGCACATTGAAACGTGACTCAGCCATTTAGTCCCTCCCACAGCCAGCCATTGCTCCGTCTTTGAAGGCCACGAGTGCCTCAGTGGCTTTGCGCAATGCCTTGTTGCTGCGAGGTAAAGGTATAACAAGATGCCAAGAGGCGCCAAAAGCCAGGAACTGCTGTTAAAACAATATTTTGACCCAGGAGGTGTTGCTTTTCTTAAGTGGTTTGACAAAGATGTTTGGAATTGTCACCCGGAAACTTGGGGAAATGATTTCCCAATTTGTTGAGCATACTTTTGAAATAGGTGGTTAGATTTACCAACTAGTTTTTGTATCTTCGGCATTTTTGTCTGGGGTGAGAAAGCCACAGAACTCATCACGATTCTGGTTGGGAGATGGGCCCCGTCCTCATGAAAAAAATCATTGAGGATGACAGACATGACAGGTTGTCAAATGGCAAACAAACTCCTACGGAGCAATTTACACACAAAATCATACAATTCAATGATTCCCCTGGGTTTTGAAAGGTGCCTTTGTTTCCCTTCTTCGAAATTTCTCAAAGGAACCAACATTTTTTCGATGGGAGGGGTTTGCCTTCAGCGAAATAAACGTTTTATTTTCGTATGTAAGTTGCACGTTCAAAGGTCATTAAAGGTCGTACATTTGAAAAATCCACTGACATTCATATTGGATCATATTGGAGGAATGATGTTTTGAGTTTTTAGGCTTGACTGATTACACCCCCGCGGAACGAACATGGTGTAAGTTAGGGCTATGGAGGGAAAGTGCGTTGTCAAACCAACATGTTTTGGATATGCATACTAGTAGCTGTTGGAAGCGTAGCTGATATGTCACAATATGTCACATGCTGTCAGTCACATGCTGCCAGTGTTGACTTTCAACTTCAATGGACGAAGTAATAACTTAGCAACATGTTCACTATTGGATCATTGCCGGTAGCGAAGTAGGACAGTCAAGTTCCAATTGCATCGCATTACATGCCAAGTAGTCATAGATTGTTGTTTTGGTGATTCTTGTTGGCAGAGGGTGCCAACTTTTTTTGGGACATGGCTCATAAAGAAGAGTGTATGAAAGAAACCGTGGATTTGGGACCATGTTTAGTTTGTAGTATGCCGACCTTCACTTTTGAGATCGAGAAAATTATATAACATGTATTTTTTGCAATCACTTTCAAACTCAACAGCTCCACTAGGTGGTGGTTTCAAATATTTGTTTATTTTCACCCCGAAAATTGGGGAAGATTCCCATGTTGACGAGCATATTTTTCAAATGGGTTGGTTCAACCACCAACTAGTCCAGTTTGTTGGCTGAATGTTAAATGTTCAACTCATTCTTTCTGGGTTCAACAACGTCACCAAGTTCACGAACCCGTGATTTTCCCGTTGGAAACCTCCTTCCAGGTGTTACAAAGCTGCATAGATGATGGCAAAAGGGCCGCAAGAAAAAAGATGCGTGTGTGCCAGTGCCGAAAAGGATTTGTCGAAAAAGAAATGGAGTACTCCCTTCCTCCGAGAATTTGAGATGATTTTAGATGGTTCAATGGAAATTGGTCTCATTTATCATGGGAATAGACCTTTTCAAGGCAGCACGGGGACAGACTTGGACAGGTTCAAGCAATGAGTGGCCTGAGATATTCGACAATTCGTCATATTTCGTCATCTCAACATGCCTTTCCGAACAAAAATCAGGGCAACCTTGAAGTCACATTCCGTTTGAAGAACGATTTTTGCACCCCCCAAAAAAACTAAGGCGTGGAACCCCAAAAAATGGGTGTTCTTTTGACCCTAAGGCCAAGAAGGAAGAAACAGCAGCCGTGGGGAAAACTCAGCGCAGGGAGGGATTTTTTTTACCTCGCAAGTGGAGAGAAGAGCTTGCGATGGTTTTACTGGTTCAGCATAGTTCACCTAGTATGTATAGATGTGTAATTATTATTTAGAGATCCGAGATTTTTATACAGAAATGTTTCATGAGTTTGTTTCAAACGCCAAGATATCAAGCAAGTCTTTTTGGCTTGACAATCCCGAAGTTGAGATGGTTCAAACACAGAATTTTGGTTCGTTTATTGACAGTTCACCTATTGGTCCAGTGGGATTAAAGACTGGGGGGATTTGTTAGGTTTCTATCCGCTTTTGAATCAGAACCCGCGTTGTTTAGGCGTCCATTTAAACCAAAAAGGAGCTGAGATGTTGTTGATACAAGATCAACCATCCCCTGAGTGTTGGGCTACCCAAATGAGGTGTTTCTGTTTAAGAAAGCAATGATAAGTATTGAATTGGTGTTAGGGAAAATGAAATAAAGTAATATGAATCTCTAGTGTTTCGAGAAACAAATCCTCACAATCAACTTTTAGCTCCAATCTTTCCATGTTTTTTTTTCATGAAATTCAACTGAAGTTCACCACCAAAAGAAGATCTCTAAAAAATCTGAAGTTCACAAAAACACTCAGTTTTTGAATCCGTGGCGATTTTTTTGGTTGCCGAATCCCTATTGTTCCCCAAAAAAAGGTCGGGAAAAGCCATGCAACACATGAATTTTTCTTCGCCCAAATGTTTGGTCGGCGGAAAAATGAGGGTTTAACCACCCAATCCGAAACTACCTACCGTTGTAGGAGGGATTGCATGATTTTGTTGGGTAGAATCGAAGAGTTCTTTTTCTATTATGGCTTTTTGTGGGATTTTTGGATCCACATCATGGGAGATGCTAGGGACCCGGGTACCAGTTTGATGAGTTTGGAGGGGAGTTTAGGATCTTGGATAATGCAAGCTTTTGGGTGATGCAGGTCTAATAGTGGACAAAGAAACGACCTCAAACCCCCAACATTCGGTAGTTTAGGATGGGAGAATCACCCAGCTATTTCAGGAAGATTTAGGTTGGTGAAATATACTTTCGGCCATTCACACTCGATGACACTTTCAACCAAAAAAAAAAGCGACCTACTATTTTCTGACAGCTGATGTTTTTGAATGTGTTTCCATTCGCTGTGATTGGGAATTATCTATAGATATACCCTCCCCTGAAAACGAACATATCCCCCCACAAGCCTTGCCTTTTGGGGACATTCGTTCATTTTGCGGGTGGTGCAAAGGAACAAACTGTTCCGCGGGGTGAACAAAAAATCAACCTTTCCAACCAGCGACTTTTTACGGTTCCCAGAGATTCTTAGGTTGGGAGTTCTGAACCAAAAACACCTGAAAGCTAGCCAAACATCATGGCGTTTTTACGATTTTCGCTACATGTCCAAAAACCCATAAATAAATGTCTTCGGGTCCAAAAATCCAGGGTTGCGGGGTGGTGTTCCTGCTATGACGATTCTTTCTCTCGCGAATCACAGGCAGCCCCTGAAGCCCAAAAAACTGAAGAAGTCAAGGTGGCATGGGTGGCATGGCAAGAAGCCATGACTGGAGGGCCCCCCGAGAAAAAGAAGTCATACCAATTTTTGAAGGGGTCCAGCAAGATTCACTAATTGCATCTTTTGAGTGCAACCACAAGATTCGAAGTTTTTGCGTGTTGGGATTTCAAAATTCCATTTGACATTTAAAACATACGTTAGCTGCCAAGTCTTAATGACGTGCAACTGAAGATCCATGGCAAACCCAACTCTCCGTTTGGTTATTTCGGACATGGTCAGGCCGATGCCGCACCTGCAGCAACACCAACAACCACAGAGACACCAGCCCCTGAAGTGAAGACTGAGGAGCCTGCAGTGTGCCTTGAATGGTTGAACTTTGGCGGGGGGGGTTGAAGCATGTTATCTAGGTGGTGGTTTCAAATAATTATTATGTTTTCATGTTCACCCCTATTTGGGGAAGATTCCCATTTTGACTCATATGTTTCAAAGGGGTTGCAAGTTGAAACCACCAACTAGTTATTATAAATCGAAGATATTCATAGATTCATAAATCACGGCCCTATCCAAATACACAAACAAACAAACAAACAAACAAACAAAAAGCTGTGTTTTGCGCATGTTCCACAATAAATACGACCATAATATTTCGATGGTTCTTGTTGTTTTACAATGTATCAACTTCACCGAAGTCAAAAAAACAACAGCAAAGACACTGAAAAGATGCCATTTGAAGAAGTAAAGAGGTTTCGAACCCTCATGTTTTTCACGCCGTGTTGGTTTTATTGCTTCTACAGATATGAAAATTAGCAGAAGATCTGTCATATTGCCTCCTCAATATGCGAACGCTTTGAACCTGAAAAGGAACCCCCTTGTTTAGCATTAAGATAAAAAGTCATCTTCCAAACCTCCGTTTTTGGGTTCCATGTTCATTTTTGGGTTCCATGTTCGTTTTTTGGGGTGAATGTCAAGCCCCAATTAAAGATCCCTACCCCCCCAGTCCACAAGGTCCAACTCCCGTTGGAGATTCACTGGGCGGGCAGCATTATTTGCAAATTCCAAAGTGTAGCTGTCTAATTTCGGGTTTCTTTTAACATAGTAGAAATGAACTGGGGGCAAATTTTCCACAGAATCAAATATGTTATGCAGAGTTGTGGCTGTCTAACTGTTTTTGTTCATAATTTAATCTTGACATGTCTTGTTTATTTGAATTTTCAATGAGCCCAGGCAAAATGTGTCCTCGGGCAAAGAAGAGAAGCCGATCGAACAAAAAGTTGATGAGACACCTATCGAGCAAAAGGCTGATGCTCCGGCAGAAGCTGCCCCGGCTGAAGCAGCACCAGCAGAAGCAGCACCGGCAGCTGAGGAGGCCGCACCGGCAGTAGAGGCAGCACCGGCAGCTGAGGAGGCCGCACCGGCAGCAGAGGCCGCACCGGCAGCAGAGGCCGCACCGGCAGCAGAGGCAGCACCGGCAGCAGAGGCAGCACCGGCAGCAGAGGCCGCACCGGCAGCAGAGGCCGCACCGGCAGCAGAGGCAGCACCGGCAGCAGAGGCCGCACCGGCAGCAGAATAGGCAGCTGCAGAAACTCCAAGAAGAGCCGAGGCTTTGGGTTTAAAATTGAATCATTTTGAACGAGGGTCATAGGATACCACACGACTAAGAATACATTGTGTTGACCCCGTTACATTTGGAGTAGATACATGGCATGGACCAGGTTGACACCAATCTGAAACTGAAACGAAACCTGAGAATTGCAGACTGGTAGACACGTAACATCGTGAAACACTATGAAACATTGGCATTTCTTCTCAAAAGTTCACGTGACCCAAGCATCCATCCGCAATCATCATGATGAATCATAAACACTGGGAAAACATACGCCATACGCAAAATGCTTCCCAAAAAAACACGTCCTCCTCCACCCGGCCGTGACCGGACCCTCCTGCACTGAACAATCCTGCAAAGGTTCTTGACCTTGGTAAGACGACGACAGAAGGTTGAGGTGTTCTGTGCGTTGTTTTGTTTGAAATCGAAAGCGTGGAATCCTTGAATTTGTTGGTTTTGGAGATGTTGTTTGTTTGGTGAAGCATTCCTTAAATATATCCATACAGATTATACAGAAGAAAAGAAACGACCAGATGTGTGTTCTTGGGCCAAGACAGTTGTGTCCGAGATGTGTGTCAAATGATGTGTTGTCATTCAAGTTTGTTAATTTGAGAGACAAATGAAAAGAGCCTTCCATATTGAATTATGATTTGGATCTAATTGGCTAGTTTGTATCCTGAATGACCTTGTAAAACGGCTGATATACAACAATAAACGGATGTATGGTGACATAGTCTCATAGTATGATGAGTTGACCCCGATCTTTCAAGATCCCCATGTGGAAACGATAAGTTTTCCTTGAAAAAAATGTTGGTTTATCGTTTGTTGCCTTCGTGGGGACAGGCTCCAATGTTAGATGCTTCAATTTTTGACAATTCCAGTGATTGAGTAAAGATAAAACTCTTCCACCCCCGAAAAAAAAAAAACATACTTAGTGTTTCAATATAATATGCCGTCGTGTTTGCTAAGTTTGGTTGAACAATTCTTTGAACTTCGCCTGGGAGGAATTTCAAACATATAGAAGTAGAGCGTCAGTAGTGCTTCAGTTGATCCAAGAAAAACTTATCGGATACACGCTGATTCACCCTCGATGAAAGTTGAGAGCTCCCGTTTCGGGGTTTCTTGACTTTAGCTCGTTCAAAGTCTAGGAGCGACCAAATTGATTTGACTTTTGTTGGGCTTAGGAATGGAATAAAACCCAGGTGTCAACAAAAAAACAGACAAGTGTTTTAGATATATGATAACATATGATAAAAGAATATAAAAGATGATAATTGATGATATATTGATTTGCTGAATATTTGGAGGGTTCAAAAGTGTGCTGATCTCAAGAGTTTGTAATTTTTTTTCGGAATTTTCTGGTTGCTCAACGGTGAAGAACTTTTGGCAAAACCCGTCGAGGGCGCGGCGAATAGAACCTGCAGCTGGTGCTGAAAGCATCCAGCCGCAGATTCGAGGGATTCACAGCTCACCAGAGCACCATCTTAGATGAGTGTTCGCAGGCTTCGATAGGACAACCAAAACTCAGCTTGGTTGCAAAAAAGGTGTTTGGAATGTTGGAAGATTCTTTTGAGGCTGGTGGGTGGTGTTTAGTGATCTGAAGGGCTTAAAAACATGGCTTCTTTTTGATGTTTCTTGGGCTAGGGATCAACAATGGCCCCAGTTACCTTCTATTAGGAATTAAGAAGATGTGGGTGATTAGTTCTGCATTTTCCAAGGCACGATTTTGAGCCATAGTCAAGTGAAGATTGCTTGCAAGTAGACCAAACATTTGCTTTTATCATTGGTATCTTCTGGTCCAGAAGAACGTACTAACCGCAGGTGGTAGGCCGAAGTCTGTTTGATGCCCTTGGTGAAGTCCTGTTGGCTCGAACGGCTGATGGGGTAGCAACATGGCTATGTCTCCATGTGCGTTCGTGAGCACAGTACCAGAGGCGTTGGTTGGGTGGTCTGTTTTTTTTCCCGTAGTCCAAACATGCAGCGAATAAGTACTGAAAAAAAACATGGAGTGAGTAAGCACAGTCGGAATTTTTGGTGAGTTTCATATGGTGGTGCAAAAGACAATTTCTCACATCCTGGAGTCCTAGTTTAAGGTTTTCTCAGAAACGATTCGCTTTCCTAGTTGAGCCAAGCTTGAAATAGCAATTGAAAGTGGATTTTTTTGCGGAGGGGTCTCCCCTAAAGTAGTTTGCTTGATTATTTAAGTTTAAAACACAAGTGAATAGATAGTGTGAATTTATCTATATGTACATATTTATCTGCGATATTAGTTGTGATTCCATGTTCAAATTGATGGGTACTGTGTTGCATTGTCCTATTCAATGATTTTGTGTTGAATATGATATGATTATTTTATGTAATGTTATCTAACATGATGAAGTAGGATCAGAGTTGTTGTTGTTTCACAATGTATGTCTTGCTGCTTGTGAGCAATGATGAGCCTATGATGGTTTGCAAATTATTTTGAAGCCTTTGTACAGGTGCCTGTTTCAGAATTGTTTGCACTAAATAAGTGGTGGTTTGGGTTGGTGGTGTTAAATGCTATGGGAAAGTGTGGTATATGCTCCAAAGGTATATCAGATTCACTGCAGGGATAAATCGAACATCAAGCCATCAACAATTGTACAAAGACCAAACGACGTGTTTTGTTGAAGCTAGATCTGATGATCAAAAACTACACAGTTGAGATGGGGATTGTTGTTTCATAAGCATAATAAAGGAATCCAGAAAAAAAAAAACATCATCATTGTTTTAAAGGTTTTTTGTAAGTAGTAGTGACTATTAGTGACGTTTCTTGTCACTGTGCCAATTCACAGGTTGGTAGATCTTTTTCAAGGTTCCAGCCCATTTGATGATGAATTTTGATTTTGTCAAGATGAGCTCCAAGCTGGGCGGTTCGCGGTTCGGAGGCACCCAGGATGCTGTTTAAAGAACTGAGATGATGATGGGTTTTATTTACCAACTAGATTCTGTAACTGGTGGAGCTTAGGGGAGGTATGAATTGTTGCTTTGAATTCTCCGTTTTGTTGGATTTCTTGATTGAAAGTGTGTTGTTTCCATGTGGTGCTTCATCATTCGATCTTGTATTCACGTCCCAGATGTTTTTTCGCCATGTTCAGCCATCTACTGAGTCAAGATATCAAACTCTCAGATGTGTTTCGCCATGTTCAGCCATCTACTGAGTCAAGATATCAAACTCTCAGATGTGGAGACGCTCCCAATTCGTGTGTGCGAGGATCAGGGTCAGAATCACCTAGCCTCGAATTTAACGGGGGTTCCAAAAAAGCTAATTGTGAACACACCCCATACTCAAAGACAGCCTGTTTTTAGGGCAGGGGGATTTTGGCTCAACAAACAAAATGTAAAAAAATGATCAAACATAGCCCCTTGTACCTGCACGAGGTGTTTCAACATGTGTTGATGGAGAATGTCACATTCACATTTTGCAGCCTATTGACATGGGCAAACCCCGCTAGGCACCTCGAGCAGTGGTGCATGCTGGGTGGTCTCTCAGGTCTCTTGGATGGGATCCGTGAATTACCCCCCCCAAAGAATGAAGGAATGTCCCCAGTGAAAAGGGAACATTTCAAAAAGACGATAGTGATTATAGTCTTCCAACCATCATTTTTGAGGGGGACATGAATAACCATTTTTAGTAGGAGATATATACATCTTTAGATGGTAGTTTTTTTGCATGGTCATCTTAGTTTTCGGTGGTGTATCAATTTATCGAATAAGATGGTTCAATTGTGGGTGATTTACATGTCCGATTTTGGGATGATTTTGAACCAATATTTTTTGCAGAGAAAACGATACACAAATGGAGTTGGCGAATCTGATAGGTGGCTAGATGGAAAAGAAACATGTTAGCATCTCCATAAAACTAACAGCCAAAGGCACCTGTAAAACAAGCACTTTCATTTTTGGGGAAGGGCTTCATCTGGCAGGTTCAAGCTGTTAGTTTTAGGGAGTGTAAGCTTAGTGCTTTGACTTGTCTTCGCTTTTCTCAAAGAAGAAGAAGATGAAGAAGAAGAAGAAGACTGTGCGACGTTCAACTCTCAGAGGATTTTATGATTTTCCTTCATGAGAATTTTGAGGACGACGGTGAATCGAAATCATACCGACGTGAGATAAAGTGATATAAGCGATGTTTTAAAAGAGCCGACCCTGAAAAAAAAATGGTTGATTCGAATGGGAATCCCAGGTACCCTCACTACACCCCAGCGCAAAATGTTGAGCTTTAAAATTAGCTATCTTAAAGGACAAGTGTGGTTCAGAACCCCGGTTTATTTCATTGAACCCCCCGGCTACTTCTCTTGGAGAAGGTGTATTTTTAACGAAAGAGTCTTTCGGGCACTTGGCAGGGTCTTCAACTTGGGAAAAATATTGCAACTTGTGATGCAGAGCTAAGAATGATTTTAAGCGATTGTGAAAGTGTGAAGCCCCTGTTGGAAATTTGGTGTCTGTTCGATGCTTCACAAGAAAAATGTGATTTCAAAAAATATGATTTCAAAAAAATATATGTTCATGGTAGTTTCATACTGTAAGGATCCCTAAGGCAAATCATTCATGAGGAATATGTTTGGTAGATTGCAAGTCTCCCCACCAAATAAACTCCAGGATTTGTTGAATGGTACGGTTGAGAAACCTTCTGTAATTTCTTTCTGAGTTTTGCTCTTGTTTGTTTTCCCTACCTACCAAAGTCGCAACCCAACATTTGAGCAGTGAACAAACCTTGTTACATTCTATTTTTGATGGTTGGTTTAATAGGGATCTTATGAACCCCCATAAAACTGGATAGGATTTTCAACCCTTACATAAACCCAAACCCCCAAGGTTGTTTTTTTTGCTTATGCATCTGCCGGAGGCCTCCAGCTAGCCAGCAGAAAGTCTCATGGTGGCAGGAGGGATTTGTTTGGTCGAACTTGTTTTTTTTTCAAAGATTTGGGAAGTTGATGTTGAGGGAAGTTTGATGACTCATATGAATGATTGGTTGAATGAGTTGGTGATTTATGGTGAAAGATGGTCCAGGTTAACATGTTACAAGTAAGTTGATAAATGTGAAGCCTTGGTAGGTCCGTGATTCTGTAGATCCACTCCACGGTAAGTTGTAGCTCCACGAATTCATCCCTGTTTTTGGTTCAAGCAAGTTTACCAGACATTTCTGGTATGGCGACACAACGGGACTTGGTGTGTAACGGAACCGATGTTCTATTGGGAAATCCGGAAAAGAACAAATGCAAGATTGAAAAAAAACTCTGTTCAAGGATGAGTCTTTTAAATAGTAAATCTTGGTGGTTTGTTATATTAAGGGATTCCTTTATGAAAGAAATGATCAGTGGCGGACATGCCCAGTGACATAGTCAACCATGAACCTCTAATCAGCAACTGGTCATTGGAGGCTGCCACTGGAGCATTGTGCTCCGTCGCACTTGCCGCGTTTGGAAAGCTCAATGTTGACGGCGTCCGATAAATGGTGGTGAAATAGGAGGCAAAAAACGTTTGAACATGGTAAATGCATGTAAATGTGGTGGGGTTGCGTGGCCGGTTGGTGCCAAGAGAAATACATGCATATAAATACCTGGCTTTTTTTCCATCTAGAGATCCTCATAAATAGTTTACCAATGATTCATTGGACGGGAGGGGGATTGTATGAATTTGCGAATTCAACAGAGGTGATGAATTTCAGTATTATGAAGTCTACCAGCTGTTTTTGTGTCAAAAAACTTGTCACTCAAGGATTTGATTTGGTGTCTTTTTTTGGTGTTTTTTGGGGTGGTGTTTACTGATGGGCAAAGATACGCAAAAGATGGCCAGTTTCTCCATTTGATTGCCATTTTTTCTTTTGCATGGGACATGAAACGCGGATGCGTAGCATCCCAAATACTAATTCTTGATGTTAAAAACCATGGGACCAAAATGCCTTCAATCTCCGCGAAACAGGATGATGAAATGCGAACCTGGTTGGGATGAACTTGGGACAGGGCCATGGTCACATCGTGCGACCAAGGCCATTCGCACATTGACACGGATATGTTTTCTCGTTGCTATGTTTGCCTGCGAGACGTGCAAAATCGCAAACAAAAACTTCATAGCCTGAGGATCGCTACCATGAATGAAGCTCACCTGCAACTTTTTGGACCACAAATGTCTTAGGATTGACTTCGTCATTCCCAAGAAGTGTGTGCAAACTGGGTGGAATGCTATATTTTGCAGGGAACGTTAACATCGCAACCCCACCACCCCACCCACACGACCATGTGTGCAAATGCAAGAACATGTGTGCAAGGAATGTTAGCATCACAACCCCACCCCACCCCCACCCCATGCGTGTCGAAACATCGACCCAGTCTACACTTGTCTCAAAAAACATTGCAAAAACGCTGCCACGGTTTTCGGGCCGTAGGCATAAACATCATGACGGGGCTGAAAACTTGGACCTGGAAGTTCTGATCTCCACTGTGTCGACTCAAATCCGCATCCTCAATGGTGAGGATTCACCATAATTAAACCATCAAACAAAAATCCGCCTTCGATAATTCCAAAGAGGAAGCCACGGAAAAAAGGTATTAAAAAAAGATCCCACCGTGGTTTTCCAACAAAGGAAAGAACCTACCCGCCCGAAAACTCACGTGGCCAGCTGGAAAATCACCATGTTTCCCCAAGGCTGAACCGCTCCAAGAGACCTTCCCGGGCACGAGTTGAGATGAAGGCTCATAACAACGCGTTGGGGAGACCCACCCAGCAGGGTTGCAGGGAGCCAATAGGTGGTGAGAAAGATGTATCAATGCGCAAGAATTGGGGTAAATTTTGGAAGAAGATCTTTTTGGGAAGGTCAAGTATGACCTTAAGCATCTCCACTTGAGCCGCGAAAAAAATCAATTGGCTGTTCAATACACAGGGATCCTTTTACTGGTTGAATGTAATCCCCACATATTTGGATAGATATATATATATATACATATATTTAATCCCCTATTTACCCTAAACAACACCAAGTTGTTTTTCACTGCTCACTGAGAACAAGGTCTTGGAATACCAGGGTCAAAAGGAATTGGTAGATTCCCAAAATCCACTAAAAAAGAATGGGGGGAACCCACCTATAAAGGATACGACGTGCTGATCTTGCACACATTTCCCATGTTTCACTGTAGACTTGTTGGAGGAGCTATAGCACCATGAGGATTTGCATAGGATGGTTATGGATGGTTTGTATCTTCAAAAGCTGGTTCACAAGTCATTGAAATTGATCGAGTGAGAAACCTAGAGGAGAACTTGTTTTTTGGTCTACAACCCTTCAGCTAATTCAAACTTGTTGGTTTGGGTTGGTGGTTTGAATTTCTGGGATCCCCCTATGAAAGTTGGATTGTTTATGTTACGGGCACCCTTAGAATCAAAAAAACCACCAAACCCAAGCCAACAATTAACCATTAGTTCAACCCTAAAGTTGAACCGGTGCTGGAAGTCGAAATGATGTTTTATTTCCCTAAGTTCAGAAAGGGTCTCCTCTTGACAAAGGGGATGAAGCTCCTGGGTAACAGCTCAGCGAGATTTATGAGAGTCAGATTGGGGTACCTTTTTTTGGGTGAGAGTTTTGTGAATGTGTTACAGTTTCATGGAAATATTTTGTAAATACGATAGAAAAAGAGGGAGTTTTGATATTAAAATGTAGTGTGAGCTGTATAGACTTGGGTGCAACTGATACATCTTAGTCCTTCTGATGAAAGTTGGGACTGAAATGTTTGTTTTTGGACGTGGAATGAGATAATTAGATACCTCCGAGACTAGCAAGGAATAGTGAGAAACATGGATTATGTTTATATGCCGCCTTGGTACGCCTTGGGTATCGTTTCTATTCATATATATATACTTAGGAGTTTTGCTGTTAAGGCCAGCTATGCCATTTTCTCAGTTGTACGTGGTATTTGTTGTTGTGGAAAAAAAGACCCAGTTGCAAACTCGTGGTTTTGGCATTTTGGACTCCAGTCCTCACCTTGAGACCGACTCCGTTGATCCGATAAGGATGTGGAAACCGGAAGATGATGTCCGCCCCCGTTCCTAAGGTTTGAAGAAGAAGATGGGCCGGATCAATTCTTTCGACGGCAACAGCCAAAGGTGAATGATTGGGTGTTGTAAGGGAAATCTGCCTGGATGCTGTCTCAAGTGAATTGTCAAAGACATAATATAAATGAATCAATGCCTGATTTTCAATGTTTTAAGTTGACAAAAAAAAACATAACAACACGATGGTAAGCTATGATTTGTGTTTCGCAAGTTTTTAGGGAAGAGTGGAATGTAACCCCTTCCAAATGGAAAATGTATTTCGGATTGAGAAAATTGAATCCTTGAGCTTCTTAAAAACCCCCTAAGACCCAACCTGCAGCTGGGGAAGATGATTTTCAAATGAAAATTTGGGAGGTCATGTTCGTTGTTACAAAGAAAGACCCACTTACCATCAACGACTACTGAAAAATTCAGGTTGAGTCTTCGAAGTTTGGTTCTTGCCAACAGTCCTTGGTGGTGCAACCAGACTCGTTGAAACCCTTTCACAAACCAATGGATCGCTGGGATTGGGGGATTCTGAACCACCGGTTTTACAGCTAGTCATTTTCTGAAAGCACCTTCCATGTTTATGGATGTTTATGGTCTCTCTCGACGTGTCCATGGTATTTTTTGTCCTCCTTTCTTGTTGTTTTTTTTTAACCATGTTGTTTTGATTGTGACCCTGTGTTTTGCAACTGAATGCAAAAGGTCCCTTTCAAATGTCTTTGGTGAATCATACTTGTTTCAAACAAAAACGCAGAAAATAAGTGGTTTCAAAGAAACATGAAAAACTATGCATATCAAGTGTCCAAAGGAAACACCACGAACTACATAAAAGTTTCAAAACAGACACCCAAAAACCTGCAAAATAGAAATAACTATCTAGTTTCAAAAGAAACATGCCAAAAACATCCAAAAATTATCTAGTTTTGAAAAAAAAAACACTGATGCTGCTTGTCCTGTCCCTTCTTTTTGCGCAGGTCCGGCCTGGCTGGAATCGATATACCTCACCCAGTACGGTGGGAAGCACAGGGAGCAACAGCTGGAAGACACGGAATGTTTTCCCCCCCAATTTTCCTGGGTTTTTCCTAGTTAAACACGTGTAAACTCTTGTAAGAAGGAGCAATAAGATGTTTTCTCAGGATGGTTTGTTTGCAGAGTATTAGAAGGAGCTTTTCGAGGTCAGAGGTTTGAAAGGATGGGCCATTTGTTTGGTTTTGGGGGTTGTACAAGCCTGTAAATGTCGTTAGTATATATGAGTATATTCAAGAGTCGAGTACTCTGGGGGTAAGCGTTACGAAAAACTTCTTGACAGGAAAGATCTTGAATGGCCTTGTGGCTGTTGCGAACTGAAGTTTGAGTCTCCTAAAAAATGTATGATGTTCCCTCATATCAAAATCCATTCAACATGTATATACTTTGTAGGGAATGAATCAACCCTTTTAGTTTTTTCAAAAGTTGTACTTCCAAGATCTTCCAAGTTCTTGGCCTCTCTTTCACTCTCAGGTGAGGATGAGCAATTCTGTGACATTCTTTTTTCCGAACAAGGACAACAGGGAGCAGATTGGATCACCAAAAAAAACATAAATAATCATACGAGGGCACCCTGATTTTGTCAAAAAAGTCGTACATAGGCGGGCCTAGCTTTTGTTGCCAGAGTCGCGAATGTGTATCATTGTTTGCAGGGTTGTAAGTCAGAAACAGATGGATCAATGCTTTTCGAAGCAATAAGTTTTCAATCCATCCATTCCTTCCAGATTCTTTTTGCTTGTTTCCTCTCGGATCATCGGGCTTTGGGGGGGGTCTCGTGGGTCTCTTTGGGCAGGACTACCGAGATACAGAGTATCAAGGCTATGTAAATCCAAAGCTCTACAAAAGGACGGATGGGTGAAACTATTGATGGTTCAAAAGTCCCGCCTGCACCAGTTGAGGTTGGTAGTCTATCCCATTATTGGCGACGGATTTGTTTCATCCCAGATGGATAGCCGTATTTCTGAACCATCAACAGCTGAAGTCAGAAGTAGATTCACAAAAGCAAGTTGGTTGAAATGGACTTAGATGATTCAAGCTGCATTCATTGCAAAGGTATGGCTGACAGAACCTATTTTTCTACTGCAGTTGATTTGCAATCCTCAGGAAAAAGCTGGTGTTCAAGTGTTAAACTCAGGTGAAACGACATGACTTTTGTTGTTCTCACCCCATCCCTTATACTGCGCACGTCTTCCCCAGGATCATGCCAGACAAGAAGATGGTTGCACGTGCGCGACGCACCACGAAGAGAGCGTGGCGAAAACTGTCTTGCACTTGGCTAAAAGAGAGTGCAAGCTTTATCAAACAACGATGAACAAATACAGTAACATCTTGCACATAAAAATCATTGGATGACCTTTTCCAACATCAAACAATATAGTCTGAATCCATGTCATGACTGAAATCGTGATTTCGGCGATTGGATCCCTGGTATTTGTTTCACTCAAAAACGGGAACTGCCGCCATTTTTTGTCGTAGAAAATAATATGATATTCCTATCCTTGGGACTCTATGAACAGCGTTGTCAGTACGTTTGAAGTATGTACTGATATGTATTCATCATAAGATCTGGTTCACACCTGAAACATATCCAAGCTATGTTTGGGTATCCATTATCCAGTGGAAGCCTTCATCCCAGGATCTTCCAAGACCTTTAAATACAATCCTATAGGTCACTGGCACCCGCAGGGTGGATTGTTTTCACGCGCTACCCAGGTCCAATCGCTTGCAGAATGAATGGCGCTTCCGAAGATATCCACGTGATGAATCTGGCAAGGTGCCAACCGGCGGAGAAGAGCCGAAAAACGCTTCCAAGGGGTGGAAAAAAACTTACTTGGCCAATGGCTAAACTTTAAACTTTTTGGGATTACATATTTAGTGGGGAAAATAAAATTCAAACTTTTATTTCAGGGTTCCATTCGCTAAGTGAGAAAAGATAGCTGAAATGCTGAAAAGATGCCAGTTTTGATCAACGCAACAGCAGCAGTTGGGGGCCTGCAGTAGTTAAGTTGATCCCATGGATTTTGGATTGTCGAATATCACGTAATATCACGTCCTTTTTTTGGTGATTGTGTTTCTGGATGTCTTCCATCAACAGTATTCAGTGACGATTTTTGACAATGCAACAGTTGCTGGTAAGTGTGAGTGATTGGCCTAAAAGAATAGTGCCTTGTTTGGCTTGGGAATAAATTGGCCCCTGTTGAACAATCAGAAAGTAGTTGGTTTGTGTAAGAGCCTTACAACAGACTCCATCTATAATACAGATGATGAAAGGGTCAATGCCATACCCTATCCAATTTGTGATAGTTGATTCATCCTGTGGGGTGATAGAAAAATATGTCATGTATGAAAAACAATATCAAGTGTTTAAGTGTATAGCTGTAGATAACATACTTCAAGACACACATGTAGATAATCATACGCTTGCTGCATGTGTTTTATATTTTTATAGGATGATGCAAAAAATGCAAATGAATAAAAGCCTTTAAAATCACCGAAAGCCCGACCATCCAGCAATCACCTGACACCCCCAAAATGCCCCCGTTGGATGGCAAGGTGAACCCAGGTGTCTTCAATTCCAGAAGAAGACCGACGTATTTGGATCTTAAGAAGTGCGAAGTCCTGGGAATTTTTTGGTGGGAAAAAAATGGGGGAAACCCCATTTTTCCCCGTGTTTTCCACATGTTTTCCACAAAACAAGGGAGGGAGAAGGTCTCAAAAAACGGAGGCCCCAATAAAAACAGTGGATTGTTGAAGAAGCTGGAGGAAAATAAAGGGATTTTATTGATCTAAGCAGTAGATAACACAACGGTTTTGGATACTGCTCGCTGCTAGCTAGTCGATGCCATTTTTTGTTTGGAGGAAGACTGTACTTAATTTTTGTTGGTGGTGGCAGCGCGGTATGCAGCGGTGGCACTGTCATTTTTCCAAATGTAAAACTCAAAATAACCTGTCAGAACCTGAAATGTTTGCTTCGGGAGGGAGGCAGAATTATCATACTCTTCCTCAAACAATCGGAAGGTTCAGTGAAAATAGCTACCTTCAAGAGGATCATGCCCTTTACTATCACCGATCAATATCTTTTTTTTTTGGTGGATGACTTTTTGGAATGCAGGTTAGAAAGGTAACTTCTTTTAGGAATTAAGCACTCATGATGACAACGTTGTATCTTTAAAAACAAAATCTAGCTGTTGAAACTGTTCCAGGTCCTATCTCGTAGGGCTACTTTTTTGTTCGTAGATCAATCTTCAAAACAGAAATATCTGGCAATATGAGTAGAGAATCATCTTGGTGTCCAGGAAAATGAACCAAACAACACCTCTCCAATAAAGCTAAGACCTTAGATTCAAAAACTCTTCAAGAATGAAAGCTTAGGAAGACTTGATGTCCAAACACTTGGTATCAGGGTTGAGCTTCATGGGCTCTTGTAACCAGCCTGCCGTTGCGCCAGGGGTGCTTCACGGGCCAACAAACAGTGAGAGCGCAAGATGGACACAAAAAATGGATGCCATCAGAATGTACATGTATTGCTTCGCCAAAATACTCACTTCAATTTGTTGAGCGTTTTGCAGATGATTCTATGATAAACTGCTTCGGTTGAAAACGTCCAACTGCGGATAATTCCTATGTGAAATGAGAGTCGTCAATCAAGGCTTTAAAAGACATCACAGCTGCAGCGTTTTTCAGTCACAACAGAATCTCGCCGCACCTTTGACCCCGAAGAAAACAAAAAGAGAGCAAAACCCACCTGGCAATGTGGTTTGTGAACGATGAATCAGAGAGATGATGTTGCCTGAGATGTCGTTTTCCATTATATTCCCCTGAGTATTTCCGACATCATGTTTCACCATTCAGAATACCATGATGTTACACTTTCATACACCTTCCATGTTCAAAAAAGATGAGTTTGATGATGTGTACTGTATGATATTATCATAGCAACTGAACATCTTCAATGCTTGTATGTAATAAAAAACATGTGTTTCTGTGTGTTTCTGTGCCTTGAATCCATTTGATGGTTCTGTTCGCGATGGACTCAAGGAGTTATCCCAAAATGTCCAAAGCACAGCTTGACATGTTGTTGGAGACTTGCCATTTTCATCCATTTTCTAGGTTGTGGTTTCAAATATGTTGTTATTTTTAGCCCTAATTGGGGAAATGATCCAATTTGACAAATATTGTTCAATTGGGTAAATTGGGTTGGTTCAACCACCAAGTAGTTTTCCTTTGGGGACGCTTGACATTTTGTTCTCATCAAAGAAGTTACAAACCTTCAACATCGGAAAGGCTTCGCTAAAGATGTGACTTGAAAACAAAGGTGAAAAAGACAGCACCAGATCCGCTGGTAGTTTGGGTTACACAGGGGTTTATACTACCCACTTACTGTGTATAGGGACTAATAAGGAGCTATTGAAAGTATACCTCTCCACCAACCAGTACAACTGAATATGGATCATCAGGTTTTGGTTGGTATATCCACATGTTTTGCAGCAAAAAAATATCTTCGTGCTTGGCTCCAGCTGAAAGCAGTCCTTGAGAAGCACAGCTTGTCAGCACACCTCCAACAGCCATGGTATTTGTTGGGATTTTATCGACTTCAACAGGTTTGTATTGGAGGCTTCCAAAAAGTTTCTGCACAAAAAATCCATCCGTGAAAACACAGGGCAACAGCCATGTTTTCATTTCTTGGAATAGGCAGCAAACCGGAGGCTGGAAGGGTTGGTTGGGGGGAGAAAAAAAATCCCATGAAACCCAGGACCCAGTTCGATAGAGAAGATTGATGTTGAGATTTTTGGCTCTACCACCCAACAAATGGATGTTTCCGAAAATCGGGGTACCCCCAAATCATCCATTTTACTAGGGTTTTCCATTATAAACCATCTATTTTGTGGTGTTTCCCTATTTTTGGAATGTTTCCAACAAGTGTTTCCATGGCAACAGGCAACAAGTTTGGAAGTTTGACAGTTTGGGAGACAGGGTGATATTATTATAGGCTTAGGGGAAAGGTGTGGAAAACTTGCAATATCATGTAAATTCATGATCCATTGAAGATAGTTAACATATGATAAATATATACATATTTTGAAACAATTTCGTTCAACTCATGTTTTTGGACCTTTAAGAAACTCTAAGCTTTTTTATTTTACTTTAACCATGCGACTAGGTAACCGTTCACGAGCAGTTGCATTCCTCTCTGATCCAGTGGCTTGACTCCTAACTTCTTTGTCTCTGCAAGACAAAATTTGTATTATATAATTATTTGGCATGAAATTATATTCGACACTTTCAACCGATTTTGTGGTCTTTGTTTCTTCAGGATCCAAAACAAGTGTTGGGTTGTTTGCCGAACATCACCCTAAAGGAGGCTTAAAAGATGTTGAAATATGTTAGGACCATGAGTTGCTCTGCCGTTTGGCACGTCAACCCTTGGCACCCTTTCTCAGGGCATCCCTGTAGAGAAGGTGCACCTCTGAATCTGAATCATGGGAGAAGGGTGGGATTTTTGGTCCAGAAAGTGTTGGAAACATGAGGGGAAATCTTCGAGCATTCCCAAAAAACGGATCTAGGTGGTGGCAACTCAAATATGTTGTTATTTTCACCCCTACTTGGGGAAATGATCCAATTTGACTAATATTTTTCAAATGGGACCAACTAGAGGACCTTGCTTCGATTGGATTGTGTTTTTTCTTCGGGTGGAATTTGGGTCGAAGGATTTTTTATATATGGGATTCGTCATGATTCACCAAGTTGGGAAGTAAGTTTGTTCCCTTTGGTGCATCCCCCCTTAATTTCGTAAATCCTCTTTTGAATGTATTTTTGCGTGAAAATAATCCACTTGACCCAAAAAAAATGAAATTGATGTAGTGCAGAATCAGCTGAAACGCTCCTTCAGTTGATCAAGTATCAAAAGCTTGCCCTGGGGCCCTCTGACTTTTGATGAATGTCTTTCTGAAGCAACCTCTTCCAAAAAGATGTTTACAAACATAAAGATATAAGATGAAAAGACAAGAAAACTCACTTACTATGAAAAGGTTAAACGTATTTGGAGGATGTTGTTTGAAACTGGTCGTTTTGAATGTTTCGCATCATGGTTCTTGAGAGAAACTCCTTTCCATTGATCCTTCTTCGCTTATCACCGTTGGTTAAGCGCCAACCTCAAATAAAGTGGACTGTGGTCAAATAGGATTCAAATAGGCAAATATGTTTCCGCAAACATCGTTTGAATTAACATCAAATAGTGATGCAGTTATGCTCAGTCAAACTGGCATGACTGGAAGAATTACCCTCCAGGGAACTAACATTTCCCCCAAAAATGGGATTTTGAGTCGATGATTTTCCTTTTCTCAAGGTGGGATATGTGATCGTTCCCGGGAGGGTATATATGGTTTTGTTCAGCTTGACATCTTAGGTTCTCAGTTAAAAAACCTGAATATTGCTTGAGATCAGGCTGTGGAACTAGTCAGCCAACCAACCATCAGATGGACGAAAGTTGTGAGGTTAGTCTTTAGATGAAGTTAGCAGTTAGCAGGTTTGCAGTTGTTCGATGTTTGAACTATCAAATTAATGCTGATCATTGACTTCAACAGGGGCCCTTCGATTATTTAGGTGTTCTTTGGGGGGGGAGTTTGTTTAATATAACATGGCAAATCTTTGGTAGTCCCTTATACCCTTAGCCCATATAGATTTGTTTGGGGTTTTAATGTAACTCACTAAACCTGGTTGCCTAGAATACACGGCATCAACATGATGCAGACAATCGCGCATGTAACTCACTAAAAGTATCTAAAAGTTAAACCTTTAGCAGGGGACCGAAGCTTTACTAGGTAGAGTTCCCCCCTCTTTGAGGCATTGCATGCAAGATTCTTATGAAGCCAGGACGTCCATTGCATGCACGCAATCATGGTTCACAAGTTTCTTTTTAAAAGATGGTGCACAAACATCTTCCAACAACACACAGGTTTGAAACATGTTGAAACAGAATCTTCGGTAGTCTAAGGTGGTTGTAAAATGCGCGATTTGAAATTGTAGCTTCTTTTCTGTATCTTGATTTATCAGATTCGGTACTCGTAATCAATTTGGATTATCTCCCGCAATGTGACTGTGACTGAAACAAACCTTGGTATTATGAAACAAACCTTGGTGTTTTGGGTCATATACGGGATGAATTTCTACCCACGTCTATTAATGAAGTTATGTGACTAATATGGAGAATTGTTCAGGACCCACAACAAGGATCCCATCATCATTGACCAAGCAGGAATCTCAAAAAAAAATGTAACTTTCGCGTTCTTTTCCTTGCTCACCAATAGAGCATTTACCACGTGGTGCTTCCAAAGATCTTTTATTTTACCAGAAATCCTTTATTGGAAAATGATCCAATTTGAAGAGCATGTTTTTCGAAGGGGTAGTTCACCACCCACTAGCCTATGGTGACTTATAGATGACTTAGGAACAATTGATAAAAATGAAGATGAGGATTAGGGATCAGATTGATATGATTCCTATGTTTCCAACCTTTAACTAAACTCTACAGATATCGGTAACGAGTCAACGACGTCATCACTGTCAGGGGGTCAAGCTGCCCGATCTGGAACGTGGTTTTTCCCCACAAGGTTGGGGTTTTGGCACCAAACCTGCACGACAACAAGGGGGGTTCCTAAAATGGTGGGGTTTTCCATTATAAACCATCCATTTTGGGGGTACCACTATTTTTGGAAACACCCACAAGGTGTTTTGCAGCATGGTTTTTGTTTCTAATGATTCTGGTCAATTTTTTTGCGACCTCACACGACCGACTTCCCCCAAAAGGTAGCATTTTGGAAGGGAAATCCCCTTATTTCAAGGAAATCTAGCTTGGTGAAATATTATAATTTGGCCAGAATGATCCAAATTTGTTTGGTCTTTGGATGCACCAATTCATTTAGGTGAAACGAGATTGGATGATTCAAACCATGCGTGAAATTCACCGTTTGCTTGGCCGAAGTGTTGGAACTGTGGTATCTGGGGGTATTTTCAACAACTCTAGCTATCCGTAGTAGCTATCAGGGCTTGTGAATAGTAGGGTTTCATTAGTAAACCTGGCCCGGACCTCTTGGTGTATCTTGCTGCATCACTGAATATGTATATATATATATATGTATTGTTTAGGATTTACGAGGTTCACAGCGATGGGATATCTCAAACTTTTGCGTTTTTATGGTTGAAGTTACGTTGCGATAGTATCAACCGATTTGTATATTATGAATCAAATAAAGTCTCAACTTGGATAGTTGAACATGAGGATTTTGCGTGGGATTGATATATGTTTAATATGTTTTTTACTGGATGAAAAAAAAGAAAAAACCTTCCGAAAAACCCGTTGGCAGGAAGTCCCACGAAATCAGATTTGCCACCCTTAGAGGCCATGGTGATTCGGGGTGTGAGCAGCTGAAAGTCGCAGGATCCCATTTTGACCCAACCGAAAATGGTGTTGGTTTTTCATTGGGAGAAAAAATGGGTTTCGTTTTTTTTTGGTGTTCAGAGTTTTCAAGATGATCTTGCTATAAAGGTAAGTTTTCCTAATACTAAGTCAGTGTACAAGTGTTTTTTTTGGGGGGAGTAGATTACAAATTGCATAGATGCAAAGTGGATCTTTTTCTAGTCCTTGGTTACTGAATGATAACAAGGTAAAAGAGGTTACCGGTTACCATCATTTTGTTATCAACACGACCTTGAATGGTTTACTAGTGATTACACTCCTGTAGACAAACATAGCCATGGAAAATCCACCATTTTGATTTTATTTACCAGGAAATATGTGGATTTTCCATGGCTATGTTACCGGAGTGTGCTGCTTCAACCTTTCTACTCCTCCACTACAGGTTCAACGTTTTGGGTAACTCGTCCACTCGATTCGGTACCACGTCAGGCACTCGATGACAGACCAGAGGAACAACAACCTTTGGACCCCGAGGGGGGCAGAGAGTGGAAAGATGCAGAAAAATGGAAGGTGGTATCAAATAGTTAGAGGATGGATTGAAGATGGTAGAGGTCCCATAAAAGGTAGGCTACCCGCAAATTTGTTGTTTAGTTTTTTGATATTGTGGATTGAACTTCTATTTTTGCAGAGGATGGTCTACATTGCAGGGTGAATGTAAAAGGTTCAAAACATGGACCGGCATTTGCGATGAGGTGTCCCTTTAAAGGGTGTCTTTTTATATAGAATTTGTATAATGACCTTGAAATGCCTGAAAAGGAGCGAAAATACGTGATGGTTTGTATAATCTGATGGTTGTTTTTTTTTGGGGGGGTGGGTGCATTCATGACTAAAGCCCTGGGACAAATCCTGGGACTCAAAAGTTTTCAAGCGAGATGTCACAGCACTGGAAAAAAAGTTGCCATACTTGAAACAGGGCTCGGGTTGTAGCACCATCCAAGGTGGTGCTTGGATGTTTGAACCCTAGCAGTATCAATGGTCAAGGGGTTACTCCCCCATGGAGGGAAGTCTGGAAACTCTGCAGCAAAGATCAGGTCATCCGTTTCACGGCAATAGACCCTGTGTTAAGGGAAATCTAGCGTGAAGGATTCGCACAAGTCAAACCTGGAATGACTCAGGACATTTTTGTTGGAAACAAATCTGCGTGACCAACCTGTAAAGTGTAAAGTCTATAGATACTCACCTGGCTATCATCGATTTTCCTGCACAAAACTTGAGCTTCAGTTAGGTTGCTCAGTTGCTCCATCATGCCCCATCTAAATTCGAAAGCATTATTCTTCCAGCGTTTAAAGCCAGCCTTTTTTCGGTTGCAGCAAATCACTTCAAATTCTCAAGAGTCCAAACTCATTGAAATATTCCTTTGTGTCGTCGTGCGCGCGGCATGGTTTTGTTTCGGCTTCCCTTTTATTCTCGTTCGCGAAAGGACATTTTGGGTTTCTACAAGACAGCAGATGAGTTGAAGGCACTCACTTTGGTTGTCCTTGGTTGTCAAAAGGTACATCAAGTCATACATCCAGAACTGTTGGTGCAAGATCTTGTTTCAGGTTGAAGCTTTTCTAAAACTGAATAGATGTTGCCCATTTTTTGAAAAGCTTTGGATCAAAGGTGGTCAAAAAAAAGTCATGTCTTAGACATATTTTTAAGAAAAAAAAAGGTTGATGAATGTCTATTTTTACGATAAACCGAGGCCTCGGACGACGTGGCGAAGCGCCAGTTGGAGCGCAAGGAGTTGGAGAGAAGCACCAAGGTTTTGGAGATGTCAATTTGGAGGGGATAAGGCTGACCAAAGATGTTTTGTTTGGCGACTTCAAGTGGTTTATGATGATTTTTGCTAGAGATATATGTAAATATGATACTCTAAATAAAGAAACAAGGAACCTACCATCGCATCATCACCATGTTCACCATCCTTCTTATCTTTCCCTCCGAAACGCTTTGTGAGTATCCATATGTAAACAGGATCCTGTTGTTTTTTGGGGGGATTGATCTGGAGATGTTGGGCGTTGAGGAACTAAGACCTCCAGCCAATCATCGCTAATTGAAAAGAATTTCGGTCATCATATTAAACTCTTAAAGAACCAATGTTGAATGGAAGTTCTTCATGAAAACAACAAGGAAAGTCCATGTATGAATCATGATAATATGTATGAATCATGATAATTGGTTGTTTGTGTTTTTGCATGCGTAAACGATCAGGAGCCCCCAGATCATGTTCGTTTAGAAGATGTTGCGGGGGAGATGAACTTCCTGACCATGGACAAGGACTGGGGTTCCGTTGAATTCAACGCCCAAGGTGTTTTACCCAAAAAACTGTCGGCAAAGGATCCCAGTGAAAAAGGCACAATGTGAAGGTCATTCATTCATCAACTCAAAAGCTTCATAGCAATTTGTAAGACCTAAGCACCTTTTTTTTTTAACAATGTGTTCCATTGAAATTGTAAGTATACTTAGTAAACACCCCTAAGTACCTAGACCTCCCAACCCTTCCTTACTCTTGTCAAATTTCAGCCTATGACTCTATTTTTTTTGGTGTGGTAAAAGCAAGGCCTCAAGGTGTTGAACTTCCTGGCAGATATATAGTTTGATCATCGCCCTAGCCCTAGCTGAAAACAAAACTGTCATCCTCCTCCTAGCAACTGCCACCGGAAGAAAAACAAAAGGGTGGTGCAACGACAACCCAAACCAAAGGTTTGGGGGTGGGTTGGTATTTTCCAGAGATTTTCTGGAATGGTTTTTACTTTACCCCCCCCCCCCAACCTCCTTGGGTTTACTCATTAACCAAGGGGAGTTGACGCTTGTTCTTCCCCCGCTGGGTTGGTGGTCAAAAGTCCCCCACGATGCCAGGACAACAATGAGTCTATCAGCCTCACTGTGACGAAGTTGCTGGAAAGTTTGACCAAAAAGACCGTACCTTTGGATACCTTTGAGGGTGGGAAGGGAGCTGTTCCATTGGCAAAGGGGCAAACAAAAATCTAGCTCACTTCCCCGTTTAGTTTCGGACATTTATAGGGGGGGGGCCAGAACTTCATTAAGAACTAGTGGGGGCCTATTTTGTGGTGATTTCAACACTTTTACCCCCATGTGGGGAAATGATCTAATTTGATCTAATTTGATTATGTTTCAGATGAGTTGAAACCACCAATTGTAATATGGAGCAAGTAGGGAAGAATAGATTACAGTTTGACGGTAGATAGAACTGCTGCTTCGAAAGGATTCTGGTTATCCAACCAGGATGGCTTTGCTGACATATTGCTGGTTGGTTGGTAAAGATGATGAAGTGTGAAGATATGTCAAAAAGACATTTCAAGTTGATATCAAGAAATGGAAATGACATTCCAAGGTAAATTGACATAACCATTCCACACCATTCCAGAAACGGGAATTTTGAGATCATTGTAGTAGTCAAGTGTAACGTTAGTCTCAGCCAAACAGCTTATCACATCGTCCTGAATTCTTGTGTTTTTGTCCATGCAAATGGGTTCACTTTCTGAAGGGCCCCAAAGAACAAGTACACGACTACATCACCAGTCTAACTGGCCCATACACAGCCATTTTCTTAAAGAAAACCTGCATTTTCCTGAAAAAAATACACTGGAGCTACGTCTCTGAGCCACAAATGTCCTGAACATTTTGAAGGATTTCCTCCAACTTCATGACCTTAAAATTGCTGAGGTAACTAGGGACAACAAAGGCGGACCATTGGGCGGGCGACAAACTCGGAAGGGTCAAGTAGTTTTAATGTATTTTTTTCTACAAAGGCGTGCCTTTCTTTATACTCTGAAAGCATACTTGAGTTGAACGAAGATGTTGCAATGTTGTACTAGCAGATGTTTTTTCTTGTTCAATAGATTCATGAGTCTCGTGCTTGCTCATGTTCCATAAAATTTCGGGAGCATGCAGCGACACTTAGGGTTGTACTGTAATTCGGATGTTTACGCAAACCTCATGCACCAGTTGAGCACTGGCAAGCGCATCAATTGATGAGCCGTCATGGCTATTGAACCCAAGAGATTGACAAGATGTTTGTGTATGTATATGATTTTCAGAGTGCAAGAGTCATCAAAAGTCACATATTTTTCCGACTGCTTTGTGGTGTCTGTTTTGTCTTATGTTCGTTAGTGGCAAAGTCTTGTTGCCCGGCCAGATTCGAAGATACCGCTGGATGCTGCTCGCATTTGCCAGATTGAGCCAGCCTGGCGTTGTTGTTCAAACGTTTGGTGCCATGCTGGAACCCAGGGTTTCTTTCAATCATGACCCTCTGCCCATCGGATGATGTTTCAAGATATTTGGTGTGAGCAGAGCTTCAAAGGAAAATTCTTTGCTGTCAAACTTCGGGCTGGATTTTTAATGATTTTTATAACTCAGTCAGTCCAGAAGAGAGAGTTTAGGAGGACTTCACTCATTTTTCTGGTGGATTTCATGTGCTTGGCTGGAAAAATGAACCTTTTGGAAGATCCAGCCATCATTTCCTATTGGAGGTTGGTATCTATTTTTCCCTATCGTTTTGGGTGAATCTTCAAGTTGCGAAATGGTGCAGAAATCGCGGGTGGTTTCTAAAACGATGTTTGATATGTTTACCGTAAGATCCTGCGGGTTAAAATGTTCACATGATACTTCCATATTTTTTCAAATGGATTGAAACCACCAAACCTTCACCTGTTGAAGGGATGTTCATATTTTTTTCAAATGGGTTGTTTCACCACCAACGACTGGTAGTAACTCGATAGTTGCTTTTTCTGTTCAACCTCCAAATTGGACTAGAGTAGATGAACCGAACTTTGTAACCAACCCTAACCTTGACGGCCGTTGAGGGGTTGAAAATCTTCCAGCGAAACGAACAAAAGTTGCGGGTCGGTTCATCCTTGTTTAACGTTGAAGGGTTGCTGGCCTGCCAAAAAATGGTCAAGTTTTTTCGACCAAAAGGAACCACAAGGAACTGGGAAGTTGAAGGTTTCTAGTGATCTGAAAGGATAGATCGAAAGACCCAAGATAGAAGGGCAGAAGAAAGGATATGGTGGACAAAAATGATGTAAAATGATACCCTCCAAAAAATAGCTTATCCCACCTTTGAAAAAGGAAAAGAATCTTCAAAATTGCTATTTCAAGTGATATGTTAGTTCCCAAGAGGGTATATGTATCAAATTGATTATCTCCTGTTGTTGTTGTTGTTGTTGTTGTTGCTGTTGTTCCCGACCATTTTTTCCCCAGGTTTTTAAAAGCTGCCCCATTTTGATCCACTGACGGCTCGCAACCAGGAATCGGTTGAAGAATGATCCATCACTTCAAATTGAAAGGAAGTCATGGACCCTCAGAGATGGTTTTTTGGACAACTGGTGGATGGTTTCCTGCTGGATTGTTGAACTTTAAATGAACTTTGCCGGGGAATGGAACTCCTACTAAGTTATGAACAGTTCCAGGTTCAACTCAGCTGGTAAGACTGTGGATGACCAGGTGTTTTTTGTTCAACCAACAAAGTTGTATCATGATGTGGCAGCACGGAGTGTGAGCTTGTAACAGTTGGAAGGTGAGATGACAGTTTATACAATTTGTATATAAGCACCATGGCAGTGGCGTCAACTGCTCTGTAACTATCATATACTGTATACCTATGTATACACTAGAACACTAGTAGTCATTATATAGGTGTTGTTATCCATATTTTCGTGGTTTTTGGGTCACTTGCAACATGTATGATGGTTTCATTTCTCCCCTTCAAACATGAAAAGACCTGCCACGAAAGAAACACAGGTTGCACCTTAGTTGCCCGACTATCCAGCAGTTGTGAGGCCAAATGGTGAACCTGCATGGAAGATTCCGGACGGGGCTGGTTTGGGAATTTTGTGATGAAGAAGAAAAAGAAGATGATAAAGACGACGATATGATGATGATGATGATGAGGATGAGGATGAGGATGAGGATGATGATGATGCCATCATCCAGCGATCGGCCACATTGCGGGCTCAAAAAATGTGTCAATCAGAATCTCATGTTTCCTGGTTTTGATACCTGTTTAGCTATGTGTTGCTAATGGTTTCCTTCAAACCAATTTGACTTCGTAATACAATGACGGAGTGTAGAACTTTGTTTGGATCTTGGGTTATACCCAATTTTTGTTCCAAAGTCTGCGAGAAGTGATTTTTGTTTGAGGCAAAGCGAGGTGCGAAAATGAGACATCAAAAGCTAGATACAGGCATATGAGCAGTGGGAAAAAAGGACTGGTTGTACCAAGGGTGCTTTTTCATGACTCATCTAATTGTTGATGCCCACTTAGGAATGGATGGACAACCTTCAGCAATTGACTACTGTTTTTGTTGAAAACCTGGTTGTCCGGATTATGGTAACCTATGGAATCGATTGGGTCCTGAAAACATGTGAGAAGCCTATGGGGTACCCAAATTCTGCCTCTGAAAAGGGTGAAGTGTCCGGATGGGAAAGAGATCGTTTGTGACCCTAGATCTTCAGACATTCACATTAAGGATATCTATGAATCTATGTATAAACATACTGGAGTAGATTGAGAATAAACACTATATTCTATCATTTTCTGGAATTCAACTAGATGGGGGGAGTTCAATTAACACCATATCAATGTAAAACTAGGTGGTGGTTTCAAATATTTTTTATGTTCATCCCTATTTGGGGAAATGATCCAATTTGACTCATACTGTATATTTTCAAATGGGTTGGTTCAACCACCAACTAGAAAACCATGTGGAATTCGTGTTTCCGTTCAATTTCATATTCTATCTTCGACCCGTATGGGCTGAAAATCGGCTACTTCCCTCTAAAAGGAGAATCCAGCCGACCTCATCAAGAAAAAGTTGGTCAGGACGCTGCGGTTATTTTTTGTCCAACCATGAAGGGTGATGAAACGACATGGAGGGTGAGATTCCCTATGCATGTGGAACACTCCGCCATTTACACTCCCTGAAACTAACGTAGCACCTGAAAATTGATGGTTGGAAGACGATCCTTTCCTTTTGGGAAGCCCTATTTTCAGGTGCTGTCTTCGTTTTAGGGAAGGTAGACCATTTTAAATGGGTTTTACCCATGTGGTTGACCTGCAATACATAGCAATCAAGGCAATGAAGATTGGAAAATTGCGATGATCAGTCATTGAATTGCAAAATAGAAGTGCTGGGCAAAATCCTAGGTCGGTTCAACTATTCTTATTTTTGCCCTACTTGGGGAAATGATCCAATTTGACAAATATTTTTCAAACGGGTTGGAACTACCATGAACTACCAATTAGATGCATGTTTGATCATGCTTGATCCTTTGAAACGGAGATTCTGATTTTTCCTTTAAATGTTTGACCATTGAAGCCCATGGTGGTGTCCTTCCTGGGAAAGAAGGGTACATCTGTCGATGATGTTTGCCTCCCAGATGGTCTGTTTCAGAAGGGACCACCTAGGGTTTCCAAGTGTGGTCTTTGTGTTTCTATAACAGATGGTGCCGTCAAAGATGTTGTACTTTATTGTAATTTTGGTGAACATGATACAAGCAGAAACAATTAGACTACAAGAAATGATATTCTTTACACTTCTTAAATCAGTCATTGGAAGAGTTCCAGATTTATTTCGTTGTGCCCGCAACACTGTTGGTCGACTTTCTCCTCTAATTGACAGCTCGTGACAGGACGTATACGAAGATCAAAAAGTCGGGTCATGACATGTCCATTGCACCTCGACGGCATTTTGTGGGGCCAGGTGTTTGCGTGCGTTTTCCTAAGTTAGAAACCACAACAACAACAACAAGAAGAAGAAGAAGAAGATGATGAAAAAGAACATTAAGAAGATGAAAAAGATGAAGATGAAGAAGGGGAATTCAATCAGGAATTTGATTGATTTTGTTTTTTTGGCAACTTGAAGTGAACATGAAACGACGGGTGTTTGAAGTGTTTCCGGTGTTGAAGCTGGTGGGTGTTGTGTTACGCCATGTTACTGAATGCTAGTGGCTAAAATGGTCGTGACTTCATAAATCTAGACTCAAAAAAAATAACGTAGACCCTGAAGATTGGGCGTTCCGAAAAGGAAATGGGTATTCCAAGCATCCGTTTTTAGGTTCGAACTGTTAGTTTTAGGGAGGGTATATTTTTGATGTTTTCCCAGGGGATGCTGAGATCTGATGGACACATTGAGCCCTGGGGTTTCATATCTCCAGATCCATCGCAGGTCACTGTTCATCAATTGGAAGAGCGTGTTGAAACATTGAAGAGACTCTGAGATGACTCCGAAAAAAAGATGGAAAAAAAGGTTTGAAGAATTTAAAGATTCTCTTAATCAACTTGCACAAGGGGTCATCGATTTTTTTCCAGAGTCGAAACGCAGTTCTGTAGATGAACCAGTTCAAGAGGTCAAAAGGGCTCGACTGGTAGCAAATTGATGGAAAATTCCACTGCACGCCACAGCAGAGTCTGATTTTTGATGCGAGTATTGCTCAGTAGATGATGGCTCAGCCGAGAATCTTAGAGATACTGTTGATGGAAGAACTCCTGCCCACCTGGGATGTATAAAACCCTGTAAATAATGGTATAAACGATCAACCTCAACTGGTGAACGCCAGATTTCTTCCAACACTATCAGCAACAAAATTTGGAACTTTCAGTTGAGTCTCTGCATAATGGATAATCTAGGACAGATATGTTTTTTCAGGTTCGAGATGCAATGCCCTTGGACCAATCTCTGAAGGAGATTTTTGACTTTATTCCAAAAATCGATACAATTGGAAGAATCCAAAAGAATAAACATACTATAGAATACTATAGATACTAAATATTACAACATTATTATTATATGATTTATTTAAATCATTGAAATATATTGAAATTATAATGACAATATTATTATTAATTATATGATAAAAAGTAAATATATCCATTTTAAAGAATAAGCGAATGTGTAAAAAAATAAGAAGAATTATATGAAAATTGTAATTGATAGAATAATGATGTTTAAAAGAATAAATAAATAAGAAGAAGAAATACAAAATTATATAANAATTATTATTTAATTTTATAATAATATAAATAAAAAAAATAAAATATTTAGTAGATTTTTATTATTATTAATTAAATATAATTATAAATAAATTTTATAAAATTATTTTATTTTTTTTTCTCAAATCCGTAATTTTTTATTATCCTTATTTTTTAATTTTTTTATCCTTATTATTTTATTATATTTATTATTATTTATTTTATATTATTTTATCCTTATTTATCCTTATTTAATATTATCTTTATTCTTTATAATCCTTATTTTTATCCCCATAATTTTGGGAATAATAATAGTATTATTATTATTATTATTTGTATTTTTATTAATATTATTTTTTATTTATATTCCTATTACTATTGTTGCCAATATTACTACTACGTACTACTAGTAATACTAATATTATTACTACTATTTCTTCTGCCAAAAATGATAATTAAAAAATATGTTAGCAAAAATAATATAAGATATATTGGAAAAAAAATATTAAAATATATATTAGAACGAATGAGATAATATAAAAGATTTATTAAAGGTATCTCAGAAAAAAAATTTCTGAAAATATCTCAGTAAGACATTTAAGGATATATAGGAAATTATATTGCAAAATAATTATATTAAAAATATGTCGAATGATAGGACAAGAAGATGGGGGGGGTGCCACCCAACGCTGTATCATATACAGTCTATACTTAAGTATATAGGTTTATGCACGTACAGCATAATTGTATTATACAGATTTTCTTCGAAAAGGAAATTTAATCTTCGCCAGAAGACAAGTCGTCCTATTGAATCAAATGAAAATCGTCCACCAACCACCAAATGTTTCAAGTTTTCTCGAGTGCAAAAAATGCAAGTCCTCCTGGATTTGTTCGCGAAGTAGCGGTAGTTGAGAATCCAAACGCATGCGTTGGTTTGGGCTAGGCTCCTGACATGGACCCATTCGATCCATTCCATGGAGTCGCTTCAAAAACATCACGGGCCCATCCCAGTCCCGCAAGGCAGACAAGCGGGCAATCTCATCGCAAATGCCAAGTCGATTTGACCTGCCATGTCTGACAATCCAATCAAGGGATCTCAATAATACTGTCGATGGCTGAAATCCTGCTAACCAGTTGAGGTTGGCAGTTTATCCCATTATTTGCAGGGTTTTTTTATACCCCAGGTGGTTGTTTGGGATTTCTTCCATCAACAGTATGGCTAAGAAGGTTGATGAATTCCCCAGCCTATTCCAGAATCGTCTGGACATGGTTGTAAAGGGTCTTGGTATGAAGGTGCAAACGAAGCAAAGCTTGGCAAAAGCTGCACAGCAACAAGTGGGCATGTTGGCATTCTGGAAAAATGGATAGTCAATTACCAGGTGATTCAAAGTGACCTTTTCATCCCCCAGTTGGAGGTCACTCAACCATTTAAAAAGGGTCACTGAAGCGTCCCAAAAAGGTCACAAAGAATTTCCAGGTAAACGACAGTTATCCAAGTGCTGCACTCCAATGCCACGCTGCATTGCCACCATCCGGCTGGCACGATCACCGTCTCCCCAGGCCTTAGTTTTGCATAAATCCAGTCGTTTCATCGAACGATTACACCCCTGAAAAATAACATGGAACCTAAAAATTGGAGGTTTGGTAAGATGATTTTCCATTGTCAAACAGGTGATATATATATTTTTTGGTTTTTAAGGTTCAATAGTTGCTACTACGTCATTTGTCCGGGACACTACCGACTCCAGCATCTCTAAGGCTCGGACTCCAGCACCACTACATGGGCTTGACTTTCAAATCTGCAAGTTGAACACAGCGAGGTGTTTCAAGAGTTTTCAGGTGCAGTCCATGTTTTTTGGGGGTAAAAAAAAAGAAACGTGCCGTTGAAAAAAAATTGGAAGTAAGAAATGCGTCTTGTTGACGAAGCAGTCCGGTTCATCTCGAACAACTGGATATACAGTACTTGTTGTGACACTTGTAGTACTTGACGATAAATCTCTTGCGATCCCCTTAAAACTGCAAGTTTGCTGCATAAACCTCCCAGCCTCCCATGCTTCTGGCAAGAAAAAATATCCATGGGACCTCGGCTGTGCAACACAAAACCGTACCAAACCATGCAAACTTCATTGGAATAAGAGTCAGGTTAGGGTTCCACACTCACCCAATCACGGCTTTCTCTTGTCATTACCTCGGAGAATGGACACAAGTTGAAAATCTGATTCTACAATATTCATGCAACTTGAGATAGCTGCAAAAAGCAAAGGCCCAAACACCTTTGCAGCACTGCCCACCCAGTTTTTCCGTGTCCTGCAGCTTGTGAGTTTGAAACACCCAAAAAACAGTAACAGTTGTGGGCACCTTTGCCTCAATCTCTGCCCCATCCCGGATGCTGCCTGTGGGGAAAACATTACAAACATCCGCCGCCCTTGGATCTGCGCATGCCATACATGTGCCTGAAAGGCGGCGCAATGTCTTGGGGGGACAAGGGATGATGATGATAAGGAGAGATTCTAAGGACTAGGCCTTGCTATTCTCAACATGGAGTCTGGTCAAAGCACCAGCCCTCAGCCATCATTTCCAAGTCATCGTGTTTTTAAACCGAATGGTCTGCAGCTGAGAATTCTGACGGGCCAAATTGCAAGGTATCCTGCGCTATTTTGGAATTTTCTGACAGGAAGAGCACGTGATAACAACATAGACTTTGATGGAAGTGAAGTGAAAAGCTGCAAATCTCCTGCTCCCCCAGCTCCTGTCCAATTTGCAGCCCAACCTTGCAATTGGGAAATAATCTCAAAATGTCCTCATACCAAGACGCGTTTTGCAACCTTCAAGTCATTGAGTGATCCACCGCCAGGCAGCAAAGATCGAACCACTTGGGAGACAGATCCTGGCAGTCGCAACATTTCCCAAGTTCAAGATTTGAAGTAAGAAGCCATCTGACACGGCATCTGAGAAGACAGAGATTCCTTGAGGCCAACGGGAGCCCAATGTTTTCTTCTTGCATTCAAATCCTGCCCAAAGCAATTCACGATTCGAGAATATGAAAATCGGCTACAGTCAAGAATCTGGTGAAATCTTGCATCATGTCAAATCATGTGGCTCCTGCTCGAAAAGTCTCTTTGCCTTTGGGATGGAACCAAAGGGTGACCAGCTGGCAATGTAGCGCGGATACGCCAAGTAGTGGTCCTGAAATCACAGGCTGGCTGAAAAAACTATCCCAACGGCGAAACCAAAAACCTACGAAGTTGTCTCCTCTGTACACTGAGGGTCCATATCTTGTAGGATATTGATGTATTTGCCCAACTCATCCACTCTTGCCTGGCAGTCATCAAGTGGTTGCTTCTCAACAAAAAAACAAAAAACGTCATCACCACGACCAAAGAAAAAGCCAAGGTCCACCCGAACGGGAATTTGGCCAGGATCTGAACTACCAGTGCCTCGAATTTGTTTCGGAAGAAACTGTTGGTCACAGTCACAAAAATCCTAAGGGATCCATTTGTGTGTCAACCCGCTAAGTGCTAAGGGTTGTCAGCTTGGTTTTGGGGGGGTCCAGAATTGGTTCAATCACATCCACATAACCAGGTCTCCGGCTTGGTGGATACTGCCTGAAGCATTCACAGGCTGCCTGGTCATTGAGTCATCACTGAAGGGCGATTTTTTGGAAAACAATTGGGGTATTGAGAATTTGGCCCACCTCACCACATTCATAGCTCCAGTATGCAATACCCCAGCTCCTGACGAAAATGATGTTCATTGATTTTTATGGTGATGAGATTTTGCAGCTTTACAAGAGTTCAAACTTGCCACCTCATCTTCCAACCACGTTGTTTTTCAACACCTGTCAAGACAATTTGAACTGACTCACTTCACAAAAATCCAAAATTGATCAAAATTGCCCATGATTTGACTCTTATCAGCTTGTCAGGAGACATCATTGTTTTGGGTGCCAATGACTCTGCAAATAGACAGCAGCACAAATTGGCACGGTGAGGTCTTCCGTCGCACGCCGCTGTCTGGGAACGGGAATCACCTGGCAGCCGATGGATTCCAAAACGCAGCTTCCGAATGGGTGCACAAAATATATACCTGCCTCGGCAACGGGCAGTTGACCTTAAAAGCCAATCAATGAGACAAGGATCATTGAGATCTGCAATGAAATGATTCTGCATAAGCCATACAGTTCTTCAAATGCTTGGAAAGGTGCGAGGATCACCCAATGCAAGGAGGTGCTTGGAAAAAGAGCTGTAATCAGATGGCGCTCTTGTCACTTTGTCTGCTGCCAACTGCATGCGCAGTTCCTTAGCTATGGAAGGATGCGGTCATCGTTGGACTGTTGATGAAGAATCCCCTTCACAAGTCATGACCTAGAATCTTCAAAAATATCTCCCAAGATAGTTGGGGTTGTTTCGCACTTCATGTCAAAAAAAGGTCTTCACAAAAGTGGACCATTCTTAAAACAATGTGGGTGTTTCCAAAAATAGGGAAACACCCCCAAATGGATGGTTTATAATAGAAAACCCCTATTTTTTTCATGGATGATTTGGGGGTACCAAAAACCCCTATCAACAAAAGAAAAACCAAGAGGCAGCCAACAATGGGCTAGCACGGCTTGTGCTTTGCATCTCCTTGGCCATCTCCTCCTCAACTGATGGCCATGCCTCAACTCGAGGCTTTATTGCACCGTCAGTACCTCGGTTTTACCCAGGCAAACACTTCCCCACATGAGAGATGTGAAGCACATGTTATGGAAATATGCAAAACATGGTAAAGCTATATAAATTACAACCCATTTCAATTTTAGTGTTAAAAGCTTACAAAGTTGTCACAGGTTGCAAAAAAAAAACATGGGGCGTCCTGGTGGGCACACACCCACGCAGGAATCGTGGGAGTTCCAAGATCAAGCTGATTGATCTATGAAAAAAGCAAAAATGAAAGACACGAGAAACAAACACTTCCCAGTTTCACCTCATGTCTATCACTTAACTTTGAAGCATGTAAGCATGTCTACACAACTTCTTGTTGATGACTAGTTATGTTCATGTCTTTTAGCACAGCCTCTCATTCATCTTCCAATTCTAAGACACTGGCCAAGATAGATATGAAAATCTTGTATCTTCCATCTCTTGGACTCTGGAGGCGGAGAGTCCAAAGCTCGACTTTGCGGGAACTTCAAACGTAACTCTTCCAAGAAATTCTTGCTGGGCGCGCCCCTTTCATGTCGTCCCGTTTGGCCACGTACTGCCAACTTGGTGACCTTCTCGGTCTTGCCGACCCACACCGACTGCCGGGTGCCCGCTTCTTCCAGCAATCTGGAAGCTGGAGCATCATCGGACCATGCAGACAGCAGGGCCAAAAAATCAACGTCTTTCGGACCGCTGGTCATTTGCGTTGCTTCTTTTCCTTCTTTTGTTTCGGGCAAGGAAACAAGTGAAGTTTCATTCGTTTCACTCACCAGATGTTCTTTCGATTCAGCTTGGTTCAGCGGTTGCCAGCTCTCTGTTCCCATCTGGTTCTCAGAGAAATTTTCCTTCTCGTCCTCCACATCATCACTGTTAGAGGCACTTGGTGATCTTGGTAGACTTGGTAGAGCTGGAACATCCATAACTAGGGAAGCTGCCGGTCCCAACTCAGTTTCCAAATCCTCTACCTCTCCCTGAGCAGCAGCTACATGAACTGCCGATGCCCACAAGCTCAATAGACCTGGAGGCTGTGGAGCCTGTGGTGCCTGCTTTTGGAGCTCCCCTTCAGCATCGTTGAAAGGTTCAGTGCTCGACAGGGCACGGATACTACTGCCACAAGCCCATGAGTACGCTTGCAAATCCATGGCGAACAAGACACTGGTGGATGAAGGAACAACAAAGTCGGATGAAATGCTTATGAAACTTATGCTCACTACCAACAATCACAACTCATCAATGTCAGACCATGATCTACCACAAGGAAAAAGGAGCCATTGGCATCTGAAAAGGCTTAAAGGGGTATATATCCATCGACTCTTGGCAAAGCTGTTTTCATGTCCAGTTTTTTGAGCTTTTCAGCTGCTGGAAAGAACGAAAGGTTCATCTCATGTCCGAAAATGATGCTTGCACTGCATGCAAAAATTCGCATGGGTTGTGAACAGCAGGTAGCGAAGCTAACTACACTGGTTTTTTAAAAAAATCCTCTAAGAAACTATGTCCTTATGGTACTTCCATTTCGGAAAGCCTGTGGCAGTGCCTTTTTCTCAGCTCTCAAGAAGCTTTCCAGTCATTCGCCCGGTGGTTCTGTAAGTATCCTGCGCACGTGGCTTCAGGCCTTCAAACACCTCTACTTCAGAGGATACGGCGTTGAAAATTCTGAATGACAACAAGGGGGGGGATCCCTGTTGACTCTTAGCATTTTGAGCACCATACTTGGTGTTGTTTTCATGTTTTTTTCGCTTTTTGGATCACAAGGTGATTTGGGAAATCCAATCAAACACACAGCTAAGGCTACTTGGAATGTAAAAATGATTGGAGGTTCAAATCTGTGATCCCAAGGCAAAAATCCAAAGCTCACCCCGGTGCTCGTGGTCTGGTCGCTTTTAGGCCACACAGCCCAGCGGTGGCACACCAGGCACACAAGCTTCTGCTGCAGGAGCTGCAGGCACAACGATGTTCAGGGCGGAGGTATCATGAGAAGCATCCAAACATGCCTGGTGGTTCATGGCAGGTTTCGGTTTTCTTCATCCCAGTGGTTGGTGGCGGTTTCAGTTGAGCTATGGGTCACCACTGGTCATGGATTTCCACCCACCTGAAGAGCTGATTGATCTCCGGATGCAGAGATGAGCTTATCCAACAGGCACTCAATCTTCTTCAGAGCAGACCACTGCGCCTGAAGGTGTACCCCCAAAATGTGGTGATTCAACCACTTTGGATATGTATTTTTCCGAAATTCAAAAAATATGACAGGGAAACAAAATCAAAACCTCCACATCATTCATATACAGGGTGGCATGATTTGGCATGAGTTGGCCCTGAACCAAAGCCAATTCTCCGGGGTTCAACCCTTCCCATGCCCTCTCCTTGAGACTGTCGGCCAACTGGTCAGCTGTGGACACCGCATTTTCCGTCTCGGCCTGTGCCTGTGAGGGTCCACCCGATCCAGCGATCACCAGTTGAGGGAAAGGTAGTTTGTCCCGTTATTTACAGAGTTTTGTACATCCAAATGGTGGTTGTACCCTTGGGATTTCTGAACCATCAACAGTATGATAATTCTCAGAGGAAAATGCATGTGAAAATGTTGTAGACATTGAATCATATCATCTAATATCCATTAGACTCATTGGACTGAATTTTTTGACTCATTTGAGAGTCAAAGGTAATATTCTAGTTCTGACGCGACAAGTCGATACGGATCATTAAAAACAAAATGATAGAATCAGAACTGGAAACTGAGTGCTGTCCAAATCACAGCATCTCCACAGTTCTTTCTGTTCCTATACCCTTCTACACCTCTTCCGCAATCATCTCACTGCAAAAAAAAAACAGGGCTGGCACCTGTCCACGGCAATTCTGATAGCTCGTGCAGGCCTGATTCAACAAAGGTTACTTACGGATGCTTCTAGCATCGAAACACGGATGGTTTCAGCAGCTTCTGGCCTGCTTCTTAGCCTGATAGGAGCTGCAATCTGCTGGCTTCTCCATTGGCGTCAAGTGGGCACACATCACCTGCAACCCCCCATCTTCCGAAGATGTCCATTTAAGCATTCTCCATTCCTATCCCTCACAAACTCAACTCCCTGAACTGTTGTTGTTAATTTCTTTCTAATTCATCTCAGGTCCTCATCTTGATCTCATCTGGAATCCAATTCACTCTTTAGCTCTCAATATGAAGAATTTGTTTAGATATCAAACAGTTCATTGTTCCCTTCCAAACCGAGTCCCTAGGAAAACTCCCTGTTTTCAAGTGCTTACCTCCTTGGCTGCCGCTTGGTTATGATAACCGAAGCATTCCAACTGCTTGGAAGTATGGGCTGCCGTAGCATTGCTGCAATTCGCTTGTCGCATCCTGCAATGAAAGACAGTCATGTAGGTTGATCTAAGTAGTGACTAGTGAAGCAGAAGGTTGATTCTCTGCAGAATGTGTGTGTGTGTATATAATACATATCAAATCCTTAAGATTCATCGCATCCAACCGATTTGCTTTTTGGAAATTTACTTACAGCTTACAGTAATTGAAAAATTGATGGCACTGTCCCTACATATTGGGTTTATAAGGACCTTTTACTCATCCATCTTTTGGTATCTGTGCCATATATTTTGACATCAAGGTATTCTACCAAGCAATGCTTGATCTCTGCGATTCTCCTGAAGTCTGCCAACATGTCAATGTTCCGCTGCAGGTAGGCTTCGTAGGTGCTGCTCGCAGGAAAGTCACTGAAGGCGCCGCAAACTTTGGGTTAGAAGTCAACAAAAGCTGAAATTCATTGGGAAAATGGTGGTACCCTTGCGATGGTACAGTTAATCATCAAATCCATATACACCTTATATATAGTGGGTATTTATATGTATTTATGGGGTATATCCCCAATCAACTTGAATCATCATTAAATCATCAGAATTCTTGATTCGTGACACCCGTTTTTTGCCCCGTTTTTGTCCTTCAATCTCATGACCCCGAGTCCTAGTTGGAGGTGGATGACTTGGAAGGGTGGGAGCCCTCTAAGTCTGGAAGAACTTCTTTTTTCGGCACTGGAAGTTCGGCCAAGAAACTCTTCGTGGCAGAACCATGACTGGAAGTTGCTGCTCCTTAGAATCCAACGGATTCAGCCCCAACCGGTGGGGAATCCCAAGATACTCCAAGCATCAATTTTTGCGCCACGAAAAAAAAATAAAAACTTCCTACCTTCCATTATTTTAATTCTGGTTGGTTCATATGTCATAGGGATCCCTTTTTGTTAATGCTTTATTCTAATCCCCAAAAAAACTGGGTAACATTTTTCATCCCCTATAAAACCCTAAACCACCAGGTGCCCTGTGTTTTTTTCATGGCTCAACAATTTCAGGGCATCCGAAATCCGATCCGCGAAAACAAGACTCCGATCCACCGATTGGAAGTATTCGCACTTGGCGGTGGCCGCCACGGACAACATCTCTTCCTGGTGGGCCCGGGATCGATTTCCTCGAAAATTGCAGGTCGTGGGTTTTTCCGGAATCCCGGAATCCGAATCCCAAAATCTCGGAAAAAACCCTGGAAGTCCAAGGTTTACACGAACCACCATTTTTAATGAGGGTTTATCATTATCCAGAAGGAAGCCACCATTTTTTACATGGTGCTTGACTTCCAGGTTTTATGTAGGCGCCAGGTCAAACACCTTCACCCCACCGCCTGGTGGAAACAGCTTGTGTATGTAGCATTGAGCGCCTGTCGTTCAACAAAATGAATTAGACATTTGGCCGGCTTTATTCTGTAAAAATTCTATCATATGAAAATTCATGTTTTCCCAACATTTCCCAACTTCACTCTGAAAAACAAACAACCAATGGAGGATCCCAGTTGACACGAGCCAGGCACCTCAAACTCTGCCTGGCACCTGCCAAGATTCGCCCAGTCCACGAGGGAGGCGACGTTTTGAAAAAAATGGTGGGTGATTTCCGGTTGAGCATTCCATTCCATTCATTCTTTTGGCTGATGGATCAAAATCTAGGAATCAGATTTTGTATCAAATTTGTTGATCATGCTAGGTTTGTTTATTTGAAAGTCATGTATTTGTGTGTAATATGTGTAAGGTTCGGCTATGCCAAATATAATATGGGTGAAAGCTCCAAAATCAAAACAAAATGCCTAGGATTCGCTGTAAAACCAACCATTTTTGCATCATGTCTTCATTCCAAGTTGCGCTGCGTGGGCAGCACTTGTGTCGGTCCAATTGATCTCCTTCCTTAGGAATGGAAGACTGAGGACAGCAGGGAGGTCCCTCATTAGTGATGAAGATTTACAAAGCCAAAAGGTCATCGCAAAATCTTTGCATGACATGCAAATCGCCAATGGGGATGTAAAGATTTTCCAACTATCTTCCCCCATCAACTACACTTTACACTCCCCCCCCAAAAAAAGACACATGCCCCTGCTGATACTAGACCTCTCATTTTTTTGAATCGGGGGAAAAAAAAAGAAGACTTATCCCCAACCAATCAAGCTGCTTGATGGTCTCTGCATGCGCCATGTCCGTCAACTTCATGGCATTGCAGCTATCGTAGGCACTTTGATTTGTCACCGACTTCCTGGCGAATCGGCGTTTTTTGGGGAGGATCAAGGCTTCGACCAGTGAGATGCATTCCATGAAAAGGGCTTCACCAAAAGAAATCCACAAAAACTAACCAAACCGTTTTAAAATAAAAAACATCTAATTCAGTCTAATCATCAACATCATGCATCATCTATATTAATCCCCTTCTTACCAAGCAAAAATATGTTTAGAAAAAGAATGGTGACTTTTGTTGAACTCCATTGAGCTCCAGACTGTGCGATGCTGTGCTGACCTTCAGGTGTTGGATGGGTCAGAAATCTCCGGGGCTTCACCTGATTCTATATGTATCTGTATATTTGTTGTATATAAGACCCCAAAATATGCACAAAACACTGTAAATACTAACCATTAAAACGTGAAGAAAGGTATGTATTGTATGATCATTGCATGTTACATCATATTCAAATAGGTCAAATATCAACATGAATCACAAACAATCGGTGTCTTTTTTGTTAGTGGGGAGCCAATTTTGAGGATTTTTTTCTAGCCATCTCAACTGGTCCACAGGCTTGTGTCCATGGACAGTTCCATATTGGGCTTATTGTTTCAGCAGGACACCTTCACCAACAAGGTCCTTTCCTATGTGTTGCTATGCATCAAATTTCTGCCCAAACTTACAGATGACTCTCTTCATGATTCTTCATTTTTGGACACTTTGAGAGATCCATTGTTCATATCCGGAAAAAAAAAGCAAGCGCCGCTGGTTGAACACTGAATCATCAAGTTCAAGTGGCTGGAAATGCTATCCAACAGTCCCTGGAGCAAATTCTTGATGGAAGTCACTGACGCTTCACGGGACGCAGGATCCTGGTGACCAGGTGGCTCGGGGGAAAGGTCATTGAACGAAAAGTAGTTCATAGGGATCCTTGTAAAGGCTTATCATAATCCCTATATAACTGAGGTATCATTTCATCTCCTATATACAAATAACAAAAATGTTGCTCATTGCTGAGTTCCTTTCACTTTCCAAAAAATGTGCAACTCACTAAGATATATTTTCTAGTTGGTGGTTTCTGGTTTCAAAGATTTCTTATTTTCAGGCTGATCCTGGGGGAAATGATCCAATTTGACGATCGTATTTTTCAAATGGGTTACCACCTAGTTATGTTTCATTGAACTTGGGCCTCTTTTTTTTTTCGGTGTTTTTCGTTGTTCACTTTCAAAAAAGCCTGAAACTAGACAAAATACAGATTTTTTGATGTCGTTTTTTCCAAGAATTCTGCAACAGGACCTACTGAACGGACCCCTAAACCTGAGCATCTAATAACTCTAGCAACTTACATAGGGGTCCGTTGGTAAGGTCCCCTTCAATTTGTGCTATCTTTTTTGTGAAACTTCTTTTCCTTGGGGAACCATATTTCCAAACATCAAAACACCCCGGTGGCACCTGCTTTGAGATGGATTCTGCCATGGCGGCTAATGAGGACCTTGTATGAGCGTTCAGAGAGCCCCGGCGGCGGAGATTCTTCACGATGTACATGGATGTTTGTACATGTTCGTTTTGTTTCTTTATCCCCCCCCAAAAAAAAAGACATTGCTGAGATAGACTTCACACATCTTTGTGTTTTTGTCTCTATTTGCAGGCAGGTCGAACAAACTGAATATGAAGGCCGAGAGACACCATGGGATCCAAAGGTTTTCCCTTCTCACTGAGCAAAGCCATCAAGGCCTCACACCAAATTCTTGCCGATGTCCAAGTAAGATAATCAACAAAAAGTCTCAGAAACATGTCTAGTTGGTGGTTTCAACGCAGTTGAAAAATATAAGTCAAAATGGGAATCTTCCCCAAATAGGGATGAAAATTAAAAATATTTGAAACCACCACCCAGATGTTTATTCCGGGAAAAAAAATGCGCATTAGAAACACGCTATATATCTCGAATGTTCATTCTCCAAAATGTCTCACATCATAATAAAAAATGTAGATCAACATATCAAGAATAGTAATTATGTGTACATGTATATATTATACATGTATATTATATTATTGTATTGTGATGAAGTAATGGTACCAAAAATATACCCTCCCTGAAACTAACAGTTCGCACCTGTGGCCTTCCCAAAAGGAAACTCATCTTCCAACCATTTTCAGGTGCTATATATGTTCCAAGAAATCTCCAACAGGACCCACTGTTTCTGGACCCCAAAAAACCCGAGTATCTAATAGCTCGATCGTCACTTACTTAGGGGTCCGTTGGTAAGGTCCCATTCAATCTTTGATGGATACTGTTGATGGAAGAAATCCAGCTAACCAGTTCATATATTCAATGTAGTACTTAGTAGGATATGGGGGTTTCCAGAAATTAGGGGTACAGTACCCCAAAATGGATGGTTTATAATGGAAAACCCTATTAAAATGGATGATTTGGGGGTACCACCATTTACGGAAACACCCATATCCTAGTATTTCCAGGGTTTTTATACATCCAAACGGTGCTTGGCCGCCTTGGGATTTCTGAACCATCAACCCCCGGAAACCAACGGTCGGAACACACCTCGTGGCTCGGCACTGGCGAGCTGGGCGCCATGAACCTTGGGAAGCTCGTTCCCGGAACGGAACTCGTTGGTGATATGAGCATATGATATATAGGCCGATGTATAGATATGTAATGTATCAATCATATAATGTGTATATATATATAATATACATCATGTACTAACTCTCATGTATCATATATATATATATATATCTTCTATCATGTGTATATATTGAATATTGAAAATATAATATATACATACAGTGTGTGTATATATATATATGATGCATGTCATACCAATACCAATCATCACATGTCCTCATCATGATAGTTGTGTTGTTTGTGATCCAAGTCAACCTGCATCAGTTCGGGATAAGTTGTCAGAAAATATAAAGGTCCTTTGACTGGGATACCCCACTTCACTCCCTTTGCGGCTGCTGCCACATGTGCGCTCAAAACCAGGCCTGCGACATCCCCAGAATATCACCATGGTGTCGCTCCAAGAATATCAAGCAAATTCATCAGAAATGTCTGATGGCGCAATGATATATGTCAAGATCAAACTGACCTCCAAAGAGATGTGAGATCATTTTGAGCGACGAGAAGAAAAAAAATATCCCATTCTATTGTATATACTGTTTGGAGTACCATAATCCACAATATAATATAGTCCAACTAACCGGTTTTTATTCACTGCCCGTATATACATGTCCAGGGTGGTGGCACGGCCGGACTATGTACATTTCATCCATTCTGTCGGTGCCCACCTAAGAACTGCATTGCGAGCATGGCTCCAGAGTGTTAGCAGGTGAAACCAGCCCGAATCAGCTTGAATCACCCTTTGAACCAACAGCGCGCACACAAACGCAAAACTCCTTAGATTTTAAGGCTGGCATCTTGCCCACAACATCGTAAGGCTCGATTTGTACGGACCAGTTGACGTAGTCAGCATTTTTTCTGAAGCGCTGAGAGATAGTCGATCCGAAACAAAACTGAGTATTGTGATCGAATTTGCTGCCTAGCAGCACGTGCAATGCAACATTCAACCACGTTGCACCCGGCCTCTGAGTGACCAGTTCTTTTTGCTTATACTTACATCATTCTTATCAGAAGTGACCATCACAGATTCATGATCAGTTTCTTGGGGGTTGGCTCCAAGTCTCCAAGTTGTCTTTTTGTTCAACCCTTTTTTGGGGGGGGATTGGTGTTATGGGTTTTATTTCTTGAGCAAAAATGACCACCTGACGATTTTCTGGAGGTGTTTTTTCCCTCACCAAGCTCCATGGACTTCAGCCGCTGAATCCTGGGCCATGAAAATCAAGGACATCATTGCATCACAGGAATTTGCCTATTTTTGCGAGACTCCTGTGAAGATGATATGATGATGTGATGATATGATGATATGATATTAGCATCTTCATAAACATTTTTCCATTTGATGAAGATGATATGATGAGGACTTGTCATCTTGCGGCAAGTGCTTTTTGAGTTCTCTGTCAAAAGAGTTGAGGAGGAAAAAATATAAAAAATCACAGGAGCAACTCAGAAGCATGTCCCCCAAGCCTCATCGACGAGGGCTGCGCTCCCTGGTCTTGCCACTACCACCTCCAAGTTCGCCACAATCCTCCACGACCACTGGACGCTTGGTCCTTACAGCCCAGCCAAGCAATCCAAGCAATCGAAGAAGTCGCAGAGCAAACAACTCAGGTACAGACTTGCCACCGCTGGAACCTTCCTTCTCCACCAGGTTTACCTAAAGACAAAGAAACACCATTTCGCTAATGCTTTCGGATAGGTAAGTGGAGATGAGCGGAAGCAGTAAACTAAGCAGGGCACCACGTCCATTCCCTCAACTACCTGCAAAAGCAGAAACAATCCCAGCTGTAGTTTGAGTGGACGAATCATGAACTGGCAGGTCGGGTCAAGTCTAGTTAGGGATAAGTTGCTTCACTCACTAGAGTAGTAGATCACAAACCCAACAGCAACAACATGATCAATTGTTTTCTCTGCAGAGAGGTGTTGCAAGTCAACAATTCATGCAACTTTGACCCCGCAAAAAGACTGGGAGACGCATGTAGAGAATGGTTGGGGAATTCTCCAAGGCTTTTGCCTCAGAGAATCGCATGAGACTGGCTTTAGTGAATCCTCAAAAGAACCTTTTCGGAGGCAAAAGCCATTTGTCCCAAAGAATCCCAGAAGGCAAGCATGTCAGTTTGCCCCAAGACCTCTGCTAGGGCTGAAGATCCCACTTGACCCAAGGAACCCCAAACGTGTCAGTTTGCCCTAAGACCTTTACTGTGGCTGAGACCCCAAAACCAACGCTGTTGGACAAAAAAAACAAATCTTGCAACTTGACTTGCAACTCATGATCTTGAGCTTGTGTAGCAGATTGAATGGTCTCATGTCATATTTTAAGCGAAAGTTCCATGTGAATTCCATTTTGCATCTTCTGCGAAAGTAATAATTACACTGAATACACTCAATTGACCCCCTTTTTGCCCCTTTTGCTGAGCGTACCTTGCCAAAAACCACGTGTTTGCCGTTCAAGTGGGGAGTTGCCTCCAGTTTGTGCAGAAAATTTTCAGCGCAACTGTTTTGGAACAACATAAGGCCAAACAAAAAAAAACCTTCTGAGACCCACGGCCACAGTGCACAAGAAGAACTGCGAGCCGTTGGTATTCGGCCTCTGAAAACCGTGGAAACCAAGGATGGATGCTTTGAAAAAAAACACCTTGCAACCTTCACAGACTCTGGTGTCTATCATGTTGTCCACATCTTCACTGCTGAAGCTGAGAGACCCAAACCCTGCATTGGCCATCGATAAGATGCCCGGACCAGTGTGCTTGTGCTTGAAGTTCTCATCTCCTGAAATAGCGCGAATGAACAAAAGATAGTACTAGTTACTAGACCTCTATTTATATACAAGAAAAAAAATATCCATGAAGAATCCGTGAACCATGTTTGTTTTTTTCCCACCTTTCCGGTTGTGTCTTGAGTGGATAAATCTTGATCATATTTCACATCAGAAAGGATCAACCTCCAATCACCTTGGCTTAGCCCCCCAATCACCTTGGCTTAGGCCCCCTTCTTTTTGGAGCCCGGGTCCCCGCGCGGAACTTTTCACCATAGATGGACCTTTGCGTCAACCGCGTCAACAGGATCCAGTGGAGATTGGTTTTATGGGAATCTTAGATTCAGGGAAAAAAAGACTCCGCAGAAAACACAAGTGATCTGTTAAATAAACTTGCAAATGATCCTTACAAGCAGCAAATCGGAATAAAAGTTTCAAAAACATAATCATCATCATCATCATCATCATCATCATCATCATCATGATCATCATCATCATCATCATAGATTCGGCTGGTAAAATGTTCAACAAAAAAATCCTACATAAGATTCGTTGGTCACTTGACTATCATCAAAACCCAGCACCTCATGATGCGCCTATCTCCAGCTGGGACAAGGCACTCGCCACCAGTACCATTGCCTTTGGTGAAATCTCCACCCTGACCTGAGAGGAAAACCGAACCGTTGAAACCCGGGTGGAGCTGGCGCAGTGAAAAATACACCAACCTTTGGATAGGGCAAACCCTCGCATCTTAGAGGTATAATCTTAAGTTAATGCAGTTGGCTTGTTGACGGCGAGGGAAGAATCCACACTGAGTTCTTGACACATAAATCCAGGAATCACGCGATGAAACCTTGTGAGGTCGAACCAATCCATTGTTGCAACCGAACATCCACCCTCCAGGGTCCACGGAACTAACATATCCCACCAAACGAAAGGGAAGTTCGGAAAATCATCAACTCAAACATACCTTGCTGAGAGGATACGTTACTTCCCAGAGGGTAATATAATCATGGGAAAAATGCTGGTACCCTTGGGGGTGCATATGGGGTTGAGTATTAAGGGTACCATCCCAAGGGTACCAGCATGTTTCCTAGGATATAAACCATCCAAACATCGTCGATTTTCGCCATTCTCTCACCAGGCAACGAGCTGCCCTTGTAATGAAGAGGCTTTCCCGAACGGCCTTTGCCCTGAAGACGGCGAAGGCTTGGAACCATGGGGGAAAACTGAAAAAAACAATGAAGCAAGTGATGGACCAAGCGGAAGTGCTCATTTTTCCCCACAAAAAATGGATAAATCAATGTAGATCCAGTGCTGTTTTTACACTAAAAAGGATGATAAATGCATTTGTTCTTTCATCACTTAGACGACTTAACCCCTTATCCCAAACCAATCTGTTGACCAAATCTTGGCTGTTCAACAGAAAAACCATCTTTTGTTCACCTGGTAACCACCTCAGCAAGCACCAAAAAAATGGTCATCATCTCATCCCAGCCTTCTCCCCAGTGCACAAGGCCCGGAAGTTCTCCGCCGTCTTCGGCACCGTATCCTGGCTGGCGAGTCGAGGTCATGGAGTCGGGGTGTTTAACGACAAGGTTTTAGCACCATCCCAGGTGGTTGGCCTTGGGGATTTCTGAACCATCAACTGTAATGGATACCCAAAATGATGGGTTTGGACATTTTTCTGAGATATGGCCATGTTTGGGTATCTATAGCTTAATTTTTCTCTTTTTTTTTGGGGGGGGGGTGGGTAGTATTTTTTTTTTAATGTTTTTTTTGGAACAAAAGCAAAAAAAAACAAAGAGAAAGAAACGAAATAATTACTCTGCTCTTTCCTTTGAGACACGCAGTAAACGTGGCAAAGGTGCAGCAAAGAGTTCCATTTCAATGCGTCCAGCTGGCCCTCAGACCAGGTCAAGGCAGTAATAGATTCAATAGATTGAAGTGCCAAAATCTGCAATGCAAGATTTAAATCTAGAGATATCTACTGTATACAACAGTGTTTCATGTAGATCTAAATCAAAGTTTCCACACAAAATTGCTGCACTGCATCTATCTGACTTGGCCCTCACACGTCCACCGATTTCAATGTCGAAGAAAACGCGAGGGTTCGGCATTGCTAAATTGAATGTACAATATCCAAGACACGAAACCAAAAATCTTTTACCCCCTTGTTGCTAGCTGATGAGCCGAGCAACGGCAACGACCTTTCTTCCAGTAAAATATAAAGTGATTCAACTCGATTCAGACTGAAACCCCAAAGCTTCCAGCTTCAGCCCTACGGAAAAAACCCAACATTTTCCACTCGCCGCGGGTTGTTTACAAGATCTGAGCAACTCAGAAATGCGGCCCAGCAAAGCTCAAATGCCGAAATCGAAATCAACCTATGAATTCATAAGTCCATAAAAACTTTCCGCAAGGACAATGTCAATCAAAATCTGGGGCCAAAAAGTACTAGAATTGCTCCAGGGTGACGGATGCTTTGATCCTTCAAACAAGAATACATGAACAAAAATAGCCAAAGGCTCATGGCACATTTCTAATCATTTCTATATGTGTATGTTGTAATGTTGTTTCAACGGTTTTTTTCTCATCCAAAAGGTGACGCAGGCTGGAATTTCCCAGTTGCTGAAGAAAAAAAGTATTATCTCCGAGTGATCCATCGAGCAAAAGCTCCGACGGTTCAGAATAAAAAACAAAAAAATGCTTCATTCGCAGGAGGAAATCTATGATGTAACTTGCTGCTAAATTACTCAATACGTTTCTGACCCCAAAATAGAGAGACTTTAAACCCTTCCCATGTGGGTGTTTCCTTAAATGGTGGTACCCCCATTTCACACCCCAAAATGATCATTTTTAGTAGGAAGGTTTTCCATGGTTGTTGGGTACCACCATTTTAGGAAACCCCCCATATGTCCATGTTTGCTCATCTTTGCTTGCAGGATGCTTGCAGGAAAATGGCATTTGCGCAGTGCTGGAAGTGAAACCCATCGAGTTCTTCTGCCGTCCTGCCCATGGGTTGCTATTTCATGCCTAGGCGTTGCCTGGCCTATCTACACACTCAGCAAACCACTGCTGAAACAAGCCAGACTCACTCCTGAAACGTGTTTATTCTACAAAACGCATGGTCTAAGTAACAAAATAACAAGAATATATAAACTGAATAAACTGATAGACTCTGGTCATTGTCTTTCGCTTGTTCAGCTTGGTTTACTCAGTTCAAGTGCATTAAATACTTGAATCGCGCTTTTCGCAAGCGGGCTTCTTCGGACAGGCGGAATTTTGACAACGGGGCTTCTTCAAGGCTTCTTAAAAACCAACGGTTGATTTACGGTTAACTGGGATGTATCAAAGGAATCGATCATAGCTCCCGGGATAACCATGGGTTTTTCTTATCGAACCAAAGGAATTCCTTATCAACATTTTTCTGGGCGAATTAAAAGATTTGTTGGATTTTTGTTTGCTGGTTCGCAGATATTTTTCGACCAAACTAATTATCTCAGAGTAGGTCTTGGTTACCTGACATCATACACCCAGAATTGGTTGTTGTGGTGGTTTCCTAGCTAGGTCAGAGGCTCATGCTTCAGGAGAAGCCAAAAAACAGTGCTGGGTTAGTGAGCCATTGAACAAGAGCCGTGTTGTTGGGGCCGAAGGTAGTCATCCACATTTAACTCTTATCTGAACTCATTGGGACTTTTGTTTACCGGAGCAGTACAGGGAAACTTCTGACCCATTCTTGAAAAAGACTACCCTCCCTGAAACTAACTGTTCGCCCCTGAAAGTCACCCATCACAAAAAGGACATGTCATCTTCTAAGTCTAACCATCCATCTTCAGTGGCTACAAATAGTAAGGTTTTTTCGGGAGTGTAAATTGCAAATTGGCTGCTTCCTGATGATTTCAATTGCGCTTCCAAATCGCCATGATTCAGCCCTTGCCAAAGGACTTTCCGCCCATCATTGGCCTTGGGGATACTGAGAGGTGGATGAGTAAAGGAAAGATATCCACATCATCAAGCCTATCACACCTGGGAATTGAAGATTATTTTTTTTATGAATCTGGTGGAATCATAAACTCCTCAGCAAAAATTAGTTTTTGGAACAACAATCACGGAAGAAATGAACCTGTCAAATGACCTACTGCTGATGGAAGAAATCCGGCTAACCAGCTGATATAGGTAGTTTACCCCAGTATTTACAAGGTTTTGTACATCCCAGGAGGTGCAGGATTTCTTCCAGCAACAGTATCATATTGTTTTCCCAACTTCCGTGTGTTTTTGGCATACCTTCACCATCTGAGGATTCTACTTTCCCATGCCCAACATTGACTTGCCTGGCAGCGCAAGGTACGATACGACCTACGTGCTTCTTGTCAGGGCCAGTGTTGCTACAGAACAAGGTCAACAGAAAGACGTACAGTATCTCATCGGAATCCATGCCGTAACCTGCCATACCTACTATTTACTATACCTCTTTCTTGGGCCAAGTGCATCTTGGTAAAGTGGAACTGGAACTTCATGGAACTTCCTCCAGACCAGGTAACCCCCTAGGGCCCCATGTCCCCCGCCTCCGCATGGGCCTTTGCCACAGCCCTGTATGACAAACAACCCCACAGGTGGTGACTGGATATTACGACCGCGAAAAAAGGCAGCATGCTGGGGGGTTCCTTTTTTTTCCTATAAAAACCCAGGGTTTGGGTTTTTTCCAAACAACTTCTCTCATGCACGTGGAGCTTCAAAAAACATCTCTGGCAACAGCGTGAAACTATCAGTAGCGGGCTCTACAGCATTTGGAAGCATTTCTACTGGGCCCAGCCCTGGGGCACAAAAAGTGGTTTACGCACTAATCCAGCAGCTCATTGTCAGAATCATCGAATTGGACGAGGGTAAAGCGCTGACACTCTCAGACTAACATATTTGTAGGATACATAGTACACCTGGCTGGGGGAACTATCCCGACAACCTGTAATTTCCGGTGGAAAGAAATGGCTATTTTTCCCATATATCAACTACTTGTTTGGGGAAGCCCAAAAAGGTCGTGAAATGTGAGGCCAGATTCACCTTTCGGCCTGGCCGATTCACTGTGGACCGACTATCCCAGCTTGGATTCCAACACCCTTCATGCCGCCCTTGCCACCTAAGGAGGGTACAAAAACACAGCACCAACAGAAATCAATGGGGAGTTTCAGTGCTAAAAGTGGGTCAATTATTGAATATTATTGATTTCCCTCCCAACCTGAGGATGAAAATTGAAAGAAAAGATTGGGAGAAAAAATGGTACAAAAAGATGGATTCTGATGATTCTATGCACTAGGCACACCTTTCCTGTTCCATTGTATCACACGAGCTCCTGCAAGATGCTCTGCCAGAATTTCAGCTGAGTTCTTCACCATCGCAAGGTCCCAGAGGTCCACAGGGCCCGCCTGTTGCAGAACTCATTGGTGCTTTTCCAACAAACAAACGAAGCGGTTACACTATCCTATCTTATATTTCTGGGCTCATCAACATGTGTTTATTAATGTATCTGGGCAGATTTCTGGGCTCATCAACATGTGTTTATTTATGTATCTGGGTAGATTTCTGGGCTCATCAACATGTGTTTATTTATGTATCTGGGTATTTGATATCAGATATCGACATTCCTTTACGTGTATTTTCTTGTATGTATGGCCTATGTATGTATGTATGTATGTATGTATGTATGTATGTATGTATGTATGTATGTATGTATGTATGTATGTATGTATGTATGTATGTATGTATGTATGTAGGTACGTACGTACGTACGTAGGCAGGCAGGCAGGCAGGCAGGTAGGTAGGTAGGTAGGTAGGTTGTATGTACGTACGTACGTAGGTAGGCAGGTTGGTAGGTAGGTATGCATGCATGCATATGTGTCTATAGTTTTGGAAAAACAAACATCAAATTAAATATCAAGGAGCACTTCTACCTTCAGAGTATCCCTGTCCCACTAGTTAAGTGGATTTGTCTGCTTCTTAAACCCAACCATCTGACACTTTTGGACCAAACAATCAGATTGACTGGCACTCAAGGTGTGGGATATACCCCCTAAGATCCTCTAACTTTCCACATTTTTTCTCGGGCCTTTGCGGGGTCCTCCATGGCAGCCACCCAAGGTGGGAGGTGGTGGCGCAGGTGGTGGGGTCCCTGGGACGGTCCCAGGAGGAAAGCCTGGTCCACAGCCACCTTTTCCTCCTTGCAAAAAACGGTTGGCAGGAGTATCAAGACCAACGGTGAGTCATATATTTTGTGGTGGTAAATTTGGGGCATCCCTAACGCAGGGCAACACACTCGGCTCAGGCTAGGGAATCCCAATAGAATATCGAAACCCTGAGTTTGGATCGTTCAACTCTCTTAGCATCTTGAATTGCTTCTTGTTGGCACCCCGTCATTTCAACACATGAGCAAGCAAGGTATGTCCACGATTTGGCAGCACCAGGAATTTCAACAACTGCTGCAGATTAGGGAAGACTAGCTGCTTCAAAACAATCCGCCCATTTTTGAAAAGTACAGTAAAAGCCTATACACTGGCGTTATCGTAGTACCAACTACAACAGGAAAAAAACGTTGGAATATCATGACAATATCCTCAAAAATATCCAAGGATTGACATAGATACAATCTTCAACCATCGGACCACTTTCTGCTCCGCCTAAGATGTATCACACCATGGAAATATCTGCTACGACATACCAAGCACCAATTAATTAGACCTGATTTTCTTCCAAAATCAAGAACTCGAAGGTCCAACAACTACCTTTTCTTGTCATTCATCCACTACCCCATGGGATAATTCCTACCTTCAATGGACAAATGTGATTTCACCACTAACCGAGAATCTAGGACTCCAATCAACCAGTGAGATTTCGGTTGCTCCTTTCATGGCCTCCATGGGCATAACAGTCAGCGGCTTGGGAGGACCTGCTGGTGGCACCAGCCCAGTGTTCCCTTGTTGAAATGCAAGAACACAAGCAACAACAAGCAACAACAAGCAACAACAAGCAACAACAAGCAACAACAAAAGCAATTGCAACTGCAACTGCAACTGCAACAACAACAACAACAACAACAACAACAACAACAACAACAACAACAACAACAACAACAACAACAACAACAATGCAAGAAGAACAAGAATTCCCCACTTTCAAGAGTCCTTTCAGGGCTTCCTCTGAATTTCAATAGAAGATTCGATTGTTTGGAAACCCGGTCAAAGAAAAAAAATGTAACTGTCCAAAGTCAAATTCATCATCATAATTTCCTTGCAACTAATTTGAAAGCCTTGCTCTATCCATTGGATTGGTCATTCCCAATTCAGCAAAGATGGCATCCGATGGCATCCCAAACCTGCAGATTTTGTGAAGGTCTTGTTTTGCATGTCCTCCTTGGTCGGAATGGCCTACCATAAGTGCCACGGCTGCATTGATGGGTCAAATGACAAGCCAAATCAAGGTTTTTATATAGTAGAGTCATAGAAATTGATGGGTTTATGGGTCTCCTATTTTAGATTGACTCAAAATAGAAAACAAAAAAAAGAAAAAAAAAAAACAAGAAAATGTGGCCACATTCCAATTACAATTATATGGACCAAGAAGTGTTGCTTAACCATTGTTTAAGAAAAAGGCTTAAGGCTGCGTAGGGGATCCAGGATGAAGATTTCAATCATGGTATAGCAAATGCCTACCCTCCCGAAGTTTACCACTTCGCCCCTGAGGTTTGTTACTGTTTGACCCCCCATAGGCAATGAAAGGATGTCGTCTTCCAGTCCCACACATTTTTCAGGGGCGAACTGTGAAACTTCGGGTTTGCCTATCTCTTGGGATGATTTGTGTCATTGCCTGAACCAATTTTTGGATCCCCAACTTCCACTCTTCCGAAAAAACAAAAGAAAAAACATTTATTTTTTTCGGACCGGACCTGCATCTTAGGAAGCCCCTCCTTGGTGCAGGTGCTTCAAAAAAATTGGAGTTTCCCCAAAAAAAACTCCCTCAAAATGTCAAGCCAAAGAAAATAAAAAGGGTGAACATCTTAATATCTTCCATAAAATCATTCAAAAGGTGTCAAACATCTTTCATGAATCATTGGAAGTTTCAGTCAAAGAAACTGTCAAAAAAGAAAGTCTTTTGAAGATATCACATCACAGCTCTTGGCAAAAAAAAAACAACCGCAGGACAGCTTCACCAAGAGGTCCGGTGAACCTCTGAAAAAGATTAAATTACTGCAAAACGTTCAAGGGAAAAGACCTTGACTTGTCCAAGTTACTGCTAGTGGAGGGGCAGCCATCATCTTTGGCAACTCTACCTGTTGACATCGCAACTTCAAAAACTCGGCCGAGTGAAAGTGAAAGACAGGGAACTGCGCAGCCCTCAACAGCCAGCTGAGAAAAGGCCTTCATGGCAGGCGGTGCACCGATGCTAAAGCTCACGCCGGGCGCCTTGGGCTCGACTGCCTTTGGCAATGGTGGAGTTTCTTGTTGAAAAGCAGGTGATGATGCCTCCTCCTCCTCCTCCTCCTCCTCCTCCTCATCATCATCATCATCATCATCATAATCATCATCATCATCATCATCATCATCATCCTGATTCCCCAAAATATATATATATATTTTTACGCAACATACATATCATGCATGCATGTGTACATATATAATATACAATATGATAATATGTGACATAAGGAACAACATGCCTGACAAAAGCAAAAAACATGTCTGATCCAACCCCCTATTTTTCAAGGGAACCATCATTCGTTTTTTGTGGGAGTAACAAATCATATGCGCATGTACATACTATAGTATACTATACAATATATATATATAATATATTTGTTTATAATACATCCAACCCAACCAACTCATCCAATTATTATATCATCAACCCAACCAACCCATCCAACCCATCCAACCCCATTCCATGAGGCCTCGAGATTTGGCACCACCACGGAGGGCACCTCGGGCTGCGCCGCCAGCGCGGCCGCGGCAGACTCGAGGAACTCCTTCAATTTTTGGTGCTTGGATTGGTTGAGATGGATATTTGGAGGTTCAAATTTTTGAGTCCTCCAATTTCAGAAACTTCCACTTTTTTGTGTTTTTCACGTTTTGATTCATTTTGGGGTTGATTTTTGGGGTTTGATTTCTGATCAAGATTTAGATCCATCAAGTTTAGACTTTTTTGGTGTGACTTTGTTGGTCCGTCCTGTTGGTCCTCGGAAGATACCTTTGGCAGCCACCTTAGCAAATGACACGTTACCGTTGGATTTGTGCGGTCTGTGACTTAGAATGTTGTGGAATCATTCATTGATGCGCCTCCACATCCAAAATGAGTCTATACTACCTTCCAAAAACTCTCAAAGCTTTTGGAAAAAAAAACTAGGCCCCTTTGATTTTCACACCACTTTACAAAAAAAACACCAACATCTTTCAAGCCCTATCACAACTTTTGCTCCCCCTGGCGAATCTCCCGTGGTTTTTTTACAGCACTTCCCTCCCGGGGTTGAATGCCCGCCATGCCACTCGGTCATGATCCGGCGCATCTCTTCGGCCGCCAGGTCCTTTGCAGGTCCCGGCATGGCCTGGCGCACCGTCTCGAAGGCCTCGGCGTTGGAGACGGGTGCTTTGAGAAAAATCCCATGGAATTTCATGTTAGGTTTACTGATATAAGACCAGAGTGAAGCTCGCTTATAGTGGCAAATGCTTCTAAAGTTATTTATATCATAGTATCATATAGATAGTCATGGCTCAAGTTCAAGTATGTTCGAGTCTAGAGTTACAATTTCTGTGAGGTCTCATTGATTTGGAGAATCCACATCCGAAACGTCTCTTCAGTGGCCTTCGTGACGCGGAAGCGAGCCACTTGCTCTGCTTGCTTCCTAGCCATCGCAGGTTCACGGGTTTTGTCAAGTCCAACAAGACAATTGAGCCACGAAAAAAACCCTGGCCTTACCTTCCATTATACTAGTTGTTTAATATGGATCCTGATAATGGCTTCTTGTAATCCCCACATAACTGGGTAGTAATCCCCTGTATAACCCTAAACAACCAGGGGTCCTTTTTTTCACTGCTCAATGGTTGCTATGGTTCTCCGGTCCTACTTTCAATCCACTGAAAATTATCACTATCATCCTGTCCTTTTACACTTAGGGCACCAAGGACCATCTGAGCTTCAAATGCCCCTTGTGGCTAAATTACTCCGAACATGCTACGATGCCAACCTTGGATCCCAACCACAAAGACACGGAAAACACCACGACTTGAATGGAAACATTCCCGGAACCTTTCGAGGTCCGTCATGTCGTTTTCGGCACGTTTCACCGCTTCTTCTCTCTCACGCTTCAGTGCGGCTTCCTTCTCCTGCCAGGGCTCCAGTGATTTTTCAACAAAGCGCATGTTCTTAAGACGGACGGCATGTGAAGATCTGAATCTGAGAAAAAAAAATAACAACAACACCAACAACCACTACCACTAAAACTATACACTACTCCGACATGCAAGGTACTATGTATGATTATGACACCAGCTGCGGCCCAGATATGTTCAGAACCTGTGGACCCATCATTTCGTGCCTCACGTGCTTTGCGATCTTGCTCGGCAATGTGTTCGGCGTGGTTGCGGTGAGTCCAGTTGAAAACCTTCGGCAACAAGGCGACTCGTTGACAAAGGGTGGAAGCTTCAGCTGGCAGGACATCATATTTTTCACCTCTATGTATTGGATAAAACATCCTAAGTCTCTTCTGGCATCCGCTTTAGTTGCCAAACAATGAAATCTAACAATTTGGCACATCTATATGAGTATCTCAAAATTGACCCTGGCATGCTAAATCCGTAGTCATCATCACAACTTACCTTCTATCTACAGTACTAGTACTGCCGCCAACATGCACCACCCAAATCAACACAGCCCGGCACCGTTGCAGGTCTCGTAGGTGCCATTGCAGGTGCTGGCACCACCGCTGGTGCCGGTGCAGGGGCAGCGGAAACCTCTGCTTCGGGAGGCGCCTGGAAGGACATGGGGGAAGTTTCTGCTTTCGGATGGTGACAATGGTGACTGGACAGCATTAGCTGGACCTCCTCTCTTCTTTCTTCTCTTCTAGACTCGGATTTCTCTTTTTGCCGATCCTGCAAAGAATTCACGAAAAAAGGCGGGAATGGTAATCCGATATAAACTTGTCATAAGTATGAAAAGATATGAAAAGTGTGGTAATCCATGCGAAATCTCCAAAAGGGCTTCTGCTTGCACATCTTGCACCAATCTGCACATGAAAACAAGAGGCACACCCCATATCTCCTCTTCTTTCTTTGCACCGCCCAGGACAAAGCCAACCAAAGGCCGGTCCTCTACAGATCCCGCGGGGGGTAACTCTTCTAAGCCATGTGTAGCACAAGGACATCCACTTCAAACAACGAACTTTCTCAGCTCCTCCTCCCCTCTTCTAGGCCGCGTGCGATGCGTTCTGGTGTCCTCCTGAGAATTACCAGATCCAAATCAAGTTGCTGACATTCTCAGATCCCCTCGCAATACCATGGAAAGAATTGTGATATGCTTGATGGCCCCATTGAATTCCAACCTTGCAGTCTTTGAATTCTTCTAGGAAAATAACAACATCTTCTTCAACATCTGTAAAAAACACAAAGTAAACTGAATCTTTAAATCACATTCACTCAGGTCAATCACCCATCTAACTCAAATCGAATCTAAAGATCCCCTGGAAACACTCCTCTGGCGGAGATCTCTTTGCCTAGTCGAAGGGGAGGTTGAGGATACTATGCATGTGTATACATATATTCATATATACACATAATGTCATGATACTATTATATATACATATGTATAACATGTAAATATTATACTATACATATGTGGGTATGTATATAAATACTTTCAAAGCTTTCAAAGGATTTACTATCCTGCAGCCCGGAACCCAGCTGGCCGCACCTCCGGAGAACTGTCGCTGGAGGCAGCTTTCGGCGAGCTGCGCCGTCCTGGTGATCACCCTTCCGCCCAAATCTTTAGTGTTGGTCGACTTTAGCTCAACATATTTACATATCATTCACAATTATATATGTAGATACAGTATGCATAGTATATATTATATATGTACATAATATATTCATATGAGTGCAGGAGGAAATTCCTTGTAATTCAAAAGGACATCATCAAGTTGGCGCGTAAACAAAATATGTTCATCTTCCGCCAAAGAATCTTTCTTGGTCATATCCTGAAACAATGGGCCTAACCCAACCATCTCTGCAACCAGGGAACGACTAGGAGATTTTCTTGGCTCGTTCCGCCGTTTTGGTGCCTGGTACGGCATGTCAATGTCACCATACCAATTGGCAGTGTAAGATTGAGAAGAACAAGGCTCGCAAATTGGGGTGTCAATGCTATGTCACTGCATGACATGTATGCTGGAGTTTATCTGTAGGTGCATTTGTATGTGCATTGGGACGGACGGAATGAAACATTTAACTCTGCAGAGAAAAACCAAGAAGTCCATGAAGTCCGTTTTCAACGAGCTTCATTTATTTTGTGTATCCCTTTTGCGCCTTCACAGGGGACTCAGAATGTCTGTGACCATTTTCTCTTTCCCTCTCCTGACAAAGCAAGAAACAACAGGCGTGGAGAACCCGAATTCATCTACATATGGGCCAGAAGCTTGATAATCAAAGGATCGGATTGGTTCAAAAATGGCATGAAAGGGGATAAGAGCAACAAAAAGCCCAATCCATCTGTCATCTTTCAAGTATATCCACAACATCACTCTTTCGCATGCCATTCCCTCTTAATCTCTGCAATAGAATTGAATCATCTGCATAGCTATACCAATTCCTCACTCTTCGCTCGCATCCGACCATGTGCCTCCGTTTTGCTACCACCAAGACATTAAAAGACATGTCAGGCACACTTTCGCCTCGGGCTTTTCTAGCTTTGGCTCCTCCTTGGGTGTCTCTTCCTTTGGACCTGGGCATTTTTCGCAGCCCGAGGGCTCTGCAATCCTGCCGTCAAATCACCTCTACTCAAGGCTCTAGTCTACCCAACAACTTGCATAACATCTCCAATTGGGTACTGTCCAGGGAACTCTCTCTCTCTCTCTCGGACATTCGTCTCAAAGTCACATGCTAGTGTGAGACAGGTGAAGAGGCCAGCAGGTTGTCTGCGTGACTGTCCAGGGAACTTATATATCAATATATCATATAGATATAACATATATAATATATAGTATATATACAATTATATAAAATATATTACATATATTAGATATATCATATAGATATATTATATATATTATATAATATATATATATATATTATATATAATGTATATCATATATAATATACACTTCCATAGGTGCTGTCCTAATTGCCAAGGAGGGCATGTGTCTTCCACTCTTCGAACCGCTAGATCTTCGTTCAGCCCCCAACGCCAGAGGCCAAGCTCCTTTGCCATCTCCTCTGAAGCGTGTTCCGCCTCGGTACCTCGGCTCGGTCCAATGAGATAGTCCAACCGTAGATGATACACCCTTGAAAAATAACATGGAACATAACCATGGAGGTTTGGAAGATGATTTTCCTTGTCAAACAGGTGATTTTTAGGTTCCATGTTAATTTTCAGGGGTGTACCAAATAAAAAATTGGCACTGAAAACAAATTCCACCCTGCGTTTTTAAAGAACTGGGTGTCTGAACTCAGCTCTTCCGCCACTGCGCCTGGGCGAATTTTCGGGATGGAAACAAAGTTACCTTGCCAGCCCTACTAGTAACATCAAGTAGGTTCGCCCGTCCCCCCGGCCTGCGTGGGGTAGCTCGTCAGCAATGACTTTCCTCAAGCATTTCAGAAAGTTTGACTTTGCTTATCCATGACGAAAATCTACAGTATTTAAAGCCTTCCGACAACTCCAGGTATCATTACTTCAAAAGTCAATGAGAAATGCACAAAACAAAACAAAAAAACCGCCTGAATTCCAGAAAATATTCAAATATGGAACCTATTCACCAGTGTTGTCGCAACATGTTGAAGCAGGCAACTCATCATGAGAACTTCTCAAGTTCATCATTGATCTGCCCAACTATGCAACCCCCAAAAATCCACATCCAAGGTGCTCCAAGTTCGCTCGCGCCTATCAACGGTAACAGTCAAAAGTTGGAAGCTGTTACGGTCACAAAGTGTTTCCAAGTACTTTCGCCCAAGGCCCACCGGCATGGTACTGAGCGCATCTGGCTCTACCCACCTCAGCAAAAGTCTTGGCATTGGCTTTGCGCACCTGGGCAAGAGAGTGCATCAACAAAGATCCAAAACGTGTCATTCGACAAACACCCTCTACCTCATGCATGATGGGGAGAACCTGTCACTTCTATCCATTCCTGCCCTTTCTCTATTCCAAGGATGCATTTCATGGAAAGTTCTTTTGACACTTTGATAATGACAAGTTTCCTGGTCTTTTCCACTCAAACGACGCCTTCCCACATCCCCCCGTTGTGACCTGGTTGATGGCACGAAGGATCTTCAGTTCAGCCCTCTGTTGCATCACCTCGTCATTCTCCTCATAGGGATGTAAAGCTGCTAAACACAAATGTTCTTCGCATGTGAAGAAGTGATCTGAAAGGCATCAAACATGACCCTTGGCTGATCCACTGTGATTGCGATCAAGGACAAATCAAAACAGAAAGCAAGAACCAGACACCACGACCCGTATTTTTGGCCTTCTCATGTGCTAGCTGCTAGAGTGCTAGATGTTTAAAATGTATTAAAATGTTTTACTGTAGTAACGTGCATTGGAAAAATTCAACTCGTTGCTTGTCAACAAGTGGATTTTCATCGCCTACTGTTGAGGCCATCCGCGCCATCGTGCCGTCACCGTGGTCAAAAAACTGTTATTCCATCAGAACACATGCAAACATACTAAGACAAACGACAAAAATAGAAACAATGATACAATAATAAGATAAATAATGAAAAATAATATCCATACGACATGTACAACATAAATTTTGAGAAATACAATGTGACATGTGGCGATTTCGCGAGGCGGGACTACTGAATTTTAAAGAAAAGGCCGGGCTTTTGAGCAAAGTGAAAATCTAAACCGACCAACGTTGCCAGACCATAAGGCCACCCTCCACAGCCTCAGAAAGTTTCAACCACTTGAGTACATGAGACACCTCCTCCATTTGCTGCAAGGCATCCACATTCTTCCAAGTGGTCAAAAGACCAGCATTTTTGTCAAAAATCAGTTCCTGAAGTTTGGCATTGAACGCTTCCTTGTCTGGTATCTTAGCTAAGATTTCTACCACATCTTGAGGTCGGGAAGCTTTCATGTTCTGAACCTTGAGGCCTTGCAGTGTGAGTTGCCTTTTGATCAAAATGTCTTTGTTGCGCATCTTCAGGCTTTGAGCCATGCCCATACGATGAGCTTCTGCTAACTCTGCCACACACCATGCACGTCCAAACAGGTCAAGGGATGCATCCACAGCAACCACTTCAGCAAAATGGGAATTTTCGCGGGCCAAGAGGGCCATCATGTCATCAAACTTATTCAGCTCGCAGTGGATGCTCTTACCATCAGCATTCAATGGTGGGTCTTGGTTGAAAAATTTGGGCTCACTGCACTTGCAAGTGGGATGTGTGAGCCCTGTAACAGGATCAACAGTCCCAGTGGGGTTTGCTCCACAAATTCCCGCGTGCTGATTGACTGCAAAGGCGCAAATCCAATAAGTTTCTTGAAGGCTGCCATGCACCCGAAGAATTTGTTCCACAACGTCTACACCTGCTTTGTCAGAGAGCAGCCCTGCAATAAATTCAAACGTGTGCTCTTCCAAAACGTCAGCAATGACACTAGCCAGTAAATCTCGGAAGAGGTTCGACCAGTTATGAGTGATCATCTTTTTTGGAAGAACCTTCTCTCCTTTGTTGACTAACTGGGCATAAGATGTGCAAGAAGAAGATGTCAAAGGAATGATGGCAAGTCGAACCACATCATTGGTAGTGTGGACTGACGGCTGGAAGGACGGCATTACTGTGTCACCTAGCCCCTTGTAAAAAACAAGAAGTTCCTCAACTGATATTCCACGATTAGCAAGCTCGCGGGTCTTCTTGTCCCAGTCAGTTTCCTCACTGGTTTTTTTGTAGTTTGTTGATTTGCGTGATCGAAAGCCACAGCACCTGCGGAATCTGCAGCGACATCGACAACACCCAAGCGGAGGGAGACGAAGTACTCCTTTGCCTGTGATCTGGTGGGATGCGCCAGATAGCAATATGATGCTAGCTGCATTGACCAAAAGGTTGACGCATTGAGGGGTTATGCTGTGATGAAGTCCTGCCTGGAGTCCTACGGCATTATCTCCCGACTCCGAGGTCATCACTACACCCTTCACTACCACAAAAATAAGCATCAAACTCGTTGTCAGGCTGCTGATCACACCTGTGCATTGCAGAATGCTTCTTCTACGGCACGCTTGGAACGTGGCAGCAATAGTCAAGCCTTCTTGCCTGACAACCTTTAGAGCCCGATGGAACGTCCAGACCACACGATTCAGCGTCCCTGCTACCAGCAGAATCCAAATCAAGAAGCAAATTGGAACTGCACAAAGAACCGAAAACGACACGAAAGCCAGCAAAGCCATCAAAGAACCCGGGATGCTGGCACCGCTCATTAGCTGCACATTCAATAACATCAAGAGGCCGGCGCAGGGTACACCAACGAAAAAACTGCCCACTTCGATCCTCAAGCACCGATCCAACCACAGTTTGCATCCGGGTCGGTTCAGCGCTTCCCAAATGGTCTGCAAGCGATTTTGAATGACGACTTGCAATCCCAGAAATTCACAAAGCAAAAGGACCAGCCTCAGGGCAGCGCTGCATTCCGAAACTAACTACCTTCACAACTGCAAAACAAGACTAGGTAAATTTATGTAAATTTCACAATGGTATTCTGAAACTGGCATTCTGCAACTGAACAGTTCTAGAGTCGGAGTCCTGAATTCTGAAATTTCTATTCTGTAGGAGTTTTTTCGGAGTTTCTTGCAGTTTCGGACTCTGTGTTGTGAAAAATCTAGTTTCGAAATCTGTCGTGGCATCCAGAGTTTCCGGTTTTGATCCCCAGCCTCAACAACGTCAAGCCTTCGAGCCATAGTCTTCCCACCACATATGGTGACCCGTCGTCCAAAAAAAAAGTGTGCTGTGGGCACCTACGACCAAGCTTAATGTCACCAAGCCTTCCAACCAGTTGAGGCACAAAAAGTGTGCTGCCAGCAAAATGTGAGCAGTTGGTGCAATGAGGTATAGCCACATTGCTGCCAAACCAGCCAAGCCAGTGCTCACCATCAAAGCCAAAAAACTCAGATCATGACTCAAACCCTTCGATAAACCCACTTCAATCCTTTTGGATTCGATAACTCCATCGATCCCCAACTCCCAGATGTGTTTGTACTTGGGGATATCATCCCAACATCCCTGACAGCTCAAAGCAATAAGCAACCAAGTACTGAAAATCACCAGCAAAAGAGCAATGACAGATTGAAAACATCTCCAGCTCCAGGAAGGTCGTGAGTTTTTTGGGCAACTCTCTCCCTGCGCAACTCTCGTGACCACTGGGCTTGGTGAGCCTTCAATATCAACGGATTGACAAGGCTGGTGCTGGTGAGCTTCACCCTCACCTTTTGGTGGCTTCCCAATCAGTCCTTTCACACCCTTCCCAAGCAGCTTTGGGAGGTCGTGGGACATGGGGATCGACATGGGAATCGACCAAGCAACCAGGAACGAGTTGAGGGGGAGGAATGTGGGAAACTGCCGACAAATCCTGGGAGGCAATATACCTGCAGAAGAACCTGTCATGATTTTATCATGAGTCATGTTTGCTGTCCCTTGCAGGGAAAAAGAAACTCGAAACTCGTCATCTTCACATGTTTCACCATGCGTTTCAGCACATGTTTCTATCATCATTTCCTTCCCAGTATAAATCCTATCCCAAACTGCCCTGGGCAAATTCCAGCTATTCTCCAAGTCTCCAAGGGACGAAAAATTTTCGGCATCTCATGTTGGACCCACAGCGAAATGTCAAAATCACAATCTGTTTCAGTACCAAGTCACAATTTTTTTGTATAGATCCATTCCAACACAGTTCATTCGAATCAATTCTTCTAATCAGCGTGTGTGGGTACCTACTGTATCTCCCAGCTCCCATCACCATCCCCACTCCTTTGGAGCCTCTTTGACCTTTGGCTCCTCGGGTTGTGGAGCTTCAGGTTCCTGACCAACGAACCATACGATGGGACCATTGGACCCATGAGAAATGGCCAACACCTCGGGGAAACTTCACCTGTGCCCCGAGGTTGGTGCTTTTTGGTGCTTAATGCAGCGAAGAAGATTTGCAGATTTGGCCTCTTGCTCTTGCTCATCATCCTCATCCTCATCATCTTTCTTATTGTCCATTTCTTCGTCTTCCTGAACATCGGCGAGAGGTCCATTTTGCCAAAAAAAAAAATGAGACCACCAGGTGCGGCACCTCAATAGCAAACCACAAGACCAAGTGCTTTTGTACATTTGGGGTGCACATTCAAGAATGGCACCAAACAATATAGCTAAGGTTACTTTCCTTTGGACACTGCTGTGGTTCAAAAGTAATTTCTGGCTTACAAGACAAAATGCCCGCTTGCACCTCCTCCTTGTCATCCTTCTTTTCCTGCAACAAAAAATAGCAAGGCCATTTTAACCCCCATTAGCTTCTAAGCTTGACAAATGTCAAATGACCATGGAAACTTGCGGAAGGTCAACTTTCGCGACCTCCTCTGCCTCATCTTCTTCATCGTCATCATCGTCTTTAGCCTCCACAAGACAATACCGAAAAGGGGATGGAAAGCCTTTTCGATCCAAGAAAAGAACGAAGCAGAATCGGGCGAACTGGGAAAATGAATGATTTGTTCGTTTCATGAGATTTTCACAAAATTTTGCATCCAACCCAAACCCCCCTCAGCCTCTGGTGCACCTAGCAGTTTGGAACCACCAAAGGGACTTGGGCTTCAGGTTTTCCAGCCAACTGTTTAGTAAATCATCGACTTGGATTCCCGTTTTTCTCAGCTGCACCGTGTCTTACCGACTCCAGGATCCACGTTCCTCCTTGCGAGTTACCCCGAGGATCCAGACCAACATCAGACCTCACGAAAATGGCAAGATGTCCAGTTTCAATGAGTTAAAAGTTGGATAGTCCCCAAGACCCAGGATGCTGGCTCGTCACCACCAGGACTGTTTTAGGTTCGGGGATCCCAACTGTTCAACCTTCATGTTTTAGCCAGCATACCCAGCATCCCAGTTCATCAACTTTTTTCATGGCCATTTGGTGGACAAATTTTTCGGAACGAAACCTTCCAATTTGCTGCCATCTGATTTTTGAGTGCCCCAAGCGACTGTAGAGGGCCGAGGCTTCCAGAGAGTTCTTCAGCTTTGGCCTTATGGTTGAAGTTCACCGATGTTGTTGATGGGATGCCCTGTGGTTGTTGATGATGGGTTTCCCTGTGGTTCTTTTCAGGCACCCAAAAAGTCCCCCCCCCCCAACAACAACAACAAAAACTGGCAACTCAGGAAGAAAAGAAAAAGAAACAAGTATATGTAAAACCACCCAAAACAAAATGTTTAAAACATTCACAGAAAGAAATGATTCTTGTTTTTATCTCCCCCTTTCCCAACATCATCAAATTTCAGATTTAAAAAAAAAAACAAGTCATACACACCTTCCACTTCGCATCCCTTTCAGGCCCCCCCCAAAACCCAAAAAAAAAACATCCCCCCCAGATCCGGATCCGTGACCTCTAAAGCTAGTTTCGCCTCTTCCTGCAGTTCTGCTTCTAACTCACCTGCGCGTTCTCGACCCATGTAGTCACCACGTTTTCTCCATCCGAATCCAACCCAGGCCCAACAGCCCACCTGTCAAAGGGAACTGCTCTGCCAATGCCAACTCTAAGCCTTTCAATGCCTCACAATGACTTCCAGGCAAAATGTCGAAATTACTGGGGAAGGATTCATTGGACAAAATGAAAAATTCATGGTGTTGGATAATTCAGTGATTTTTTTTAGTTGTAATATGTATATGTATATATATATATATGTTTATAATTATACAATATACATTGGAAAGTGATTTAGGAGTCATCTTCAAATATAGCATAAGTAGAAGTCCTGGACTTGTACCATCTTTCTCGCCCCTAAAATTCTCAATCTCGCAGCCAAACTCACAAACTGACGACTCACTGGCCTCCATAAAGCTTTCCTCATCACAACTTTTAATGCCTTTCACTGCTCTTAAGACCTGCGATTGGAAAACCGCGGGTCCGAGAGATTCCGATGATGAACTTCATCCAGGTTAGTCGTGAAACATCTGGGAAGATATCTCATATTGAACATACTAGATGATAATATATATATATACATATTTGCATATGATATATATATATATATGTATATCCATACTAGACCAATAATTCAATCTCCAAACCTTGACCCCAATCTCCCAAAAAAACACCCCAAATCCATCAAAACCCAACTCAAAGACGGCGAATCACCCCATTCCATCTGTGTCGGAATCAACCGATGCACGCCTTTTTTTTTGGAACTTTGAAAATGTCCATAAAATGGCGCCCGAAATGGATGCGGAAATATTCTTGGTCTATTGTCAAGCTATCATGAGATTACAAAAAAGTATTGCAAGACCTAAACTTAAACCCTGTGTAGACTGAGCCGAGTCAAGAATGCCTCTCAACGCTTTGCAAAATATGAACACTATGCATCTCGTCCTGAAGCGACCTAGTCTCTGTTCTGGTGTGTACTGAGTACTCTGCCGTTGATCATAATTCAAAGGTTGCATCCAAAGTGGCTCCAAACTCCAACCCGCGGAGTGCGTCTTCCCATCTGAATTTCGGAGAGATTTCACTCTCGAGAACCAACAAACCAATGAAACAGAAAGATGGAAAACATTTTGAAAAAAAAACTGTTCCAAACAAAATCACCCAACTGTTGAAAAAAATCCACTCCATTTGTTCTATGTATGGCTGGATCCTTGGATCAACGTTGATCTGATGGTCCTCAGAGAGGAAACCTTCACATCTGCCTCTTCGACCCCGCAGCCAGCAGCCCACCTTTAGTGGGCGCTGACTACGTAAGCAGCGCCCCGAAACGTAACGGAGCTGCCCTTCGTTGACACTGTCGAAACCGGTTCAGAGATGAGGACTGATTGCATGCCAAATGGGAATGAACATTGCTTCTGAACAAAGCTTTTTTACTGTTTTTTTTTGGATGAGGCGAGTTTATGATTATGGAAGCTATTGAGTTGTCGAAGCAAAACGCAATAACGAGTTGAATGAACTTTGATGTCAAAACTGAGAAGATTTGATCTGCTACGCATAGCTCATCTAGAGGTCTCTGAAGATCTTCCCCAACAAGAGGGCCTCTTACGAAATCTGCCAAACAATCTGGAAGCTGGAATCCCAACAGTTCCAAACAAAGACCCATGAAGCTGTGAGGAATACACACTCAATCTGAACCATTCGACGTGGGGCTACTTAAAATACAATTCCTTCACCCGCAAAAAAGCCAGAAGAAGGACGGCCGAAATGTGCCTTCTCGTCACCAGACAACAACTTTTTTGCGGATTTTTTTTTGGTTGGCCAATTTTGTGCCCAAAACAAAAATGCCGTCGGCGCCGTTCCTCAAGCTTCTCAAAGTGTGAGACAAACGATCAGACTTCGGCATGGCTCACAACGATGCCTCTACACTGCAATTCATCGAGACAGGGCAAGTCCTTGGGGCACAGAGAGAGGGAGGCCCCTAGTGATTCCAAGTAGGGAAGCTGAAACTTTCAGGTAACAAAAACGTGGGAAAAATGCAGGTCTTTGAATCTGGGAAAGACATCCATATTGACTGGTCCAAGGTTTTCTTCGATGATTTCCAGCAGTTCATCTAAGATATTCATGACTATTCAACCAAGAATCAGCATGGTCAAGATTAGGCCAATCACTGCCCATCAACTTCAACTTCTTCAAGCTACCTCAGCTCGACGAAGGCACCAGTGATAGCATGAAATTGAGCTTTGTCATAGTCACTGGCACTTTTCATTTGTAAAAGTCCCGGTATTTCTAACGTGAGGGTAATATGAGTAGTTCTATCAGCTTAAGTCTTATGGCATTGGTGTGAGTACGTGTACAAGTGCACGAATCAAGATGTGTGTTGAAACCACTCTTACGATGAACCAATGCCATCATGTTCATTGTCATTCTTACCACTCAATTGGTATTGCCACCACTCTGCCAATCATCCTTCTTCCACGACGACTACTGCTTCTACTACCGCTACCCCACCGCCCCACCGAAACTACTAGGACGATTATTCCAACAAGAAGTCCATCCTCCTTCCGCATCGTCTTTAGATAGTATTGATAGTGTATTAGTATAAATGTACGGGAAATATATATTGTAGAAGTATAATTATATATATGAATAGATGTTAAGTACAAAGATATGAATGTGCTTATGTACATGTAAGTGTACTCGATCTGCATCTGTATCTGCAACTGTTTCTGTAAATGTAGATATGATTATATCATCATATTCATAATATGAGCGCCCCAAATTGAAATTGGCCAATCCATAATCTTCTCATATAATTAACTATAGGCTGCTATATTATAGGTATCCTCAGGCCTAGATGTCTCTTTATTGGTGGAATTTTGACTATATACTTCAGAATTGGCTTGAACCTTGTGGAGCTTCTCTACCTTCTGGTGAGGGGGGTGGGAGGGGGGTTATTAATCGGGTCCTGACACTGACACTACATAGATCTGCCTGTGTACAATAAGTGTTGGCAAAAAATCGTGTATCTATAAGATATATTAAGATGTATCACAATATCAATGATGTCACATAAATCATAGGTGTTTTCAATATGAGTACGTTTCGTAGAATTTATAAACGCCATCATCTTTCATCAACCAACTGCCTTTTTGGATGCTATCTGTATCCCCGTGGGGGGTCCCGGGTATCTTCTCTTCCCAAAAAACCTTCCAAAGCGAAGCAGCTTGGGAAGATCAGATCTTTCAAGGATTGGCTAAAAAGCTCTCCCAGCCTTGGTTGAAGCGACACCCTTTTCCAATTGATGGGAACACCATCAGGGGGATGGCCCGGCAATTGTTGCGGGTGTGTCATTTCCTATTGAAGATGGGAGGATTTTTTGCCAGCTATTGCTAGTATGTGTTACTTTACCACACAAAAAAAAGCAGTTGTTACGCACCTGACTTGTGATGATGACCCAAAAGTCAATCATGCCCGAGGGACGTGAGGCTTTCCAAGTTGGGTGGTAATGCAACTTTATCCAAAGGACCTTGGTTGACACAGGCGATCTTTTTTATCCGCTTTGGAGGTCCATTTCCTTTTCAAGTTTTACAACCAAAAAATCGAAGCTACTCACAACCAAAAAAAATGTGAGTCATAAATTGACATCCATTTGAAAAGATCAAAAATATGTTCAACCTCACTGGAAATTTCTACCAAGTATCGATTGAAGCTATACCCGAAGTGCAATTCCACCAGCTCATCTGGAAAAGTCACTCCTCGGGCAAAGTCAGGTGCTGCAAATCTCAACAGAATCGGGTCACCTATCCCCACACCGAAAATAAAACTCGCACCAGGCTTCAGAAATTCTCCGAAAAACACCATGAATGCTTGCTAGACCTACTAGACCTCCCCAGATTTGTGCTTCCTATGCACCCTGAAACTGTTTACTATAGGACCCTCCTATTCCCGCAGCTTTTTTCACCAAGCTTCGATCCAGTTTCTGGTTGAAGTCACGACCAAAACGTAAAGAACGGAGAGAGCTGGGCAGTTTTGTTCCCTCCAAATTTCGATTGAAGGTGACCCCAAAGGACCTAAAAGCACAAGGTCCTAACTGGATGCTGGGAAACTGCATGTTCCCTGTGGAAGCCCACAGCCTGGGAAACAGCCTGGTGGCTTTTGAAAACAAGACCCTGGACCAGTGTCGACAGACTACTTTTGCTGTGTGTTTGTGTATGTATATGTCATATTTTATTATAAATAAACATATATAATATCATGTACTAGTACGAGAGAAATTCGGGAGAATGATATTTTTCAATAGATATCAACAAATACATCATTATCCAACATTTTGGTTGAAAACCTGCATGATATGATGCATCTTTTGTAATGCATCCTCAAGTTGCCACATTGTGGACAAGATAATCTCTTTTTCTTGCTGGACCCAAGGCACAATGCTTGCAGATTCTTTGGCAATGTCGCCTTTTCCAGGCTGCGATTAAAGCCATGACCGAAGCTCAATTTCTGCAGACTCTCCTGAAGGTAAGGGAAGAAAATTCTGGTCAGACAAGGCGAGGTGCTGAGGCGCTGAGGCGCTGAGGCGCGCCCTTCGTTGGAAGGTTTCAAGATACCCAAAAGGATCCAAAAGGATCGTGACCTTCCTTTCCCATCCATTTTTTCAGTGGCTTTAGCTGTTCAACTTCGAGATTGTGTAATTTCAATTTTGTGTGTTTTCCAAATCAACCAAGAAACTGGAAGAGTCACCTGGTCCAGGCTTTGCTGGAAATACACTCCAAAGTGCCTGATTGAGCAGAAAGTCGTCTGGCGTGACATGCCGGCATATGAAGGAAGCACAGAGAAACGTCATACAGGTTCACAGGTTCACAAGTTGATAGCTTGTTCCAACTTCCAAAAAAGATGCTTGTTCCAACCTCAGTAGAATCTTATGCTTTTTGAGACCTTTTAGTAAAAGAACAAACCGGCTGATGTCATCATCAACCTCTTCGACCCTCATGCAAGTGATTTCACCCTTTATAATAGATTATAATACCATTCAATAATTGAAATATTGTTCAATACAACATAAAATGGACTCTGTTTCAGCACCAGGGAAGCAAAAAAGCAGCATATTGCTGCCCAGCAGCAGTTCTTTGAGGTTCTGGGGTAGCTCCAGATTGTCTAGAGACTGATTAAAACCTCAGCTCGAAAATGGTTCCCACGAAGGTACCCACGTGGAATTCCTCCGAATCGGAAAATGCCATGAAAGGAAGGGGGCTGCCATTCGAAACGCCTCCAAGGCACACTCTCCAAAGGTTATGAAATCGATACTATCAGGTAGAGACACACCATCCATCCTCAGATTCTGGTAAAATCAAAAAATGATGGAGGGGAACAAAATCAAAACTTCCAAAAACAGCAGTACCGTATTTTCTTACAAATAATCAATAATCCATTTTCAAATCATAAAACTCCTCAAAAAAACATCTCTAAAACCCCAACCTGAGTCCTTTGAGTTCCCAAAAAAAATTGACAAAAAAATTCTCAACTCCAACGTTCCCAAGGATCGCTTGGTTAAAGTGCTCCCCAAAGGTCAACCGCTGCAGTTTTGATGGCAACTTTGCCGAATGAAGACCTCTTCAGGCAGTTGGAAGGTGGCAGCCTTCCATGTTTTGAAGGTACTTCCAAGTTGTTCGATAGGTACCTTGTCATGTTGACCTTTGATTGGCTTGTTTGATCGGCTTTTTGTAGTTGCTTTCAGCCACAAAGTACTTATTTTACGAAGATGCTAGCTTGAAGCCTGATTCTGGAATGCTTTGCATGTCAGCATGTCGCAAAATAGCAAGACCAATCAAGCAACCAAGTTTTTTTCACAACTTCAGCAGAGGACACAGGATACTTTGGGTGTATCCCCACACTCAAAATGAACAGATTGGATAGATTTATTTTTACTGTTGGCAGATTTATTTTTACTGTTGGCGGGATACACCCAAAGGACTCCTCTTCTTTGTTTCACTGGGTCCTCAGTTCTTCGTTGCGCACCAAGATGCTCTGGTTAAAGTGTGCCCCAAATTTGAGTGTTCGGAGACTCTCTGGGAATACTAGGCCTGACCAAGTGACTTCATTCCATCATAAATTTGGACAGCTTCGGTCCAAAAACTTCCAACTCTTGCAACCTGAAAATATATTGAGCAAGAGAACTTGTATTTAACAAAAAAAACTGGCAACCTATATTTGTTTGCGTGACTTCGGGGTCCGAGTTGGACATGGAATCCAGCTCCGGTTGTTGTTCGGATCCCCTGCCTTCCAGGCTTTGGTTGAACTTCAGCCCAAAGGTCAACGTTTCCAACATCGGTGGCAACTCCTCCAACTTCCTTGACGAAACGGTGGAGGTTTACTGCACGATGCGTGGTTGGATGGATTCGAATTTGAATGGAGGAACCCAAGGTTTACTCAAATTGTATGGGAGTTTGACATATCTTTGTTTGATCCCAGGATCCCCAGTTTGAAACTTAAAGTCCCACGGTTTGAATGTCCCCAAGAAACACAAAAAATCAAATGTCCCAAATTTGAAACGTAAACGGGGGAATGGGATGGAGATTTATAGCCAAGGCACTGATTGAAATCTCTTCCAAATGCCAAGGTGATTAGACTGCTTGGCCACTGAAAGCCTCTCAGTGGCTTGTTGAATTCTCGGCCTAAGCTCAACATAAGCTGCTTCCTGAAGGAAGGCTATGCTGGTCTCAACTTTTCAGGATATCAAGTCGTCAAAAAACTCAAAACCTTCAGTCGTCCCTCATACTAATAGCTTCAACAAGAAAACAACATAAAATGCACAGAAAGAGGTTTGTTGGTTTAATATTTGATTTCCTCCACGAAACCAGTGAGAATCTGCTCTGCCGGGTCACCAAAGGCCAAATGCAGTAGCTTCGAGGGCACTTTCACCTAGGACCAACATTGGACAGGAAATGTCTGAGTACTGGAAGATGCATTTTGTACTGTGAATGAGAAAGTCATCCTATTGTCAAAAATTTTCACCACTCATGTATGATTAAAAACGCTTGATTTTGATTCATGATCTCCTCGACATGATCTGATTATCAGATCTCCTCAAAAGGTCCGATCTTTTCGGCATCCCTGGGCTTAGACCAATCATTCAGAGTCGAATGAAAATTCAAACTCTGGAGATGATGGGCCAGCAGCTCAGGGCATTTGTTTTCATGTATGTAAAAATATATATATGATATATATATATATATATACATATCACAAAATAAATTTTCATGTCTCCAAGAAATTCGAGCCTTCCAGGAACCTTTACAACACAAAATTTTCAAAAATAAGTTCTGTTTTCCAGTCGCATTCTCGAAGGTTTGATTGAATTGTCCGCCCAAATGTAAGCTTTCCAACTCCCCTGGCAACTTCACCACATAGTTCTTTGGCGCCCCCTTGGTCCAGAAATTCCGCCCCACTGACAAGCTCTTCAAACCTCGGGCGTGAGGGCTTTAAAGATGAAAAATAGGGATGAAATTTGCGTGGACCTTGTGGCTGAAATTTCTTGAAACACTCCCTCAAACTCACAGAATATGAGGAAATCCTCTTGGGGGCGTGGGCTTAAAAGGCCGATTTGAAAGGGGCGTTTGCTGTTAGTTTGAGGGAGGGGTAAATCAACAAAGATCAACTCACCAATCACATTTCGAGCCCACGGAACCACTAGGAAAGGTGGCAGGGCCATCGAAGAGCTCCTTGGAAAAACGGACACCAAGCTGAGGATGATGCCATGAGTCCAAAATTCACCGAAAATGGTTCCTTTAGTTCAGATAAGGATAAGGGGGTTGTAGATATCACTTTTTTTCCATACTAAATTACTATCTTACTAGTATTAGTATATGTTGGTATATCCTTGGCATTGTTTTTCAATTACCCCAACCTATCCATCAAGCTTCACGCTGCTAGGGGGGCGGGTCGATGAGAAATCTTCACATCCCAACAACTTCAGCACCGCCCAACGTCCAAGATTCTCCCAGCGACAAGCTCTGCATGGAACTCGGAAGTTTGAGCTTCGCCAGATTCCTTTGGCAGGAGGTCGTCGTCGTCGTCGTCGTCGTTGCGAAGTTCCGCGACGGATTGTTTTTTCCCGTCCGAGAGTCGAAGAATAAAACAAAAGTTCCGCGACGGTGATGCCTTACCCTCCCTGAAACTAACATTTTCGCCCCTGCAAATTGATGGTTGGAAGATGAATGTCCTTTTGGGACCCGGCCTATTTTCAGGTGTGAACTGTTACTTTGAGGGAGGGCCAGTCTTCCCACCAGCTGGTGGTTGAAGGATTCAGTCAAATATTATGTATTGTGTTCGTCAAATCTAATGATCTTTGCAAGGATATCAGGGTGAACCGGGAAAATCAGTAAAGACGTCACTATAGACACACGAGATGATACTGTATATGTTGCAAATCAAATCTTTGTCACCTTGAGGTATCGAAACAATTGCTTTGGCATGATTCTAGATATGACAGTCATATCTTGCAAAAAATGGATCTACCAACCAACAAAAGCCGGTTTGAAAAAAGCAATCATGTCACCGTAACCCTGTAAAAACTCCCCATCCTGTCAACAAAAAACCCAACACGCCAAGCATCTGGTTGAAGTTGTCACCAAATTTCAGACTTCGTAATGTGGATGGGAACACTGCACCCTCCAGTTTCTCTATGAAGGCATGACCAAACCTCCCGGGAAACTGTCCATGATTTTTTTGGTTTCTGACTCCTCCAAACGAAGCCAAGTATATAAAATTCCACAAAAGTCCATGATAATCTACTTCAAGTTTTGGCAGGAAACGGGGTGAAACGATTCGTAAGAAAAGGTGAAACTGTGAATCAGTACGGTCTCCCACTCTCATCCTCAACGGTGCACTTTTTTTCAATGCCAAGTCACGTCAAATTCTCCAGATTGATGGGAAACACTGCTTTCTTACCTGGAAACCGTGAGGAATGATGGCGATTCACGTTACTTACAATTCAACAAACAAGATGAACCCACGACTGGGGGAACAAAATGCATATTCATACTGTTGATGGAAGAACTCCTGCAGCAGTTGATAGGTTGTTTTCCCATTTACAAGGTTTTATGCATCCCTGGTGGTTGTTTGGGATTCTGAACCATCAACAGTAACTCAGAACAGTTCTCCTCCCAATGGACTTTTGAAAGCCTTGTCTTCCTAACCTCCAAAAGTTGGATATATCTCTCGATATTTGAGAGCCGAGATACCCCCACAACCTAAACAGCCTCCCTTTGGAACCATCTTCTGGTTGAAGTGAAAGCCAAACCTCAGGTGTCAGGTGGAGTTATCTTTGGAAAAAATATACATCTATCAATTTACAAAATCCGAATCCATCATTTTGAGAAACCTGTCTTTTGTGCTTCCCAAAACAATCTGAAACATCTTGTTGACTTCAAATTCAGAAGAAGCGCAAACTGCAACCTAAACTTTGCTTCCCAGCAAGACTGGCTGTGCGATTCCTGTGTCTTGGCTTAAAGTAACGAATCATTTTCCCAACAAAATTCCTGCTGGTAACAGCAGCTGCAACTGTTAACTGACTGGAACCCAGTCTGCAATTCCATTGGCACCAAGGAACTTCAAAGTCTTGAGGCTCTTGGGGAACTGATTGATATTGATACTCTGGTTGAAGCTATCTCCAAAGATCAACGATTCCAAACTGCCTGGTCCGAGCTTCCGTAAGAACTACTACATTGTTAGTCAATTCAAATGACTTTTTTCGCCAAACAGGGTCACAAATGCACACCCATTTGAGAGGTAGCCAAATACTTGAAAAGTCTTTAAAACACTCAAGCAACCCCAAGGTCCGCCCTGGGGTATATCTGGCACCTGGCAATGTAGCAGGATCAAAGGGTTGATTGAAATCATTTCCTCAGCATTGAACCGAAACACAAAAAAAAAAATCAGTCCGGGGCAACGGGTGATGCAAAACCCTGCAAAATGCCAAGATGAGAATCATGAGAATGTTCCATTTTTTCTTTGAACTTGAATTCCTCCCTATATTTGCTGGCCGCTAATTTTCAACCTCATTGAATCTGTAACAGTTGTTGGTTACAAAAAAACAAAAATTAACCAACACTTTGCAGAGCCATTTAATAAGCACTTGAACTTCGAGGAGTTGGGGTTCGCCTTTCCATCCTCTGGATTTTCACGGTGGAAATGTTACCGTTTTCGCCAGGCTTCCAAAGGTCAGTATTCGAAGACTACTCGGCAGCGGGACCTGCTCAGCGAGTCCATGGGGAGATGGGAGTGAACCATGGGGAGGGTGGAAGGTTTCATCAATTTTGAGAAAAAACGAAAAAAAAAACTCCTACTTTCCAATTTACTGGTTGGTTAAAAAAGGGATCCTTTTGAGTTTATAATGGTGAAAATGAAAGAATCCCCACCTAACTGGGTAGTATTTCATCCCTTACATACCCTAAGCCCTAAACAAGCAGTGGTTTTTTGTTCATTGCTCAATTTTCTCCGCCCTGTCCCTCTCATCAAAGTCCCAGTTACACGATCCAGGCTGCAATCATAACTATCCCCAAAGATCAGGCCTCACTTGTAGAACAAAGGCGGTGGATGTAGAATTACCAACTGCAATGTGCACATGAAAAAAAGAGAATCATTCTGCAAATTGGCACTAGTTCTACTCCAAAAAGAAAAGGTGATTCTAGCTTCACTACAATCTAAGCCTTACAATTCGGTTGGTATTTGTGGATTGAATTTGAAATTTGGCACAGTTGTGTGCTTCCTCAACTCGTTGGCTAGCTGAAGAAGCTGATCTTTTGAATCTTTTGTTCCTGTTTGATCGCCTGTTTGTTGATCTTCTCTTTTCGCATCACCTTTGGTACTCCTTCACTTGGCTTGGTGAAGCTGGAAACACGCCACGACTATTCGCAACAACTCCAAGCAACTTTCCAGTGTCTTTGGAAGTGTCACATCTTCTAGGCCTCAAAAGAGAGGCAAAATCCCAAGCTGGATTAACATGTCATCATCATGAAAAACATGTCCAGAGATATTCCCTTCGAATGGTATTCTTAAAAACACAGCTTGAGGACACCCCAAGTAGAAACCACATCACAATGCTTGCCCTTGAGAGAAACCGTTCTATTTTTTGCATGCCTGTATGCCTGCATGTAAGTACCCAAGTACATATGTGTGTGTATGTACATAATGACGTATGTGCGTATGTACGGATGCATGTATCCTTCTGTCTTTCTTTCTGTCTGTCTATCCATCCATCCATCCATCCATCCATCCATCCATCTATCTATCTATCTACCTATCCATCCCTCCACCTATCTACCTGTCTAATGTGCATCTGCAATTGCTTTTTTTAAACTCCACTTTGGCCATGGAGCTTTGGTTGAACTCACGGCCAAACTGCAGATGTCTCAAGCAATTGGGCAACACCATGCCATCCAGTGATTGATCAAAATCTCGACCAAACCTCGGCAACCAATCGGATCAGCAAAAAAGGCTTGTTATAATCCCTATACCACTGTGTAGTATAGTCCCAAAAAAAAACACCAAGTGACCAGGGTTTTGGTGGTTCAATGGGGTGTTCTTTTTTGAAAAGGGAAAAAAAAAAAGGGCTTCTCCAAATAGAGGCTGATGTTGACAAAGATGTTGTAAGATTGGTGGAGTACAGTATCTGAACTAAGTTTTTAGACAATGTCCCAAAGCATTTTGAAAGACTATAGCAGAGCAATGACGTTGGAAAAGGATTTGACCATAAGTTTTGACCTGATCATTTCTTTCTGCCGTATAAAAGCATCTCCACCACTCGAAATAGATTCTGATTTAATTGAATGTTGCGAGAAACCAGAGGTATTACACCCCCGAAAATCCGCCGACCCCTTGTTACCCTCGTTAAGGGGGAGCGCGCCTAGAAATCAATATGGAACATTTTTAAAATCACCTGATTTATTACTTTTTTATGTTTTTTTCCAAGCGCCAGCAAAGGTGCTTTTTCCATGACGGAAGGTCACTAAGAGATGTTTTCTTTGAGATGTTTTTTTTTCGAAGAGGAAATTTTATCTTCCATCCACCTCCATTCTTGGATTCCATGTTGATTTTCCAGGATGTTTCCTACCTACAAGTTGATGTTTTCGCCTCCGCTCCTGGGATTTCGGACGAAAGCGAGAGGAGTTGACTTGGAAGCACCACTCGATCCACGCCATGGTAGAACACATCACCAAAAGCAAGAGACTCCAACCTCTCACAGTGGAAAACCGGTGAAGATATTCAAAAATCCCCAGCTGAGAGACATGTTTGAAGAGGAGGTTTCGGATGGAGGGTGGCACGACAAAAATCCATCATCCAGCTCCTGTTTCTTGGAAGGCGAAATGATGTGATCATTGAAATCAACATTTTCCGAGGTTTGGATGATCTAAAGCCACTAACATCCATGTCCACTGGCAAGAAGCTCCTCATCCTAACCCAACAACAACATACCAATGTACCGATACCACCAAAAACGCGAGTCTTCTCCGAGTCACGTGGGCGGCAGGGTCACATGCTTGATTAGGTGCCTGAACGGTGCTCAAGCTTTGGATACAAGCGACACGCCTGGACGTCCAGTGCAAACAAGAGGCTTCCCATAGCGAATATGTGTGACGCCTCGCAGGGAAGAAGAAAAAACAACCAGGGTAAGTTGAAACCAAAACTTCAAAGAATCAAAAGCATAAACAACCTTACAACGAACTTCCACCGACACATAAGAAAAATGCCTTGGACTGCAGTATTTCTGTGTTTAACAATAGGACCCAGGCAAATTTTACCCATGCAAATCCCTACTAATTTAACAGATTCTACCCAACAAGGAATCTTTTCAACGCGCCCAAAAAATTGGTACACCCCCAGGTCGCGCACCATCTAATGCGTGATGGTCAACTTCTCTCTCCACCTGATGGAACCACAGAGCTTGTACCCAACCGGCTATACTGTTGATGGTTCAGACCTCCGGTAAACTCACCAGTTGAGGTTGGTAGTTTGTCCCATTATTTCTAAGGATTGTTACATCCCAGGCGGTGAGTTTACCGGATTTCTGAACCATCAACAGTAGCTAGGTTTACTTGAAGGAGTACCCTCCCTGAAACTAACAGTTCGCACCTGAAAAGATGCTGGGCCCCAAAAGGAAACGATCGTCTTCCAACCATCGATTTTCAGGTGCTATATTAGTTTTGGGGAGGGTAATCTGGCAACCTTTTGTCGGTCCACCTTAGCCCTTGGACAACCAAAACCCACCCATTTTTTACATACCAACTTCATGTTTTGTCTGCTCTCCAGATTTTTTGCTCTTATAGATATATGACATGTGATATATGATATATGATACATGATACGTATATGTATACATACACAGCATGTATCCAAAACTATTCTTCTGCTTGCTCCTTTTCTTCTCGCCACTTCCCCAAAAAAAAAGCAGGCGGGCAATGCACTGCCGAACATGCAAACTTGCTTCCATGTCTCAATCCCTCTCCTCCCTTGTTTGGGCCTCTCCCTCTAAAATCTTGAACGCATGCCACCTAAGCGGATCATGGTTTCCCCGCTATCCATGGGCCCATGGAGGGGGATCTCGGAAAGCTCAAGTCACACCCATTGATTAGCGGGACAAGAAAACTCAATCTTCCATGACACCTTCTCAGGTGTGCAAGAGCACAAAATGCTTTGTGGAGGGTAACTTCACAAGTCTCATTGCAAACAATCTTTGCCAACAACTAGTTACATTTCTATGGTCAATAGCTGAGTCGGTCGTCACACCCCGTACCGTCGCTTCAGGATTTTGAACTTTGCTGTCAAAAATGTCAACACCAAAGAGTGGTTTGTCTCAAGTTTCGCTATGATTCACCATCCACAATACTTCTACCACAGACTTCCACCATTTTTTGAGAGACATGTTGGTGGTGGAGTTGCGCTACAAAAATGAAGTCCACTTCCTAAACACAGGCATCTCCAATTTTCACCAAGTTGCAAGTCAGCTGACGCATAGGAATAAGAAAGCTGAGCATTCCCAGGGCTCCCTCCGCCGTCACCACCTCAAAAATGGACTGTACATTGTCAACTCAGGGGTGCCTTGCTAGCAATAGCAGCAACTGCGGCCGCCAGCATTACATTTGATGAAATCATATGGATATCATGTATACAAATATGGATACATGTGCTTTATATTTTTTTGAGCAAGTAGTTACATACGTTTTAAGAAGCTACATTACTATTTCGATCTGTTTTATAGGCGGTTTATTATATATAGATACGTATCTATATAATGAATAATTACATATATATATATATACATATTCATACCTATAGAAACCCAAGGGTTTTTTTCCATGACGAGAGACCCAAAATTTGTTCTCTAAGAGTCGCGCTCCCGACAACCTCCGACAGGATTGGAACAAGTTGGTTTGATGACAGGATCCCTGGAGAACAAAAAAATAACCTCAGCAAATGGTAAATAGATGAAAATAATACTGGGAGATCATTTGATCAAGTTAAAGCAAGGAACTGTTTGTGGGGTTCTCTTCGAATATTTTTGATCAAGTTATTTTTTCTGTTCTCAACTTCTCAATCGAAAATTTGATGGATTTTGCGACATCCATTCAACAACATGTCACATGTCCGTTTCTTGCTGGAATTAGTTCGTGGGCAAGATAACACTTCAGTTGCCTTGATGTTGTCGGCATTCCACAGGACCACATTCAACTTCGGCTTCACCGGAAGTCGAGCGCGGACCAGATTCAGAAAGTCTTTGCCCTTCATGTCTTCCTGGTGAAATTGGACGCTAGGAGAAACGGCGTCCAAAACATGCGCTTGGTGTTTTTGTTAACCCCAAAATCCCCAAAGTTGTGGGTATCACCTGAGTTCAAATCCGGAATCATCCTTATGGGATGTTCTGAAGAGTTGCAAACGTTCAAATCACTGCCCCAGGTGTGTGCCCGCAAATTCTCCAAGTGTCATGTACGTTCAGCGTGAAGTTCCCTTCTTCGCCTGCCAACGGGTCAGAATTAAAACTACCATACTACCATCCTGTCATCACCAATTAACGAGACCTAAAGAGTTTCCAGACAAAATAAAGCCAAGTGCAAGAATACAATGAGGTGGTGTGCCACATAGTCCAGCATTGTCCCAACTCTTGGCTAATGATCCTATCACAATTATCATACGACTGCAACAATCCAAGGGGTCAAGCTATGCACCTCACACAGCTGATCCCAAGCAACAACTTCAATAGCTAGGAGCTAAAATCAAGAAACACCTATCAGATCTAGGACCATCAAACGCCCGCAAACGTGGTGCCTGAAACGTGTGCATCCAGCATGCTATCCTCCGGCGACGGTAACGTCATGGCTGTCCAGGCAGTCAGCGTAGAGGACAATGGGCGCCGTTTTAGCCAAGCCCACCGCAGCCCAATCCACCGTGCCCCCGTAGCGGGGGAGAAGAACCGGGACAAACCAAATTGGCAATTCCACGCAATGAGACAAGATGAAAAAAGAAACTTGGAAAGATTTAATGTGAAAGGTCTTTCTTTGGTTGAGGCTAGGGTCTCAGTTGGCTGAAAAGTTGTTTTTCTTTGTATCTCCAACTGTTTTTTCTCTGCAAAAAATTGGCATTGCATTTTTTGGTGAACCAAGTTGTCCGTTGGAGAGTCTCTTCAGTTGTTCTCTTCAGTTGCCTAAAACCCCAAGAAAAGCTCGGGTCAAACTGACCGCGGTACGCGCAAGCCACTAAATGGCTTGCCTGAGCCGAAAAACCTCATGTCAAAAAAATGAAACTACCATCCGCCGACGGTCGGCCGACCAAAAAAAAACTTTAGAAATGTCCAATGCCAATCCGTTTGTAAATACTATGTTGCAGACGCAGATCAAATTTTAAACAATGATTCTCTCAATCCGTATCAATAATAAAAGTGATTCTTCACACTCGACCGATTGACTCCAAGTTGGATAGTATCAGCATCTTGCAACCCAAACGACGCTCAAACCCACCTTCAAGGAAGCCTTCTGGCTAGTCTGGCATCATGGCTTCCGGTGCACAAAAACTATCATTGCCTTCCCAAAGTTCTACCAATAAAACTCCACAAATGCTACTGGATCTTCTTCCTTTCAGGCCTTTCAAGTATCTTTCAACTGTCTCGCATTCACTTTTGTTTTGAAAACGCTTGGAAAGGATCGGATGAGTCGGCCACTCCACTGAACACTTCGCCCGATGATGATGAAATCAAAGGAAGGAGCTCAGGAAAAGGAACTGATTTGCTTTTTTTCCAGAGAGTGCTCAAAACTTATCCAGTGCTACAATTGCCACAACCTCCAAATGTTTCCGAACCAACCGTTTCCACAGGCCTCTTCCTTTTCTTCATCACTCAGTTGCTCTAATGTGGCTTCTATTTCCTCGCCATTTGGCTCCTCTGCGAACAAATTGTGAACTTTTAGCAAATCACTGCAGTGTCTCTGAACATTTGAATGACTGGGGAGATGACCATCATTAGAATTTCAATGTCCTTGGAACACATACAGCCAGATCCAAGGGTGTGTCTGTGTCAAAAGAGTCACTAGAGACTTCCTACTCCAATTCACCATTTCCATAGCATCTTAAGTCATCACTCTGAAAGGTTGAGCCAATTTTGCCTCCACCGTCTGCTGGTTGGTCAACTTCTTTAACTGGGCAGTCATGCTTTGACGCCTTAGCTATGAGGCGAAACCAACCACCTGCACTTTCCAAAGCCCGAACTGTTATCTGGTTGGAGTGACAAAGATCATTAGATTTGGCTGGTCTCACTTCTGGCGCTCTGTGAGCTCTTAGTAGTGTGGTATTCCCATAATATTGCTGGAAGCACGGGGTGAGAAAAATTGGCTTCCCAGACTTTTTCAAAAACCAAACGGCTCGCCGCTGGCCTTTTTAAGTGGTACCTGTTACCTGGTACCATTTCCTTCCGCCGAGTCACTGGGTAGTGCACTCTTCAATCTTACCTGAGATCGTCAAGAGAAAAAAATGGTCATGTCATTCCCCTACAACATCTTGATATACTATTGATACACATTGATACCGTAAATCTAGCCTAAATAGTTGAGAATGGTTTGAGTGTTCTCAATTAATTCGTTTACAAGAAAAAACACCATTCAAAGACACGGTATCCTTTGGAAACCCAACAAGACTAGCCACAAGGTGTTGTTTTTCCCTTCGCTGCTTCCGTATGATTCACCCCAATCCTTTGAAGTCCCACAAGCTTCGCCAGTGGAAAAAATGGACCAAGTTACGATCAAGCTCCGCCACTTCTTCCTCATGTTTTTTCTGTTCCTGGATTCACTGGATTCGACAGCTGCGACCATCTTTAGGAGGAAAAAAAAAGGGGACGAAAGAAGCTATTTTCAGCAGCAATGTCAAGAACAAAATATTTACATCTTTCTCAACAAACCGAATCAATCTGCACTAAAAAGAAATGGCCACTCGCCTCTTCCAGAAGTTGCTTGGAAGATCGACTTTCTTCCTTTAGACTTTGAACCTGGAGTTTTCCAGCATCGTTGGGATTCGGAAGTGAGTTTGACTAGCACCGTTAAGCCAGCGCCACCGTTACCAGCCTGCTCAGTCAACTCTTGCGTCTTCCGTTGCAGCCGAGCACCTCAGCCCATCATGATGTTTCTTGCCAACCACAACACAATGCTTGCAGGCAAGCAACGTCGGCTAGAGAGCGACTCCTACCAACCAAGTGTGATGAAAAAAAAGCACTTTCCAAGGAAAAACACTTGCAAAATCTTCCAACCAGTCCGATTTCATTCCAATCTCTGCAGAAACCTTGCCCAGACTTAGTCTATTACACAACGTCATAAGGTGGGAAAAAAGTTTCGGTCCTGCTCTTGTCCGAATTGACGATCAAACTCATCAATCTCTTTCAAAATCTTATCTATCTTGCCTGCATGTCAGCAACGTTGGAGCTTTGTAGTGACCAAATCAACTCAAAAGATATCCCGGGACGCCGGTTTTGTGACAAACTGATGGTATCATGGGACTCTGAAGCGCTGACAGGATTGTTGACAATGTTGCCTTCCTTACCTTAGTGCCTGAAATCCCAATGGCTCACCCCTGGTACCAACTTCTACCCCTTCACATGGATTTGATCCTTGGAATAAATCCAACAAAGGACCAGAATCTGATGGGTCAAGGAGACCTTGTGTATCTGCTTCGAGCCGGCGCAACTCGGACATCTTCTCCTGCGGTTTTTCATGAGTCGAAAGGTGTCGTAGCATGACTTGATTCATCCTCCAACAGGCTGATATCATTGACATCAGTAGATCCGACGACTATCCCTGCCAAAGCTTTCTTGGAGCCTGGTTCCAGCATGAATCAGCTTGCCGGCCTTACCTACGTCCAGCTCTTGATGAAGTATTTTTGACCATCTCAAAACATTCGGGTTCACTAGAAGAGTTGCATAGTCAAAAATTCCACGATCCATTCATGGGGTGCTGAGAAAGGTTGACAATAGATGATACTTCGGTTGCAAACTCTCTTCCGAGAGGTGGCCCAATCTTCCCCCAATGTAAGTGATAGCTCCTTGTGCCGCCGTTGCTCCTGGCACGTGCAACAGCTCAAAGGTGTGGAATGTTACAATGAATGAAGCAAGCAACAAACAAAAATCAGCATCTTCAACAAAACAACGACTGATGAACTACTTCTGCACCACTTAAAAGATCGAGACTGTCAACATGTACAATGTTGAAAATGAGGACAGTACCATACCAACTAGTGAAAGAATTTGTCCCTTCAATGGGTAATTCCTATGTTGTCTGTGCCTCCAAGATGGAACTCTTTGCACCATCCAGCTGTGTCTTGAGCTCTTGATGTTTCTTGTTCCGAACTTCCTCAGCTCCCGTCACTTGCCACATCATCCAACGCCGATTCAGACCACAGGTTGAATTCAATGCGGTGCGTTTCTCATCCGTACGGAACAGTGTGCCAGTGGCATGTTCAGACAGCATCCTTTATTTCATCCTTTTATCCTTCATCACTTTGGCGCTTCTCTAGGTGTCCGTTCGTCTCTTGGCAACTAGATAATTACTGTATAAATCGCATAAATGTGTTTGATCTTTCCCAACACATCAACCACATATATTCAGGATGTGACTTCATGAGCTTATTGCGTGACAATTCACCGGTGAATTGAAAAAAGATGGATCCAAGGTGTCTAGATCAACAGTCTCCGGGCAAAACTGGTTGATACCGACCTTTCAGCTGAGCCCCCAAAGCAACGTTTCGTTGTGTTGAAACAGAAAGGCTCTGATGAAACGTCCCGATTAAGGCTTTCAAGGATGAAGGTCGAGGCTCTAAGAAACGGTCGTCCCAATTCCTTGCAATTTAAAAACCAGATGTCCTTCTTGAGATCAAAACGAACTCAAAAATGAAAACAAAGTCTTGCGCAATACATATTTATACACATATATATATATGTGATGTGTCTCCTTTGCTGCACTTCACTCCCATTTTTCCAGCTGTGCTCGCCGCACTCGAATAAAAGAGATCCAAAGTCGACGGAGACATCGAAGAGCTGCAGCCAAATTCAGAAGTTCTGCCAGCGTAATTCGTCAGATAACGAAAGGAAAGAAACTTCAATGATAGAAGGGCTGCAGCAACTCCAGGGTGGTAGTGGGGGGGCCGAAATCTGGCACCGTCCCCAAATCACATTCAAGTCATGTGATGTGTCTCCTTTGCTGCACTTCACTCCCATTTTTCCAGCTGTGCTCGCCGCACTCGAGTAAAAGAGATCCAAAGTCGATGGAGACATCGAAGAGCTGCAGCCAAATTCAGAAGTTCTGCCAGCGTAATTCGTCAGATAACGAAAGGAAAGAAACTTCAATGATAGAAGGGCTGCAGCAACTCCACTCTTATATCAAGGCCGGCAACGGTTAAGTTGCGCGCTGGTGCACTTCACCCGTTTCACAAGTGGTCCATGCAAATGAAGTGTTGGAAGAGTTTCGCCAAATTCAAGATCCTGCTTCTGGATTCCCAAAGGCAAATCTATCATTGTAACTTGAGTAGATATTTCCTGCAGATAGTGTTGCAAGGTCTCCAGATTCTTCAATCGTAAAGACCACAATATATCCATTATTTGCATTCCTTGTCTGTATAGTTCGACTGTGCCTCCTGCTCGAAGACATCCTCGAGTTAAACTAGCAGCACTGGGTACAAGTAGAGTTCTGAGCAAGTGGTTCCATCGGTATCGAAAAGCGCTACCTGAACCTGGATAAAGAAGCTCCGAACCACAGACCCTCAACAACAATCTGCTGAGGAACAACGAAACGTTTCCCCCCAATCCATACCAGTGTCGTCCATAGGCTCCCATCATGGAGCCCATCAAACTTGGCACCACCCATAAAAACGGCAAAATACCTGGACCAGCAACGTCAGCTACCCACGCCGTGAATTTTTCCCAGAGAACCTGGCCGAGTACGCGAGGGCATCTGCAAGAGGCTTGGTCAGTGCTAAGCCGTTGGGAGGAGCTTGAACCAGTGGAGCACAGAAGGCCAGTTCCGAAAGCACTGGTAGATGCTATGTGTGTGGTGGGTCGATCTTTTCTTGTGCTTTCTGAAGATCTTGGAGCGGAACCTGGTAGCCCTTGTTTCCTCAAAGTGAGCTAAATCCAGGGTTCTTAGCTTCACCAATCCTTCGGTGATCTGCTCGGCAGCTGAGAGAAACCGGACCCTGGAAGAGTCCAAGGTCAGAACATGCAGCGTGGGCCAAGACCGAACACAATATGCAAGGATAAGGTTCAGCCAGTTTCGTTCTGCAAGCTTTCTCACCACGTCCACGTCCTCTTAACAGAACATGCTTGTGGTCACGTGTGCACAATCTTCGCTGCCCCGCCAAACTCCCATCCGTCAAGAAGCGAGTATGTTTTCGCCAAGGAGCTTTGAAAGTGCAGTAATCACATTTGTAAAATGGAAAGGATGCACCATGGGGAAGATTTCTCCATTCCGGCAAAATCCAAAGGAAGCTGGAATTGGGGTTCTCGACCCAATATCGAATGCCCAATCTCAAACAGATTCGAATAATGCCAGCCAGCCATTCAGAATAATGACTATTCCCATCAGCGATTTTCACCTTCATAGCAGGAGATACGTTTCTAATCCCCCAAGGTTCATCACGTGTCCTCACCGCTGGAGTGATAGCCCGTGAAAGTGAGCTGCAAATGGGCGCAGCAGACAGGTCTATGAAAACTCTCGAGTTGAGCAGAAATTGGATGCGCTTTCTCACTGAATTGTCCAGCAAGTCACACTGAGGCCCATCAAGAAAATCAACTGTGAGAACCCAGCTGGTGCCATATCGTACGGCCGAACGAGCAAATCCTTTCCAGAATACAAATCTAAAAAACTTGAGATTGCGGGGGCCAACTAAGACCATCTTGAAAAATGAACTGTTCTCTTCCAAAACTCTCCAAACAAGTCAAAACGTCCTCCGAGAAAAAGTTTGATGAAGCTTCACAATCTTCATAACATGTAGCATCTTTTTTAATCTTTGCCCTCAACCTGATCTTATTGCGTATCTTCTTGCAATATCTGTTGAAGCCATGTTTGAGCCCAGGGTCAACCGCAAGGAAGGGATTCCCACTGATATCCGACAAGTCGTCATATCCAGCAAGTTGGTATGGATGCAGCTCCAAGCTCGAAAGGAAACTGTCAAGCAACTTAAAGTCACCCCCCTCAGCAGCTTTCCACCAATCAGGCACTTCAACATCAGACTTGCGTAGCGGCACCCCCCTTGTAGGATCATCAGCAGGAACGCGCGCAGACCCTATGTATCCGGCATTAGAGTACAAACCGAAGCACAACACGTTGCCCAGACTGTGTTTCAACGGATTGTTCAAGCACATAGACGCTGACCTACCTTTGCAAATAGCACTAATGCATACTTGACTGTCTGAACCAATTGGGGACACGCACATCACCTGAATCTGACCCCCCCAGCGCTTCTGCCTTGAGGTATGAACGCAACTCACCTTTATTTACGTGTCTACCAGTAGCGGCCTTTTGCTTCCACACCAGTTCATAGTCAAAGGCTCGTGCACACACCTCCCACACAGGATGTTCAGAATACATTTGTTTACCTCTAGGCAACTCATCTTCAACCGCCAAACAGCCCTTTCCCCTCTGCATAGCCTTAAACGGAGACAGCAAACATGCCCAACCAGATTTTGTGGCACAATGTCTATGTATTTCACTGCGCATACCGCCAGCAATGTCTGCACTTGTTACAGCATCACCCCAATTTGAAGCGTCCACCATAAACACCTTGTCAGAGAAATTCGTGCGAAGATCAGTGACAGCAAGCGGACAAAGAATGACCAAGGACCAGAGCTCATCCACAGCAGCCTCACCGAGCCTGATGATATCCTGGCGTTCCCTACCAGCTTGCATGACATAGATAAGGTCAAGTGGGGACATCAATCGTCTTCTGAATCCAAAAACCGAGACAAAGCCCCCAGCCAAGACTTCAAGAAGGCCAACACTGCACAACCCAATGTGCGCTACACGTGAAATAACCCAAACCAGGGAAATGCATCTTGCTACGTTGGCCCTGATGAGACCCTCAAAGCCGTCCACAGAAGCGCCCCAAAATTCAGCAAAAAGTTCATCAGCAAATCCTTTCGTTGGATGTGCATCCAGCCCCACTTGCTTATACATATCATGCATCAACTGTCGAGACTCATTAGCACGAATGCCTGTTGTAGCATCCAATGCAATCTTTTCCAAAACAATTAAGTCATCTATGATAATGCCCGCCATAAAGTTGTCACGGGGGACTCGTCCATAAAGGCTTAAATTGTTTTCTTGTCTGAAACATCCACATTGCAACCCCACGGATAAATGCGATGTTTGCGCGTAATCGCAGGCTGCAGAATCCCCATAGCCAGTGTACACAAGCATGCATAAACATACCGTTCATCAGCTAATTCTTTGGGAAAGCACTTGAAGCGTCTGGCAACTTGAATGGGAATCTTCCAATCCAAAACTTTCTCGCAACACGACTGTCGTTCACTTTGAAAGTGTAGAAAAAATTGGATAAGTCATCACCACCCATAACGAGTTGTTGTTGCGGATTCAAATGAAGGCCACACAATGTTGTCGCACTTGCCATACTCAGTATATATCTACCAGGAGGTTTCTGCAACAGATTGGCAGGCCTACCATCAAGAATTAACCTGTCAGTCTATGTATTCTTTGCTACACAAAACATTCCGTTGCCATAACCCTCATAAACATCACGAGGTGCACGAAAAGACAACCTTCCACTCTTCTCAAGCAATTCCAGAAGTTGAATTTTTTCAGTCATAGTGGCATGTACTTGAACACGTGGAGAGGGTTCCAAATCGTACAAGAAACGAGTCTGTTCATCAAGGTGAGGGTCAGGCACAAAAACTGGGTTACCTTCCATTTTAATATGTGATGCAACAATAGTCTGTGCACCATTGATGTCACCCTTGCTAAGCTTGCCAACAACTACACCAGTATCATTGCTTGGCCTAGCCCTAGTCACACGATGAGAGGAGAGACCATATTTTTCAAACTTCTGCTCGAGGACGAAGCTAACTTGAAGAGATCCTCCAATACGCCTTCTTGGCGTTCTTGCTTGGCAGCAAACCTGCCCATATCATCCGCATTAACTTCAACGGTCTGGTTCCAAACCTTGCAGAGTCGTCTAAGCCTCTCCACGATCTTCCAATGAGCCGAATTGAGCTCTCCAGGTTGGCAGATGTAGTTTGGAGGTGAAGCGGGCATCCCAAGGTGGAGATAATTTAGGTATCCAACCTGCAGATTCAAAATCTTTCTGAAAGCCAGCTCTTCTCCTCGCACATCACTCTTCCCAGAAAGGTTAAAAGGGAGAGGCATAGGCAGCTGCGAGGTCGTCCGGCCACCATCACGGCACGCCGCTTCTTGAGCATTTGCCGGTAAAAAACTGCAAAACGAGTGTGGCCCTCCAGGACATGTCGACCCAGAACGTGCCAGACACTATGAATTCTGAGGGTGGATGCCTTCGCACCCGGAACATTCGTACCCACATCAAAAGTAGGATCTTTGCATTGATCTGGAGCCTCATCACGATTCTTGCATCCATGAAGCTCTCTTCTTCTCGTAGTGCATAGCAATTGTCAGCTAAAAAATCTGTATCCATGCAATCACCCAAACAAAGACTTGGCCCAGCCGCAACAGTGTCGCCACAGCCGATGTCAGCCATCCTTCTCGATCCAGCATCAGAACGGCCAGGAGCGTCACAAATATCCTGACCCGAATCAGCACCAGAAAAAATCAGGTGAACAACATCCGTCGGCCGTAGCGTCCTGCGCGGCTAAAGTCAAGCCTCTGCTTGGGCATTGTCTCCCTTTCCTTTGGTCTTGTCTTTTCCTTGCCTGGCAGCCTTCGCACCACCCTTGGCCACATCGAGGTTGGGGTTCGGCCGACCTCGCAGATTCAGCTTCTTCCACTGAACGTCAAAGGACCCGAGCTCGGCAACGAACTTTGAAGATGGAAGTCCTCTGCCATGTTTCTTTCTATCGTCTGCCAGATCAACTTCGGATCTTGCTTGAAGGCCTTCAACAACGCTTGTCGAGCCGCTGCATGCTTTCGACCCATCGAGCTGGAAACATCTCCCAAGCCAGATCCTTCTCCCACTTGATCCAACGTCTCCTCGAGCCCTTCTCCTTTTTCTTTGTCTTGGCGAGGCTGCCAACCATCTTTGTGAGCTGAACCAAAGCCTTCGCGACAGGGTCCACTGTTTCCACATCTTCTTCCTTTTGATCCTCATCCTCCTGAGCTTCGTCGTCTGAATGGGTCACCACTCCCTGCTGACGGTCTTCGGGACGAGGATAGTCGGTCAACCTGGTGGGCCTCGTCGTCAGAACACCTGAAAGCACACGAAGTTGATCCATTCGAATCCCCGCTTGAATTGCAGCAGCAACCGCACCAGTCTAGTCCAGGAAGATCGGCTTGAGGAGCCGATCCAGGAGGGGCCGCTACGGCCTTGCTCTTTGCATTTCTCAAAGCACTTTTTCGAGGAGCCCGTCTCCTCTCCAGGAGTCAAAAACTCTCCTTCGCCTTTGTCTCGATGAAGCTCCGAAACAAGATCCTGAAGCCCCTTTTCCAGCATAGAAAATCTTTCCTCCAAGCTTTGCAACCTCTGCGAATCTCCAGCCCCAACCGGTGGAGTGATGAAGCCTTTCTCCACGGCTAGATCCACCAAACCACCTGCGAATGGATAGCATGGGTCCCCACTGTCCGAATCCTCGAAGTCCAAGGTTGGCTGGAGCTCACTGCCAAAAGAAACACAAGACCAAAAATCTCTCTTGAAAAAGCCAACCCAAACCACGCAAGAATAGAAGGGGTTTGCGCGACATCTGGTGTTCCCCAATGATCCGGGGTTCCCCTCCCCTAGGGGTTACTCTGGCCAACGACATCTTAGTATAATTAATCATGTCGTCCAGTTGTTGGCATCTCATGACGACACTCTTTCATTGAATGTGTGCTTACTTGTCTGCCTCCTGGGGCCTGGCATCACGATGTTGGCATCTCATGCCGCTTTCATTGAATCTGTGTCTTACTACTTGTCTGCCTCTTGGGGCCAGGCATCAAGATGTTGGCATAATATAATAATCTCATGACACTTTCATTGAATGTGTATGGTATCAAGATGTTGGCATCTCGTGACAATTTCATTGAATGTCACGTACTCACTTGTCTGCCTCCTGGGGCCTGGCATTGTGTGATTGGTCATGGAATCAGACTCAGAACTGAGTCGATCAGTAAGCTTCAAGCTTTTGGTGCTATAAAAACCATTACCCCATGACTAGTATGAGGTGGCAAAATGATTGCCCCACTACACTACCAATCAATTCAATTCAATGATCATAGTAAAAGTTTTGGACCGGCAGGTCAGGTGCTGGCTGGACCATGCTTCAGTTTTTTTGGTCAATGGTCTAGCCGTGAAGGCCACAAACCAATTATTTAATTTGCAAATTGTGCCCCAAAATGGCACAGGCCAATTAGTCTCAAGCCATCATCCTCAACCAAGCACTGGAGACATACATGAATGTGTTCGACCAGTCTGAACTCGTGCATTACCGCTGGCACCCACATAATCCAAGCTACAAGCAGAACATGGGTACTTTCACAAAAGTTGGCTGAAGGATGTCACAGTCTTGTTACCCATAAGAATTGCAGCTCAATACAAACACAAATTTGCCTACTTTGCTTATGGAATGCGCGCAAGGCGACCAACCAGCGCGATGCCCAAACCAGTTCTTTGCTGTGAACGAGCCTTCTGCTGTTCCATGGTGGTGATGTGACCTCTTTTGATGTTATGAAGTTGTTTGTGGCGTGAGATGAAGTAATGTGCTTGGTTGTGAGGTGACATGGGGTGAGCGACTGTGGTTAATTGCGACGTGGCATGTCATGTCATGTCACTTGATGTGCTGGGAACTAATGTCAAATACTATTGGGTTTACCATGTCTTAACTTTCACTGTCATAGTCCCTGTCCCAATGAAAAAATAATAGAACTTGGGCCTAATGAAAGTTTTTAAGTAAAAGCACGGACGGCGGATGGACGAGGTCTTCAATGATGGAAAATATTATTCACTATACGACTTTCATTCATGTTCAAAACACATGTCCAACCATGTTGGCAAAATTGTCATCATCGCCAGTGCTGTTTTTTTGCCTGCCACGCCCTTTTAGCTCAGTGGTTGTCGCATGCTTTGGAGCGTACGTCAGAATACGTCCATGGGAGACAACTCATGATCATCTTCAAACTGATCATTCTCTTCTTCAGCATCTTCACCGTGAGGCTCTACCGCGTGCCCCTCACTCTCACACGCGTCCGTGCTTTGAATGACTGCGCGCAAAACGGACGAAGGACAAACATCTTCGAATCAAGAACACTCTCAATGAATGAATGGTTGCTGCCTCGGCGTGCTTTGCTGCCTGAAGATGTACTGCCTGCAGCCGAAGAAGCGGAACCAGTATTTAGAATGGGAAACATTCAGGATAGTAGCCAGAAAAAAGGCTTTGCAATTTGTGAAATCTGATTGGATTCTGATGCTAAGTACAACTACTAACTTTCAACTCTGAACTCCATGTCTTGTAGTAGACAGGCATGATTAAGAATTGTAATATTCACAGGATGTCGTATACTAGATGGATATTTTGGAGTATTCAATGGCGATCAATCGACATTGAGTATCATTGTCAGTACAAACTGATAATCAGCCTGTTGCTTTCGTAGCATCGCCATCCGAAGTCGGTGCAGATTCCACAGGTGCAGTTACAGTTTCTGCAGTGAAAGATTTGTCGGGCAGTGTTTGGGCCAACACTTTTTAGTTTCATGACATGCTTGACTTGTGGACAAATTCAAGCGAGGTCCTTCTGCGTCAATCTGTGCAGCGAGGGCTTCCTTCATGGATACCTAGAACAATGTTTAAAACTATTCGGTAATTTGAAAATGGAAAGGAAGATTTAGTTGCCCAATCAGTTTGAACCACTGAGACACGAACGACCATTTGTTTCACGTACTGCGCGCTTTCTCCTTTAAGAAGAGCGTCACGGCCGATCTCCTGAACTGAGAAGATGGCAAAGGTGTGGCACAATGACAATTCAATGATGTCAACAAATCAGTAAATCAAAACACAACAATTGTATTGTTACTGCGGTTGTTTTTCAACAGCTGGGTAGTGGGCTGCAATTTCTCGCACCTTTTCTGTTTTGAATTTTTTGCCGCCAACCTACAGACACAAATCCAAAATCAGAGACGGTCAAGACCAAACAATCGGATTCATGCAAAACCTCGAAGGCGTTGAGGCTGCAACTGCAAAAGCCTGCTTGCCATTCAGCTTGCATCCGAAGGAGTTGGAACTGCTATAATAATAGATAGTAGAGACTCTTCGGCCTTGCATGGTGCGCTGAACTGTGAACGGAGAATCCCAATCAAAGGACAGTGACTATTACCCTGTCCAGATTTATTCAAAGAAAAAACCGAAACATCGGTGAAACAAAGGTTAATGAAACCCATCAGGCCTTCATCAGCCGGCGCGGGGTGTTTGCTTCCTTCACCAAGGCTTTAAAAAATTGCCAATCCAAAAAAACATCAAAAGGACAGTGGCAAACATAAAACCACAGGGCCTTCGCCTTCAACTGCCGCCTCTGATTTCAATTCTTCATGTCCTTCACCCAGGCAAAAAATCGGTTCAAAAACACTTACCTATGAAACCACCAAGCCTTCAACTTCCTGTGCCAGCTCTTCACGTCCGTCACGCCCTTCACCTTCACCCAGGAAAACAAGAAACATCCCACGAATGCATCAAAAGGACACGCAGTGACCCATGAATCCACCCAGCCTTGAACTGTAACTGCTGCAGCGGGCCGTTTCATTTTAGACTTACTCTCAGCCTTCGCCTTAGCTTTCGCCTTAGCTTTCGCCTTTGCCTTCGCAGCGACCTGTTCCAACTCTGGACTGACAGCTGGCTCCTCATGGCTCTCCTGGTCCTTCTTCCTCTTTCTGTCCTTTGTGCCCTCATTGGACGGATCACCGGCAACTTGTTTTGCTTTCGAAGTGCTCTTCGCCACCAAGCTCTTCGCAGCCAAACACTTGGCTTTCGCTTTGCCCTTTGGCTTCGGGACAGTCGTCTCTTCCTGCATCTAGGACAATCGAAAAAGGTTGGGAAACAAAGTCACAACCTATCATTGAACATGCCAACAAAATTTTAAAGAAAGGTAGTAGCACGGCCTTCTCTTCAGGGACTTCCGGCTCCGCAGCAACTTCCTGCTGCTCAAGAAAGCAACGACTTGGCAGAAGTTAATTGAAAAAACCTGGCCAAATGTTTCTTTGTTCTGTGCAATGTGGGAGGGCAGACCTATGATTTGTTGTCAGTTCAAAGCCACCCATACGGGTGAAAATTCAAACACTTGGTGCCTCAGACACCTGCTCCCAAACTGTTTCGTAACATGAAGTAAATTCTAAGATTATTATCCAACCTTAAAGACTGCTTTCGTGCTCCAAGGATGCAAAAAATCATTGACAGGGTCAGGTTCTTCTAAACATTGCCCCTGGCCTCTGATGAGTCGCTGACGGTGTCCACACGCTGCAGCTCAACTTCCATGAAGAAGCAAAAAAAAGTTTGGACGACACGGCAACTAAATCTAGAGTCCTCGAATGTTTCAAATTTCACGACACAAGACCGGATCAGCAAGGGAGTCTTTGACACAAACCTTCAAAAACAATCCATGCATCGCAATGAACAAGCGATCACTTTGCAGCTGGCGCATTCAAGCCATTGCCAAGTGACTTCTTCAAGAGTCATTTCAAGTTTTTAATCCATGTTTCCGACCTTCTCATGGACGTCATCGTCTGTCATTATATTTTTTATAATGGGCAACTGGAACTGCCAGCCAGGACAAAAAGAGGAACCACATTCCGAGTGGTCCATATCGGATGTGGGTGGGGGCTCACACACAGAAGCATGAGAATTACTATGCAGGCACAGCATTCAACTACTAGTCGATTCTAATCTAGTTGTTGTCTCACGGCGAGCTCTCAAACACATTGGATCAAAATCAAACATCGCCGCGCTGAGAATTTCACAATCTCACCCAAGTCTGCTTTGGCAACTTCAACTTGCCAAGCAAACACAGACGGGGTTTGGTCGGAACGATCACTGGCTCGCTGGCACCTGTCTGCAGTGACACCTGGGAAGGGGAAGAGTCAATTGAATCCAAGCGTGTTTGATAGAAACTTGGTTTATTTAAACAACTAAGTATACACAATGGCCAACCGAACAGTCAGTATCAAGACTGCCTCCCACACAACACGGGCATGATCGGAGCGAGGAAGCTTGTCCATTTGCCCAACGAAGATTGCCCCCAAGGAACCACAGACTTATGGGAAATGAAAGCACACGGCTGTTTGGGCAAAATCAAGATTACAAAGCAATACACAATTCAGACGTATGGCCTTACAGTCTTCGAATCTCCAGACTCATCAGAGCCAAGCGCAGAAGGCTTGAACACAGTGTACATGTTTGCCCTGTTGCCGGTGATATCATAGCGGTACGGAACAGGGAGAGGTTCTGTTTGTGTCTCATCCTGAGCATCTGCCTCGGTTTTGAATATGATTTTTTTCCTCCCACCAACTCACTCGGCTTGAAACCTATTGTAAAACTAATAACAACGTGGAAACAAACGTAAACTTAAATGAACAGTCTGCTGGAAAAAAAGACTGGGGCGGCTACAACCTGCTCGTAATTCTTCTGCTGCAAGTGGTGGTTGAGAAGCCGCATGTCAGCCACCCCCTTCGTCGCAGAGATGAGATGGAAGTAGTCGCTCAAACTCATGATCTTCTTATCGTGCGATATCATCTCTCTGTCGGACCCGAAGCGCCAGCAAACAGCACTGCGTTCTGCCTCACCCAAGCCTGGCACAACACTTCACCGAAACTAGATAATAAGAAACGGTATCAATGCTAAAACTGCATGGGAAATTTTGTTTTCATCAACTCATTATTAAACTTCCTACTAAACTGATGTGATGGCCTGTGAGCACTCGCTCTTCCCAATCACCCTTGTGGAAACCCATGATGTCGCCAGTGATCTCCATATCATCCTGCGTCTCGTTACCTATCCACAGCTCGTAAGTGGTGCTGACGACCAATGTGATCTTGTTGCGGGAGGTGGCCGTTGCTGCGAGCCTGCAAGATGAAATCAATTTCCAGGACACCGAAGACATCCAGGAGAAACCAAAGCAATCTACTATCTAATAATAGGTTCAAAATATGAATCAAATTTGATGCACACCCCTGTCAATGTACAAGTCAAATGATTTGGAAACTCTGCTGGCTGGCCTTTTGAAAGAGCCAGTCTGAAACCATACGGATGCTAACCGACTCAGTAGAACCAGAAAAAAGAAACAAAATTGTAGTCTCAGCCTCACGGTCTGGAAAGTAAGACAATAAATCAAATTTACTACCGGCTTTCATGCGTTGTTCTTTTGGCAGCAGGGTTCCGTAAGCTTTTTACTCATTATGTTCTTTTGTGCTGTCGACTTGTCAAAAATCAGCAAGCACCAATGTTTTTGAGTGGGCGCAACAAAAATCACTGCAAATACCAGCATGTTTTATAATAATAGAGGTGCCAAAAAACCACGAACATCACATTGGCTTTAAAGCTTTTGCTCGAAAAACAGGAATGAACGTTCAGTTTGTGTGTTTGTTACTGTTACTAAGTTTGTTGCCTGTGGCTGCATACCTTCAAAGTAAACACATATATGGTTGCATCCACTAGTCTACTTGTTAAACTAAATTGTGTTTCCAAGCTCACGTATGCCCCACCCCTTGGACCTTCCCAAGACCACGACGCTAACTGTGAAATATGATGTCTCAAGAAAGAAATGCAAGAAACATGAATCCATTAAATCATGAATGACTAAAAAAGCAAATTGTGTTTTCAACACATAAGTTGTTTTTTAAAATAAATACATATATATATATATATATTACATATTTATATTGATATTTATATATATATATTTAACATAAATCACATATCAAAAAATAACGTATGCATAATAAGGCATTCGGAAATGATTATTATCAAATCATTGAATTTAAACAAACCAGTAAAAGACTTCCAAACAATTTGGGAACGATAGGCCTGGCCACACCGAAAGATGCTGCTGGAACCAACTCTAAGCGGATCTCCGAATCCAATGCAATCGGCTTCTGGCCACCTTCAATGCTCCAATCTGGCCGGCCCACTGCGCGGACACTGCTGCTGCTGCCAAGCCGGTTCAGCCCAGGTCCATTCGAGATCGGAGCTGGTTCATCACTGCCACTGCGATGCAACGACCCTGCTTCCAAAGCAGCAGGCACACTCGACACAAAGTCCTTCTCCAAGTCTTCCTTGAGTTTCAGGATTTGCTCCCGCTCCCAGGACTGCGCAGGGAACTTGTTCAGCAAAGCATCTGGTAGAGCTGCAGTGCCGTTCCGCCATGTCAATGCTTGCAAAGTTGGTGATTCCTCAGGTTCACGAGGCCGTTGCTTGGCTGGAGCAGCCGTGCTGCTGTCCCAATGAGCATACAGTTGGGTGCCTAGTGCGTTCTTCACTTCTTCCTGATCAGCTCGGAGCATTCCATAGTATACGACTCGAGGCCTCCTCTCATGCAAAAGCCGAACCATAGCTGTACGGGCAAACTCCGCTTGCCTTTGGCAGACACTGACTTTGACACCACCACAAGAAATCAGTTAAGAGCAACTTTAAAATTTTGGTCTTGCAATGGACCATGTAAAGCCTTGAAGAACCCCTTTGCAACAAAATGGAATTTTTTGACCGAAGGGACCTGTTGGGACATACATCACACAGCACAACTTGGTCACCTTCCTCCAGCTTGATGCCCTTGAGATAGCTGTCAATAATGTCATGATGGACTACCAATCCTTTCCTGGAGCGAAGCCGGCTTGGTGAACCACCATGACTGGATACAACACATCAGCGTTTTAGCTGGGGTGAGATTTTTGCAGGCGAAATGCACGGTATCTCCTAAATCACAAAAATTTACGGTAATTTGGGTCCAAACAAATTTGGTTTAAACTAGTATCTAGCAGTGTTTTGACATTTGGCCCTAATACGTTACATGGCAAAAACCGGCAAACTGTCTCGCGGCCTTGTTTCTTGGCTACCCTTAAAATGTAAACCTGTTTATAAGTAAGTGTATGCATATTATTATTAATATTATATGTCCATTAAATAACCCTCATGTTTTTATGAACAAATAGTGTCCCAATCGACGAACATGAACACCCTTGAGAAAAGTTGCTGTACGTTGTGGTTGCTTCAAGATAAAACAAAAGAGATGGCTCTGGAATTACCTATTGACATGGGAGTTGTGGCGATGACTTCGGTTCTTAAACCTTTAAACTGTAAGGGACCAAAACAAATTGAAAGAATCAAACACTCACATCCCGTTTCAACTTGACATGGTTCAACCTATTTGCATCTGGACAAGGGTCTGTTCGGTACGCAGTGCAGCTCCTGGCGGTCCAGCATCACGGTCAAAGCCCAGCATCTGATTGAACGGGATCAAGCTAGAAGGGCCAATGACTCCAGTGGAAAACACCTTCGAGCCATGCCAAGGATTGCCCTCGTGGCTGAGGAAGGATACTGCAAGTGCAGTTTGCACAGTCTTGCGCCCATCATTGCCCCTCACCTCTGATTTGTCAAACATGTGCGTCACTTTGGTCAAAACATCCAGCGATGCAGCACTCAAAGTGTCCTCCACTTTACGTTGGTTCTTGAGGATCGCTTTGTCAGTGGTCTGAGTTTGTTGGATGGGAAGCTGGACGTGCGCACATGTATCCGATGACGTCGTGAGCAGAGCCTTGACCACTTCCAAGCACGAGGCAACATATGTGGCATCTGCTGGGTACACGGTGAAATCGACCAAGGCCAACACAAGCCTCAGACTTGCAAGGCAAAATCCTTTCATGATATAAGTTGTCAGGATGCTGACCTGTTATCATTCATCAATCATGAGATGAATATAGACTTGGAGTAGACTTGGATTTTATCAACCAAACTTGAGAACTGAGTGAATCAATTCAATGTTGAAAGCTTAGTAGCACTCGGCCACTGCCCGATCTATTGATCGCAGTTGTGAACTTGGCAAACGAAGCCAAAGCAGACGACATGGAAGAGTCAACAGTGCTCAGCTTGCACTTGGACTCCATGAACTGCTGGCACCATTCTTGACCAGTCCTTGGATCTCACGGATGGTGCCATCACAGCAATGTGATGGATATCATGATCATCACCAATTCGAATCACATTGCATCTTATCAAAATCACGACGTATTTGAAAATTGTTGAAATATGGAAAACTGTGCCAAATGGCTTCTGGCGATCTCGTAGATATTTTTGATCCAGCAATGACTCAGCAGCTTCCTTCTCCTTCGTGGGGACCCGGGCCCGGAGTGTGGCCATGTCTTGATGCACCTTCTGAATCAGTTGCTCACAGGTTGCTCGAGCAACCTTGGCCGCCAGTTCTTGTTCCTTCTCCTCAAGCTCACGCTGCTGACGTTGCTCCACTGCTAACACCACTGGCCTGAATGAACACATCTTTTTGAAACAAAGAAACAAACCAACAAAAGATATTAAAACGAAACAACCCTGGCAGGAAGACAAACAAAAAGATTAATTCAAAAGCACACAGCAGTCCTGAGGAATTGCACTGTGCTCAACTGCACTGGCGGGACCGCAGACTCAAGCAGGTGCTGAATCTCTGCGTCCAGAAACCCAGATCGAAATTGAGTATTGAGCCGGTTCTCGCTTTCCAAGAAGTCTGTCTCCGGCAAATGGGACTTCAATTGATCCATCAAATGGAGAAAGATGCCACATGTGGCGTGCAGCAGCTGCCCATCCTTGTGCGACCAAGCCTTCTTGACGGGAAGCCTGTCCCAGTCACTCTGCATGCGCTCCAAGCACAAAAACGCCTATCACAGAAATCACGTGCTGTGGCAAAATCTTTGAGACATAGTTGCGATCTTCGTTAGAACAATCATTCCACTGCCAGTCAGTCAATCTCTGAAAAAAATTAACAACGGATCAAAATGACAAATACCACCAAGGACATGAGCAAGACTGTCATCGTGCCAAGGGACAAGGCTGTGGTCATCATGCCTGTTGACGCACTCTGCTTTCCACGCTTCCCAGCTTCCGGTGGCTGACGAAAACGAGACGTTAAATAGCTCCCGAGCAAGGAGCTCGTGGGTGATCCAGGTTCGCATTCCTCGTGGTCGGACAGCCGCCCAAAGGGCGTCCACCACACTCTTCGGGACATGCAGCATGAGGTTGGTGATGGATTGCGATTCCAACCTTCCGATTTGGAACGCCCTCATGACCTTTGCTGGCTCAGACCAATCCTGTAGAATGGCATCAAAAGCGAGGAGATGGACAAAATTCAACGTCACCAGATCCGACAAAAAAAATCTAGATTGGACCTGCTTTCAAAGGTACTACCGGCCACCAGTGATTTTATCATTTTGATCTTCCAATTCAATAATATTCAAATATGTTTTTCGTAGAAATACTATTCCCTTCATGTCCACTCTTTTTCTCGGAAGTCAATTGTCATTGTACCTTTTTACTTTACTGAGCAGCTAAGTCCTGATAAGAACTAATATTATTCAGTGCAAGAATCATGGAAGTTGTTAACTGCGGGGTCACCAGACTTCGATAGCACCTGCAGTTGCCTGAGGAAGTTGAAACAATTGGCACTCCGTCGTGTTGATGTGCTTTCTGCCGTCACACTGCGATGGCACTTGACAACCTCTGAGATGGTGCTGTAGGTTCCAACCACGCAATAGATCACTTTCATGCTCTCCTGTGATGAATAATTGAAAGAAGAATGAAAAGGCATCTATATTTAAGCAAGTTGAGCAGGACCTTGAGATTTAAGGATCAAAGGGTTTGTTCAAATTCAAAACTTCTCAGGTTATATCATTTACTATATGTCATACGTTCCGAACTATTATGTTTCTTTTGTGCACGGTAACCTTCTTCAAACACTTAATTCCCGTACACACGATTTTTGGGTCAAAAAATCCCTCCTTGAACACATCTGGAATTCTGTCCAGCGGAATCTGGAGTTTGCGAATGCCTTCGCAACAAATAAAAGCTGCCAATGTCCTGCGCCAGCCCTTGACAAAGGCCACGCTGAAAGGGCGTAACAGCTTGCCTTGGCCGTCTTCGAATCTGCCACGGGCCAATTATTGAAACAGGAGAATGGTAAGCGCTGATCACAATTCAAAAAGGAAAACTTTTAATAACACTTTGAAGCTGGATTTGTTCAACAAACAAGAGGCTGTCGGTGTCCAGGTGTGGAAGGGGCTCATAGGCTTTGGTCAACATGGCGGTGTCCATCTGCACCACTGCAAGTTTTTCAACACCAACTAACTCTTCAGCATTGGTTTTGAACCTCATTCTCGATCACCAAGCAAACGCAACATGTTCAGAGATGCAGGTATGTGACAAAATCATTTTGATTGATATTCTTATGATGTTTTTTGTTGATGTTCATATCATTCAGTTCAATATGTGTTGCAAATTTTTTTGTACTTCTCAAATGTTTTTGAAGAACAATCTGATTCTGATTCAAACACCAACGCAGACAAAGCAGCTCGAAGCAAAGGACTAGTTCGCACAATGTCAGAAAAGAATCTGGACAGACTAGGCCTGGGAGGCCGAAGTCTGACCGAAAGGCCAGCTGCCAAATCCTCATATATTGCGGTCCCGGTTGAAGGCTTGTGCAGTAATGCGTCCTGACACAAGGATGATAGTGATGATGATCGCTGATCATTTGTTTTGCCAAAACAACCTCAAACTACGAGCAAACTCAAACTACGAGCCTTGAATCAGAGTCAAAGGACTCTTCAAGCCATCGAGCCCAGTCCATCAACTCCGATTGGGTTGAGTAGGCCGTCTCCAACCACTGGTCTGGACCCCCAGCTGGGATCACAACGTTCTGCACCCTGAGAAACATGCGTGGTGAGATGTATACTATATGTATAACATCACTTTTTTATATGTACATATGATATATAATTTTAGATGAATATGAGCCAATTTCCAGGACAGGTTTCTACAAACTGGGGCAAACAATGAATTCAGCATAAATCATGATGCCAAAAAATGCAGGCACGGAACCACTCTATGATCATCTTCACATCATGTGGCACTGTGCTCTCATCCGGCTGCTCCAATTTAACAGCTTTGCGGCCACCGCCCCTTCCTTCATGCGACTTTCGCTTCTTAGCCTGCTGGGCCAACATTGCTGCTACGCCCAGCGAACTAGTAGCTGTGTGAGCCTCGACTCTGCAACACCAAGAATGCAACGCAGAAACACGAAACAGTTTGAACCTGTGGCGTGCAATGTAAAAACGAACAACACTGCATTTGCACTAAAACTTGCAAGAAGAAACCGAGCCCCCAATGCAATGAAATTTGCAAGCACAAGACCACAACTGCACAGTGGAAACCAACACACTTGCATTTTTTTCCAGCATATGGTCCATACGACCCGTGCAAACTGTGCTGCCCAAAAATTCATGGGCTCCCCAAAACAGAAGTTGCTCGTGGACCAAAAAGGCAAATTTCAAAGCCAAAGGGCCTTGGAAACCGGCCACGCGGCAGGGAAAAAAAACAAAAATTGGAAACATACATTACTGGGATCATGAGATGAAAACTCAAACATCTTTCCAATTATCCTCATCGGAGATGAAGGCACCCCTCATAATTTCTTCGGGCCAACGTGATCTTTGAAAGCGGTAGGGCCGGGGAATGATGCACGTGGCAAGCCACAGGGAAGCTAAATTAAATCCAAACAAAATCAAATTGAGAACTTGGAATTATCTTACATGATATTTTAAATGTTGTAAGAAAAAATGAATACATATGATGGATCATGAGCTGGAAAGAGAAATGAATAATCAATCACAGAAGTCATCCACTCATCAATCTGAGATGAAGGCATCCCTCATAATTGCTCCAGCCCAACGTGATCCCTGCAAGTGGCAGGGCCTTGGAATGATGCATGTGGCTGGCCACAGAAAAACAAATCCAAACAAAATCAAATGCAAAACTTGGAATACACATGGATCACGAACTGGACTAGAAATGAAAATGTCAAATTTCACAAGTAATACCATCATCTCAGTTGATGGCATCCAAAATCACTTCTCGTGATCCAATGTGGCCTTTGAAAGCGGCAGGGCCGTGGAATGATGCACGTGGCAAGCCACAGGGAAGCTAAAGTAAATCCAAACATAATCAAATGCAGAATTTGGAATTATCCTGCATGATATTTTCAATGTTGTAAGATATAAGATAAATAAAAATGACGGATCATGAGCTGGAAAGAGAAATGAATAATCAATCACAGAAGTCATCCACTCATCAATCTGAGATGAAGGCATCCCTTTTGCCCATTGTGATCTCTGCAAGTGGCAGGGCCTTGGAATGATGCATGTGGCTGGCCACAGAAAAACAAATCCAAACAAAATCAAATGCAAAACTTGGAATACACATGGATCACGAAGTGGACTAGAAATGAAAATGTCAAATTTCAAAAGTAATCCATCATCTCAGTTGAAGGCATCCAAAATCACTTCTCATGACTCTGACCCAATGTGGCCTTTGAAAGCGGTAGGGCCTTGGAATGATGCACGTGGCCGGTCACAGGCAAAGATGCATTGATCAAGAACTGGAAACATGACATGAAAAAAAAACTTCAGAAGTGATGATTCATTCGTCTGAGATTCAGACCTCGTTCCTCAAGTTTCAAGGCTGTCGACCAGAGAGTCTGGAACTTCGTCTCTGCAAGCCGGATCACGTCAGCGCGAAGCTGGTGGGATATATCTGCATCAACAATCATTGGGTCTGACACTGCAAGATCAGGGTCACACAGAAGCATCAAACGACGGCCCGTTGAATGAAAAGTGGTGGTCATTACATTGACTGGTTCTGGCGATGGCCACTCCACTGTAACATGAGGCCAGGCCGCCATGTCGTCGTACAAGAACCTGAAATGATGTCAACGCTCAGAAAAGTGTGGGTTCTGGCGTCGATGGAGTTCAACAATCATCTTTCAGTCATTGAATAAGCTCCAAGCAACACCGCAAACCTGCGCTTTTCAGCCAAGTTCAAACCAACCGTCCTGTCTAGCAGGTAAATGCACTCGTGTTTGACACTGCCAAGTGTCCAAGTGCCTGACAGGAGCAACGTTTGTGGTTCATAATTTTCGATGTTGATGCAGAGCCACATGTTCATTGACATTACAGTATGTCATAACTAATCTTCTAGTTTGCTGATGTCCAATTTGAAAATCAATGAAAAGAATGGAACCTTTCACCATGGGTCCGAAGGTCATGAATGCAGCGTCCGGCTGGTCCAAAAATCCGCCCGCCATAACATCCTGCGGCTCATGTTAATGCCATCAGAGACTTTGAAGCAGCACACAAACAAAAAACACATACACATAATTTAATTCTATACACACATATATCCCCACCTCAAGCTCTGATGCTCCCAAGAGGAAGTCCGAATGTGGCCCCACAGGGCTACCTCCAGACTCGAGACCACAATTTTGATAACAAGCCAAAAAAAAAACGGCAAGTAATCAAGCCTGTCACAGAGCCACCATTTTGGCTACACCCGTTCTTATTCTTCTTGGTCTTGGAATTCTTTCCCATTACCTGTCCGGACACAGTTTTTATTTCACAGCATTTTGAAAACATGATGGCTCGGACTCCTTGAAATCCGTCACTTGAAAATTGGGAATCCGTCATTTCAAACTTGGTCGAAAACAAACTTGTGAATCCGTCACTTCAACATTTAATTTGGATTTTGGAATCCGTCACTTCAAATTTGTGAATCGGTCACTTTTTTTGAATTTGGAACCCGTCACTTCCAACTTGGGAACCGCCACTTTAAATGCTGAATGGTGAAATGTAGACACCGTCACCTCAAACTTGGTTTAAAGGAAAGTTGTGAATCCATCAATTCAACATGTGAATGTAGTATCCATCACTTTAAACTCGTGAACTGTCACTTCAAACTTGGGAATCCGTCACTTCCACTCAATGCCCCGAAACCCTGTTGAAGTGACGGATCCGACCTTGGATCCGTCACTTCGAGCCACCCTTGGGGAAAAATGAAAAACATAAATTTTAGGGCAACTCATTTTTGGATTGCAAAAATTCCTCGAAGTGACGGATCCGAGGTCGGATCCGTCACTTCGAGACATTTCTGCAAAATGTCCAGTTAGTGACTGATTTGGGCTTCCAACAAAGAAATGGCTAATGTTATGATTTTTTTATTCATCATCATCCCTCAGTGTTGAAGTGACGGATTTACAAAATGAAGTGACGGATTTCCAATTTTGAAAAAATGGATTCGCAATAAAAATTCCGTCAACCTTGAAGCGGGCTCAGGGTTGATGGTTTTCAAAAAATCAATCAAACTGTACAAATTGAGCGCCGTGCGAAGCGATCAATCCTCCAGCACTTAGATGCCTCCAGCCGCCGAAATGGAGGACCGCTATGGGACGGTTCAAGAATGAAGATTTACCATTCATAATTTGAGGAAAGAATGATTCAACATTCAATTCCGTCGTTTTAGAGAGAATGCAGTCAGAATAAGGGCCTGTCCAAAAATGATGGTTCAATGTTGTGGGAACTCTCACGGATTCAAACACAACAGTTTGGGGTTTAGGGTTGACCACCGAGAACTGACTGATTTCAGGTGTAATCAGTCAGAATGAAGGCATTTCCAAAAATGATGATTCAATATCCTCTGGGAACTCTCGCGGATTCAAACACAACCGCTTAGGGTTTATGGTTGACACCACCAAGAACTGACTGATCACAGGTGTGATCAGTCAGAAAAATGACATTTCCAAAAATGATGATTCAATATCCTGCGGGAACTCTCGTGGATTCAAACACAAACGTTTAGGGTTTAGGGTTGGCACCACCAAGAACTGACTGATCACACCCGTGATCAGTCAGAACAACGACATTTCCAAAAACAATGATTCAATATCCTGCCGGAACTCTCGTGGGTTCAAACCCAAACGTTTAGGGTTTAGGGTTGTGGTGATTCCTGTCAAATGCGTCGCAGTCCCATAATTCAAAACACATATTCTGGATAATATTCTGGTGGAACCTTGTGGCTTGAACTGAGTGTGATTGTTTTGAATGGTTGGTTTTGGATTCTGCAAGCAATGAAGGAATCATCCATTCAACTCAACATGTTTGACATGATCAGCCCCCTAGATTCCCTAACACCGCCTAAATAGCTGTGTTTTGAACCATGTTCCCCTTTGACAAAGGAACGAAATTGATATCCATAATATGGATTTACCCATGGACAGTAAAGGTCCCTTTGGGGTAGAATCACTAAGTAACTACATGGCAGCCAAAACTCGTTTTGGACCGCTTTGGCCTTTGGCTTCGCCTTCGATAACTTTTGGCCACACTTTGGCGGCAAAGTTTTGATCTGACCCTTAGCTGCCTTGGTGATGGCCCGTCGAGACAAATTGACTGCAGCTCCCCATGGTACTCCATGCGCCCATGCTCTCGCAGCTGAACGCAATATGATGCGTTCTTGCGCCGACTTGATGTATTTTGCAGCATTCTTTTTGTGATCCGCTCCACGGCCCAACCTTTGGTGCTCATGCCCGATTGAAGCGGGGCAGCAAATTTCAAATCAAAATGCAAACTAAAAAAATTCTGTCCAAGGAAAAATGAGATCCACCAAACAAACTAAATTCCAGACTTGGAACGTCACGGTATTTGGCTTTGCATCAAACGAACGTGGAAGATGCACTGGTTCGAAATGCCGTGATCGATCTGGCTGGAAATCGCACCTAAGACCACTACAATGTTCTGGAGTGAGCAGCCAGTGGTGAAAACCATGAACGTTTTGTAATGAATGATTTATAAATCCAATTGTCCGCTCATTTTTTGAATGGTATTTTAATGTAACCCCACAACTGAAGTGCCGCGACCATACTCCTTGCAGAACTAAGCCACGCAGAGACATCCAATACGGGTTCCTTGGGCAAAGTTCCTTTGATCCACATTTCCAAATGGTTAGCCGCTTCATGCTCGTTGTATGACCGCATCACAGGAATGAATTTCTCAATGTGCTCTTGGTAGTCTTTCGTGATGCAGTTTGGCTCTTCAAGGCCTGTGAAAACCCAGCGTTTGCCATGAGCATTTGAAACAACCCTAAAAATTTTGGAACTCAGAAGGGGAATGGTAATGCAAGTTTTTGGGGTCCCTGATTACGGACTCCTAAAATTTGGTTTTGAAGAGACAAACAACACATTCGCGAGATTTGGAATTATGAAAGAACGAAGCAACTTCATGCCCAATGTGTATGCCACAATCTGCATCTTGCACACATATGACTAGTCCAAGAAATTCATTTTCAAGAGGACCTTTTGAACAAACCCCTCGTGCCTAAAAACTGTTCAAAAGGTTGTGTTCAAAATTTCTTGGATAAACATGTGCGCTAATTCAATGAAAAATGCTCCAAAGTCAAATCAACGCATTGATTCTATAGAGTATATTTTCTCGAAGTGGTTGTGGTCAATACTAATATTATTATGCGTTGTTGATGGAGCCTGTGAGTATGTCACTAGATTGTACAATAAAGAATTCTATTTCAATGCTGTTTGGAAGGAACATGCATGCAAGGACACAAGATTTGTGAACCCTTGGGAGCCTTGAGGCAAGCCTGAGGGCAAGCGTCCATCCACCACAGCTTTCGGTAAATACAGGTGGCATGTTTTGTAGCCAGGATCTGCAATGTGGAATTTCGTCCTGATGTGGCTTCAGCTTTCAAAAGCATGCGCGGAAAAACACATTGGGATGGGTAGACCTTCGGCAATTAGAGGGATACATTCTCCATCGTCACCAACCAGTAAGAACAGCGGGACCAAAGCAATGACAACCAACAGGTCTTGTTGTTGCTTGAGTGTTGCTTGTTGTTAGTTTTGAGTCACACACAATCTCCTGAGGAAAACATCGTGATTGTGATCAGGCAGCTGCCAATAATCTTCTGCTTCAGCGACGTCGATTGTACCTCACAGTATTGAGGTTGATGTTATCTACAAGTGCCACAAAAAAAACTGTATCCACTTTGAGGCTGGAAAAGGAAATGTAGATAAATTCAAAACGTATTAAAGTGTCAAATTTGACAGCCCAAGCACTCAAAGACTCCCTTCTGTCGAACTCAAACAGGTGTGGAGCACCCGGGCCGGTGATGCCCCGGATTGCAACTGGCACGCCTTCAGATAAGAAACCTTTCCTTAATGATTGCAGGGATTGGGCAAAGCCAAAAAACACAATGGATGTTTTTGGACCATCCCCCTTCAAACACATAGAAAACAGAGGCTCCATTTGCAGTCGAATGGCCAATCGCGAAGTTCATCAAGTTTGACGCAAAACTTCTCCTTTTCAAATGGCCTCTTGAGCTCTTGCAGCCACTGCCGGATCAAAACAACAAAGTCCCCTGTGTGCCGGGCATACCGTCCTTTCCTCGCCATAAAGTAACTCAAGTTTCCGAAAGCTTGATCCACGTCTTCGTGGCTGTGGCCTGACCGCAGGCAGGCCAAAGCCCCGCCTGCGATCAGGCCACGCCCTGTCAAACTTCCGAGCCATGATAATACAATATTGTTTTTACATTCACGGACAGTGTTGTCCGAATGAATGCGAAGTCGGAGCTTTGTTGTGTCAAGTCCCTTTCGTCGAAGTAACGTGAGGCTATGTCCCAAGATCTCGGTCATACAATTTGCGTTTTTCGGGAGATTGTGCTCGGCCACGGTGATCAGGACAAAATGTCCGTGACATAGGACTGCAGTTACGTGGCTTCGAGGCCGCACAAATGTGCTGAGATCCTTTGCTTTGTAAGTTTCTCCCCTCGGATAACTGAACTTCTGCTGATCCATACTGTCTATGATGAGGGTGACCTCAAAACATTGGCCAAGCCGTGACAGTCCCCTTTTTTCCCAGTAAAGGGATCTATCCAAAAACTGCTCCCTGAGATGCTTCGAAAGCAACTGTTGCTGCTTCTGGCGGGCAGCAACATGACCACAGAATTCACGGATGAGTAGCTTATGTCTTGTACAAATTGTACAAACAGAGTGCGAACTGGTCGTCCTGAATTTCATGTGGCTATACTCCGAGCACCATGTGCGCCAGAATGTGGCAAATGAAACACATTCGTCAGAATCATGAAGCATCGCCTTGTACTGTTCGAAGTAGTCCATCATCCGCCCAGGCGGAAGAAATCGTTCTTCCAACCCCAAAGCAACTCTTTCCTCATTGATGATCACTGACTTCTTCTTCTTCTGAAATAATTTCTTCATGGGGTGTTGACGCGTCAGGTCTGAGTGCTGCTGCGAAAGCTGTTTCTGAACTGCATCAAACTCAGAATACGGGTCCACAGCATTGTCAACTTGATACACGACAAAGGAATCACCGGGATTCATCGCATCATCTCGATGGTCCGGTAGTGTCTCGGCGACCGAAGTATAGATTGATTCCAGAAAAGAGATCACTCGAGATTTGGCAGCCTGAGCGCAAACATTTTCCTTGGGCACCTTCAAAAAGCGAAGATCCACCGGGGCCGCTCTGGCACCCCTCGCCGCGGCATCCCGAAGCTTCTGAAACCGTGCAGTGCCTGTGAAACTTAACTGCTTGTCACTGACTGCCAAACATCAGATTGATTGATTAATTTCAAGAACCCAAACATTTTGAATTTTTGACCCCTGAGCCTATGCCGTGCAGTCTCTTCCATGCGCGAAGGCACACCCGCTCGCCAAGTAGTTCCCAGGATGGCAAACGACCATCATCGCTGGCACCCAATATCTCACGAATTCTATCGAAGGCCTAGGAATACACATGACAACGGTTAAAAACACAGTGCTATACAAGTGCTTAAAAAATTCAGCACAACCTTATTTTTGACAAAGCCCAGAAAATTTGAAAATGGATTGATCAGAGCGGAAGGCCAAGAGTGAACCAAGCTGCAATTTGGTCCTGATCCAATTTATTCAGAGAAACCCAATGATCACGAAAACTCCGGAGTTCCATCATCTTTTCTTCGGTGGAGAATCGAATCATGCAATTCTGTTTGCATTTCAAACATTTCTTTCCCACCATCTGTGTCAAATATGACTCGCTTGTGAGCCTCTCTTTGACGGATGGCTTATCCGTTGCTCGCCTCCTCTTATTTTTTTTGTTCTTACAGGTCCTTTTGTTCAATGGCCCCTGTCCAGCCTCAGAACCATCTGACGCCGAGCTGATTGCAGAGACTGGTTTCAAAGAACTAGGTCCCACAAGACCTGGTTCTTCCGCATCATCATCGCTGTGGCTGACTTCATCAATCGGATTCAACATTGATGACAGCGTATGCACCAACAAATTGCAGGCTCATTGCTGGCGCATCTCTCCACAAACCAGCCATCATTCTTGCCACGGCTGGATCACATCTTATAGGCTACTAGGGTTCAAGTTTAAAACCATGTTTTTGTTCTCACTTTACGAAATGGCGAACATGGGTGAGGCTCAAAACCATTCAGTCTAAAATCGTAATGATTAGTAGTCATGGCAAACAAGACCTGTCCAGTGCCAGGAAATCAGTGGGTTTCAGGAAACTGATTCAATTTGAACTTCAAAGCTGCAAACATCACGATCAAGCCGAGTGACTAGGATCAAAAAAGACATCCAATTCAATGTATTCAACAAATTTGATGCCGACAATTTGACCGCCTGTGCAAAGCAAAAGGCCTGACCCCAAGTCAGACATTAGTTTAAAAACGGTTGAATTCACACAGCCCTGGTTCAAACCGTCAACAATTTTTTTCACTTGCCTGAAGTTCAATATGCACTGAGATTTGTGCGCAGTTGATCACGGCGAGGACCACGAAAAAACGGAGCTGCGGCGAAACACATTGAAATGAAATGTGAAAAAGATTGAATCTGACCAGTTTCAACCCACAAAAAAACTGAATTGAAATGTGCAAACCGTCACGCATATAACCTTGATTACTACTTTTTACCATCATCATCCATGCGCTGAGACTGCATGACCACTGTCCAAAATGCAAAATGCACACATCAAAGATGTCCCCCGGTCATGGCTCCCTCTTCGGCTCATTGGTAGAGCACAATGCACACCTGAAACGAGACAAAGGGCAGCACACAAGAAATAATAAAAACATGGAGAAAAGGGATCAAAAACAAACTCACAACTGGGCACCAAGCTCGGGATTTTTAAACCTTACGTTCCACGTCCATTTTGGTATCACCTCGCAAAAACAACTTGTCTCGTTGATGATTGAATGGTGGTTTGGCCCTGGGGTGAAAACCATTTTCACTTGGCTCTGCTTTCTCCAGAAGCGGCACCGAAGTCAGTCCAGTTTGTTGCCTGCAGCAGAATCAAGCAGATATTTTCATGTTCCGATTTGAATGCTGGTTGACGGGGTCCAAGGCTCAGGCTCAACTGCAACACGCTTTAACACCAGCCACTTCATTGTGCAAACACCAATCACAATTATGATCTTCTCTCGGAACCTGACAGGCAACAGACATGACGTCAACAGCAGCAGCTTGCCGATATGGCCCGCACCCATCAATATAAAACAGTCTATTATACTAAGTTTAAGTTTTTTCCAGATCAACCAAAAACTTTTATCGTTATATTTTGATGCTCTGCATGGAAGCGTGACTGATGAAAGGATCTTTTCTCAGAACATCCGACGCCCACAAATTGCCGGTCCAAATTTTCCATGGGTCGGGGTGTCTTGGAGATTATTATGTGGTTATGAATTCGATTTTCACCCGGAGAGTCGAAAGAAACAAGGAAAAATGGAGAAAGGTAAAAAAAAGCGAAAAAATGAAAAGGCTTAAGAAAGGGGAAAAAACAAATCAAAAGAATTGATGAAAACCTTCTAAAATGGCATCGTTGCTTTGGGCCGGTGGCCCTAAGCGATGCGTCCCTTCCCGGGAGCGTTGCGGGGCTTTTGGCACGCCACATGTTTGAAAACGATTCAAAAAACAATAATTCAAAACATAATAAAGTCCTGGTTGACTTTTTTTGTTGATCAGTATCGAAACAAAAAAATNGTAAAAACGTAAAAACGTAAAAACGAAAACGTAAAACGAAAAACGAAAACGAAAACGAAAACGAAACGAAACGAAACGAAAGAAAGAAAGAAGAAGAAGAAGAAGAAGAAGAAGAAGAAGAAGAAGAAGAAGAAGAAGAGAGAGAGAGAGAGAGAGAGAGAGAGAAGGAAGGAAGGAAGGAAGAAAGGAAGAAAGAAAGAAAGAAAGAAAGGAAGAAAGAAAGAAAGAAAGAAAGAAACGAAGAAAGAAAGAAAGAAACGAAGAAACAAACAAAGAATCAGGGTTGAATGGTCTTCTTCACGGTCATCACTGTTGTTGTTGATGTGATTTGTACTGTACATGTTTCACAGTCTCAGGGCCGTTTGTTTGCCCCTGTTTCGACTGATTTGCAATCATTTCAATTCATGTAATTAAATTCCAAAGCTTTTGGTTGTTCTGGAAAATTATTATATTCATTTAAGTTTTTGTGACTGGATTGGAATGAAAGAATAATTACCTCGACCTGCAAACTGCAAAAATACACCTTACTATTACTATCCATGTAGTAGAAATCCCCGTTCAATTCCTCACAGTCAATTCCTGTCAGTCAGTCACGCAATCAACCTCAGTCTGGACTCACCTGACAAATTGGCCTGGCCTTAGAGTGGTCATACTGGCATGATCATTTAGCTGAATGTCGGGATCATCTACGACCCACAACTCATCCGACTCAATGTCCCAGCGGTCAGCGCTGGCCCTGACTCCTGTTGGTACAGCTTCATCTTGGTAAATTCTGGTGAGGGCATAGTGTTCGGAGGCCTCAGCAAAGATGTTCTCGAAGAGAATCCTGAGTGGCAAACCCGGTCCTTAAGACTCTATTGTCTGAATCTTGTTATTATCCAATTGTTCCACCTATTTAATTAATTTACATGTCAGTCACTATTAAGCCATGACTCCCAAACTTTCTCTTGGAACCTTTGTGTGCCATCAAGACTATGAAACCACCACCCGTAACCGTGGGAAGCTCGGCCACATGCTGGACGACGGCATCCGTCCAAGTCAACACCACGACATCTGGGCCGTTCATCTTCGGCAAAAAATCATCCCTGATCTGCTCATCAGTTGGCAGGAAAGGCCTCTCGCTGCCGCTCTGCACAGAGCACCGGGTGAAGTGCATGAGGGCCATGCTTCGACTCAAAAAGGAAATGGAAAACGCTGGAACCCAAAATTTTAGCTGTCAAGTGATTGTCAATGAATGGCATGTGTAGTACCGATACAACATGCAGATTTGAACTCTGTGTGACTCAGTCTGACTGGCGGTTTTAGGTGTGCTCACATTGCATCGGAATCGGCAGGTAGAAGGGTGCAAACTGCCGAATTAATCATTACGGTGCAAGCGGCCACAACCGCTAAAGAAAGGCCTGTGAGGGGCATGATGGCAGCAGGTCAACAAACTACAACTTTGATCTGATTGAAATTTTTGATTTCAAAAAAGTTTGCTTGAAACTTTCGGTTTGATTAAAATGTTGGATCTCATCATTTTACCTTATTGCCCATCATCAGGCACGGACTGGGCTGCTTTCAGCAATGTGGAAAAGCAGGTCATTGCCATTTTGGCCTGTTGGGGAATGACCACGTTGCCACAGGCATGTAAACGTTGCTTGTCCTTGTCACTTTGAGACATGCTAAGCCAATGCTCGATACCAATCGAACTGCTAACGTTCCAGGACTCAAAGCCCAGGCTTTGACTGAAGGCACTTGAATCCTGCGCCAAAAAACTTCACCAACGAGCAAAAATCATTCAACTGATCTCTGGACAGAAACCATGTTCTGACTGCACTCTGCTTTATAGTTATTATATAGTCCTGACCCATGAAATTCTTCTCGTACCCACGACGGCAGCATAGTAAAAATACACGCTTCCGATCCATCTCGGCTGGACAAGAATGCATGACTAAATATCAATCATGATTGAATTGCCAACATGAATGGGTGTGTGACATCTAAGAACGAGGCCGGGAGGCCAACGTTGTGAACGGCGAGGCCCGTCCAAACCACCAAGAGATCACGCTTCTGGCATTCCTGTTAGGGGCTTGCGTAACAACGATGATTGTGATTGCAGCTTCTTTCAAATATCCAGCCTGGAAAATGTATGCAAGGAGACGTCTGCAGCCACCATTCGAGGAAAGGAGAGCAAGAACGTTCTCCAGTACAATTGCCTGCCTGGGGCTTTTGAAATCAATCAACCAAACTGGTCTCACAGTTACAAACAGATGCAATAATTTCTGAGAACTTACATGACCAAAAGCCATCATGCCAAGTCACATGCGTGGACCTTTGTCATACACATCAAACACCGATCTTATCAATGCACTTCTGCTGTCGGCTAACCCCCACTGCCATCCCGCTGCAGACAACCCCTGGCACAACACACGGACCAGTAGGATGGTTGGAGTTCATATTTAGGTTCAAACAAGTCAACTACCCTCAATCTTATGGCAATATGGAACTTTGCAATAATCAATCAAGGCCTGGCAGGGGAATCCTGCTACGGCAACTTGGGCTTCTCGGGATTCTTCGGTGGAAGCAACATACTGGGTGATGTCCGACTGAATGGGAACTGGTGGGAAAATTCCCTCCTTAATTCTCGCAAGGAGAATTGACTGGCAATACTGACTCCGTTCGACCTGATTGGCAAAGCTGCCAACATAATTCAGATACCAAACACTAGCCCAAGTATGGCCAAAAAAAGCTTTCAAACCCGTCTGGGTTCCCAGCAAACTCGGTCACCCGCAGCCACCTGGCTGCAATTAATTCTAGAATGATCACTGCGCGATGACTACTTATTATCAAAACAGTCAGTCCAAAGAAAGTCATCAGAATGGACTAATAGACGCTGCCGTTTTGAAGATCACTTGCGTCGCTTTTGTGGCGGCTCAGACTCAGCAGTAGGATCTTTCAGCTTGCCGTTCTGGAGCGTGAATTGCACTGAGTTAATTTCACACGTTGCACCCACCACACAGCCCCGTGTCCTCAACCTCTGATGCTTTGACTTCTGATTCAACGTTGATCTTGGTCCACCCATTCTTTTGCCAGATCCACCTCCAATAGCTTTTTGGCTTTTTCTAAGCGAGGCCGACACAGTGAAAGGCTTGATATTACGCTGACCCTCACAAACCAGCTTGAGGCTCAGGCTCTTCATCCCTCCAGCGGCACCATACAGTTGCACCAACGGGTACCCTTGGTGCCATCATGGGAAAAGTAGTGTTCAATTCAAAGTGGGTTTGCCTTTTGGGACAACCTCTTCTATTGAAAGCCAGGAAACTTCACTTGATTCACGCCCACAGTACGCACAGTTTGCCACACTCTGGCTGAAGGCTCATCCATCATCTCATTAATGAGGAGCAGTGGGTGAAATGCTGATTTCTCTGCTATGAAATAATGATTTCGAAGCGGAAGGAACAGTGTGCTCTCACATCGTTGTGTTTTGAACTTGCTTTGATTTGTCACGCGAGGTTGAATCGGACAAAAGCCAAAACGCAATTTCAAGATACAGTGAAAGTTGTACGAAATTGAGCGTGGGCGCTGAAACTCAGGATAAAAACAAACAACGAAAATTCAACATGAAATCATCAAATAAATTCATCGAACAATGGCAGCTTGTCAATTGCCAAGCAGGCAAACCTCACCTGCGAAGGGCTAAGTCCAAGCCCCCGCAGCCCGAGAACAAAGATATGCAAGGAATGGGATTGGGGCCCTGGCCGAACAAATGCGTTTGCAATGATGAATGACTCTGTGGTGTTCCCATGAACCATAATGGCAATCATGACATGATGGTTGCAAGCCTCTGCCCACATCTGGTCGACGGCAGTCTTGTCCACGGATCCAACCACATCTGATGTCCAACCGCTTGGTAGTCCTGCTGCAGGTCATCTACAAAAACTAAAACTTAGAATCAAATCGGAAGACCTGTGTAACAAAAAGAGTTGCCTGATAGGAACTCAGCCGCTTCCGGGGCAAGGAATCGGCCGGGGCACCAATCCCGCTTCCAAATGGCCGTTGTGTAGGCTTCACTCAACCGTATCTGGTTTGCCAGGTCCTCGGAGCAGTTCAACGACCCGGAATCATTGAGGTTGGACGTTATTGGCGTACTGCCACTAAGCCCCCAACTGCCACTGCTCTGCAGGACACCTCCTCCACATTTTTTGTGGCAGAGGTTGTGGCTGAAAAGCAACCTTAAGCCAGTCACACTCTCATGAATCCCATTACCATCACAAGGCCGAGTCAAAAATTGAAATGAAACTATCATGGAACCAGGATATGGCGAGGAAGATTTAGCTTCATGATATTTGGGCCCCAACGTATGCTTGAGAAACTGCGGAAGGTACGTGTTCCTTTGAAAACACGGGCACCGTTAGCCTTCTGGCCAGCACTGCTACTGCTTTCTGACACCTCACAGCAAGGTGAACCGGGCACAGCATTGATACAAGAAAGTGCAAAGTTGAAAGAAGGACGTTCATACAGGAAATTTTACAACGATGTAGCTAAGCTTTGCACCACCTTCATATTGAGCGGTGGGGCGCGATTCAACGGGAGCTTCATAGCAAAAAACAGCTGCTTGGCGCCAGCCATTGCCCAGCCATGACGAGGAAGCGCCTGAAATGGGGGAAGGCCAAAAAAAAACTTCTTGCAAACTGCTATGTCACATTCATCATTGGAACTGGCATGCCTGAACATTCTTGCCCTTGATTTTGAAGACAAACTTTCTGACACGCCGAGCCTGCATAGTCCAGGGTGTTGGCAGTCAAGAAACAATTAAATTCAACCTAACAAACTATCTTGGCACGGAGGCCTCCTTCGTCTTGGGCTTTTTCGTGACTGCCTTCCCGACTTTCTTCATGACAGTTCTCACCTGACAAACTGTGATAGCTAGAGACAAAAGCATGAAAGGAACACTGAAAAATCATTCAACGTGTAAGCACAAAGCATGCAAGGAGGCCTTAGCCACCTTGGTTTTGGGTAATGCCTTGACCACCTTGACTTTCTCCACAGAATCCTGACAAGAAACAAATATATAAATCCAACCCAACATTAAATATCTTGGCACGGAGGTCTCCTTGGCAAGGGGCTTTTTCGTGACTGCCTTCCCGACTTTCTTCATGACAGTTCTCACCTGACAAACTGTGTGATAGCCAGAGACAAGAGCATGCGGAACGCAAGAAACACAGAAAATCATTGAACGTGTAAGCGCAAAGCATGCAAGGAGGCCTTAGCACCCTTAGCTTTGGGCAATGCCTTGACCACCTTCACCCGTAGATCCTGACATCAACACATTAATGTGCACTCATGATAGTACGTAGGCAGGGATGAATGAAAATTGGGGCAATGTCCTCTTCAGGCTTCTGAAGGTTGGGGACCCGTTCTGGTTCTTCCTCTGACTCAGACCTAAGGCATTGAGGCGACAAAATTAAAAACAAAGAAACACATTCCGAATTTGAATTCCAAACATCTTGGACCGTGGCACTGTCGTCACTGCTCGCAGCCATTTCAACAGCTGACTCATTTCTGAATCGGAGTTGCTCAACCAAATGTGAGACCAAGGATTGAACCACAAACTGCAAATAAAACACCGTCCCATCCGCAGAGATGAACGTCAATGACAAAAAATGATCGAATCACAAACTGTGAATCAATTTCTAGGTTGAACTCTCCCAAAACCTCCTATTCTCACGACAAAAATCCACTCCTAAATTGAACCCTCAAAGCGCATGGTTGGATACTGTTCAACAAAAAATCAAATCCTAAGTCTGTTGAACTCTCCGCAACATCGCATCCTCATCCTCACAGATGAGCCGCCAGTCAGCCAAAAAGAACTGATTGAATACAAACAAAATAAGTTCACATCTCCAAACATCCCCACAACCGTAGAACCGCCGACTCATCATCTGAATCAGAATCCCTCAGCCAAAAGAATAATATATTGCTTTGACTTCCCTATCTTCCCTCAACTTTCCAATAAACTAAAATCATTGGCTCCTGACTTTGGCAGGGCAGCTTTCAGGTGACAGCCATCAAATTTGTTGAGCCACCGTCAGGTCAATCCACAAATCACACAAGGCTGAATACCAGAAACCCGCCGCCCAATGACATCGAGAGCGCGTGGGTTGAATCTGTTGTGGCGTGGGACGTGATGGATAGCCCAAAACAACTTGAAAGCAGCGACTTACTGACTGATGACAAATCAATGACGTCAGCCCCAAGAGGCAGACAAGTAGTAAGACACATTCAATGAAAGCGTCATGGGATGCCAACATCTTGATACCAGGCAGACAAGTAAGTACAGTCATACAGACAAGTAAGTACAGTACACATTCCATGAAAGTGTCATGAGATTATTTTATTATGCCAACATCTTGATGCCTGGCCCCAAGAGGCAGACAAGTAGTAAGACACAGATTCAATGAAAGCGGCATGAGATGCCAACATCGTGATGCCAGGCCCCAGGAGGCAGACAAGTAGTAAGACACAGATTCAATGAAAGCGGCATGAGATGCCAACATCGTGATGCCAGGCCCCAGGAGGCAGACAAGTAAGCACACATTCAATGAAAGAGTGTCGTCATGAGATGCCAACAACTGGACGACATGATTAATTATACTAAGATGTCGTTGGCCAGAGTAACCCCTAGGGGAGGGGAACCCCGGATCATTGGGGAACACCAGATGTCGCGCAAACCCCTTATAGGTGGGCTCACTCGGTGTCAAGCGATCCTCCGCGGTACAGCCCGCTATCGACGCCGAAACTGGTCGTTCCAGCACCGGTTGAGGCAGCACCCTTTTTGCTTTCACTTTGTCCCAAGCCTTCACGGGAAGAGCCACTAACAATGACTGCAATGCTAATCAGATGCTCAGAGTCTCGGGTAAATCTAAAAAGGACGGACAATTGCCTCGGCTGCCAAACCTTCGGAGGCCAGAGAGGATGGCCGTGATATAGTGATGCCATCAAGAGCTAGATTGGGGCCAACCCAATCCAGCTTCTGCAACTGCTAACCTGGCCTCTAACCTGGCCTCCCACACTGAGTTGAAGCCAGCGAAGATGCTGTTGCCAAAGTCACCACTCCTCGGATTGCACACCAGGGGTTTGACTCGTGAATAGGAATCAAAAACCAGGACAGGATCCAGATGTTGATCACCCACAAAGGTCTGGATGACCACGTAGTAAGGATTCTGCAACCTGACCAAAGATCTCCCAGAGCTTCCTCTAGGTTCTCCAGCTAAGCACCTAGCAAAAAATCGACCGGTCACACATGCAGCGTCTTCACGTGCTCTGTCCGAAATGCCAGGGCTCACAGAAGCACGATCCGAGGTCACTTCCCGAACCGGAGATATCGGAAAGGCTTTTGCTTTGGGCTGAACACGAGCAGGCGTAGGAGGTTCCACAGAATCAACCAACTCGTAGTCAGAGATGTTGTTCACTTCAGCCACGAACTCGGAAAGCCGAAGACTGATCACACCAATCTGATCCTGCAAGCTTCGAATCTCAGCTAACAGGAAGGCCCGGTCACTCATAAAAGGAGTTTGTGATATCTGCCCCCTCCAAAACCCACCAACCACTGCTTCACCAGCACCAAAAGTTCCAGAACTGGCCAAAGCAAGAATCCGCAGATCAAACCCAGCCAGAAATTCAAAGGGATATCAATGCTGGGGCAATCCAAGGTGAATGGTGGGATGTCAGGTCCAGCCTTAGCAGCTTCCTTTAAGATCCAGAGCAAGGCGGATGAAATGGAACCAGTGGCCGCAGAAGCAACCAAACGATAGTCCATGGACCGCTTGATCCGAAATCTGGCACCGTCCCCAAATCACATTCAAGTCATATATATATATATATACATATGTATATATATATATACATATACAAACATATGAGCATGGCTTCTTTTAAATCATCAAACAGAACGTTGTTTTGTTTGAGTGATGAAATGCCTCAAAACCCACAAAGCAGAGTACAAATTGCAACTCCCTTCAAATTCAACTTGAAAGTGGAACAACAACTTCACAGTCCAATATATCCAAACAAATTATATGAATCCAAGGCCACCTCCAAATATATCTACCAAGGCTCTGCTTGTTTTCTTCGGGCTTCTTCCTGATCATTAAGCCTCAACCCGCAGCAACCCGCCACCTTCCTATCCCCACAAGTTTTCGCCACGAAAAAAACTGGGCACTCCCAACTTGGCTTGAGATGCTGCATCTTCGCTCCTGTTGCGGTCCATATTCACTGAAAACCACGCAACATCCATCTTTAGACAAACCACCATGGTGAGTTAAATGCTTGTTCAGCGCCAAGGTACTCAAGCTGTTCACGTTCTGCTTCCAGTTTGGTCAAACGTTTCTGGCCTTGGCACGCAAGAAAGACAGTCTCATGTAAGCCGTAGCAAAACACACCGGTGTCATTCCGTGAACTTATTGGTCCTGCATAAACCGATCAACCAGGGTGTTCATCATTGTTCATGCAGAGATCATGTCAAAATCATCCCAATCCTTCCATCAGTTATACAGTATACAGTATACATCACATCTTCTCATTCGCTTTTTTCGAATTGGCAAGATCCAAGCCCTCCATATTTAGGTCTCTTACGTTCCTCCTCATCTTTTTCTAACCTCTCAGGCAGTTCTGTCTGCTGCTCCACCAAGGTCTGGCAAGCCGATCATAAATGGAAGTGACATGGGGCCCTGAAATAAATGGCCTGGAAATATATATATATATATATATGGTTTCACTGGGGTGATTTCACTCCTACAAGTGGAGTTTATAACTTTGACAACCCTACTTATTAGTCCGATAACTGGTAGGGGACCCCACTTTGCAAATTCAAACATCAACAATAAAATCAGAGAGGCAGAGATGCCCGAAAAAGTTGAGTGAGCCCCACCAACTAGACTGGTCGGACATGGTCTAAAGCTCCTTACGCATTGTTGTCACTATGAAAACGTCCTGAAAAAGACTGGAGTGAAGTGTATTGACCCCCCTTTTCTTGTAGAATCATTAACCAAAACAAGTTGCTTCCTGATCACCAAACACAACCCGAAATTGACGGAAAATCCGGTCCAAAACTTACCACCACACCTCCCGCTGTTTGCTCATTTCTGCAAATGTGGTATCTAAACTTCCCATTTGCACCTCAGCTCGGCCCATGGCGAGATTTACCGTGGGAACCCCAGGCTGCGATTTCACAAGTTGATTCGCTTTAGTTTCGAATGTCCCTGGCCCTATATATCCTATATCCTATAATATCACAATCCCTATCCTTTCAACCCTTCAAACAGTTACCTGGACACTGTTGAACTCTCCTCAATCCAGCATCTTCCTGAGGTCTTGGCTTGCAAACCTTGCGCTTTTACGGGTTGCCGTTGCAATTTGTTCAGACAGTTTTTGTTTCCTAAATCTATTATGAACTTTCAATGAGTTAAAAGACATGTTTCAGCATAGACCTATAGAGGTTACTATAAAACTTGAACTTGTATTTTGTTTTGCAAATGGTTGGGCCAACAGGTAGAGCATCACAACGCATCTATTCGCACATCTTCCCACGCATGTCTAATCGACCCGATGACGTCCAAGTGACTAAGAGCTTTTATCTTGGCCTTCAGCATTTGCCTCTTGGCACGCCTGACACTACTTGGAGGATCATCCCATTTAGTAAGTGCTTAGCACCTATGGTTAGGAAGTCCTCTAAGTGGGGTTGTTCCCCTTCCAAATGGCCTAAATGGCTTATAAATGGCTTATCAATGGTGGTTACCAACTCACTTGCAAAATGGGATGATCCTCCAAATACACTGTGATACACACTTTCGGAAAAACCGATGTCACACACCGCCCACCTGTCTCCCTTCAGTTTGTCGACCAACTCCTGCCAACCCACAACGCAGGAAGTCAAGAAATGCTTGGATTCGATCCACATGCTACTGTTGATGGAAGAAATCCTGCACCACCTGGAATGGTTAAAATCCTATAAATAATGGGATAATCATCATCCTTGGTGGTGCAGGATTTTGTCCATCAACAGTATGAATTCGGGTTTTGAACTTGAAATAGACTTGTGAATTCTATTCTTGGAGCGCTTCTGGTCACCATGTTTTGATGTTTTGGCGTATTAAGCATAGCTGCTATAGCTCTTCTCAAGAATCCCCAGTCTGTTCCGCTTGTTTTGGGTAACACCTCAGCTCTTGCACCCCACGAAACTAGACCCTCTTCACCTTGGAACATGCTCTGAAATCTACGGGGAAAAAGCCACAAAAACCCATCAAGTGGACACCCAAAGGTCCTGTGATTTGCCGTCTGCCACCTGGGAAGACAGGATACCATTGATGGGCTGGCCCATGTTTGCTCATAGACGCCAGAATAAATACAGCAATAGAAGGCAATCATGTTTGAATGCCAACACATATTTCAAATAGACCACGCATGACATTGGTGGCACTGTTGCCCAGCACGCCTTTTCGGCAGGCTTCTTTTCTTCTTCCTCATCCTGTTGGAGATAGCAAGTGAGCAAGTCCGAAAGCATACAAACATGAACCATCATGGTTGTAAAGCCAGACCCAAACCAAATGGGTTGTCAAATCACTAAATGTTGGATGTTAGAATTTCCAGTTCTTCAATGGCATAAGGAAGCAGAAAAATCTCCATGACAGAAGAAACTGGCACGGGAGACTGTCCTCATCTTTTTCATCGGCATCATCGTCTTCTTCTTCCTAGAAATGCTACACATGCATACAAATGCAATCTGTTTCCTAAGAATTCTGAGGGTGAATTTCGCTCTCTCAGGCGAAGTAAGCACGACCAACACACTTTTTGGATGCGAGGAAAGCAGGGAAGGAAGAAAAGGAGGTGAACGAAAAACTGTGTGGCCTTTCAGCAAAACCTCTGTCATCAGACCTGCAATCTTATCAGCTCACATGCCTAGCTTCACCCGTTTCCGGCGCCTCCTTCTTCTCATCATCTTCATCTTCCTGAACCCACGAGCCGGGCGTCAAATCGATAGCACTGCATTTGAAAAGCAAATCACAGTGGCCAAAGATCTTGATGGAAAAGTCGTCTTGGTAACATGACCCCAAAGATTAAATGCATCACTCTCTCAACATCAAGCTGCGTCTTGCATCTACGCAGTCCTCCTCATCATCCTCATCCTCCTCTTCCCTTTTACCTGGTATCAAAATAGCATGATGTTTTCTTGAAACTCAACTGCAACATCCAAATATCACGGTGCGAAGCATGCCAACCACTTGATGTTCATTGATTTTCGCTAATAAAAATGACAACACAACTCCTTTCCATGGCACAACTGCAATATGGCACAAGTCCAAGTAATAAAGTTAATAAAGTCCACTGGAATCCTGTGGCTCCCGTACTCCGCTTTCGTGATTTCTCCTCACGATCTTCCTTTCTTGGCTTTTTGTCGCCATGTCGAGGTCGCTTCCTCTTATCAGCTTCGGAAGAATCACCTCAAGGATTCGGGGGGTGAATTTGATCGCCAATTTCTGGCAACGAACTCAAGGAAACTCGAACTTTAAGACTCCAGTTAGTTAACAAATGAATCACTGCAAGACGCCAGGTGACGTCGCTGAATATTGAAATTGATACAAGTGAATGCAAGAATACCTGGAAAGCCAAGTTGCTATCATCAGCATTCCTGCACATTTTTCACACAACGCAACTCCAAGTGAATCAAGCAGTTGATTAGAATCTAAGGATGTAGAGATGTAGAGGAAGTGGCCCTCAACGTTTAAGTCACTCTAAAGCTGCCTGTATGTTTAAGTGCTCAAGGCATACCTCACCTGATATGTTGTTATTGAAATACTGTTTCGTTAAATCTACACAGTCTCTGTATATCATTTCAAAAATTTCAACATCTGATATATTCTGATCCCAATATTTCGAATCACAACATAGCGCAAACCGGTGTCCTGTCATCCCGACGCTCTCGGTGTCCGCCCCGCCGGTCATCCCGGTCGCGGCCGTCGTTCCGCCGGTCGCGACGGTCTTCGTTCCGGTCGTTCCGCCGGCCGTCCGTCCGCCGGTCCCGGTCATCCCCTGCGGTGCATCTGCAGTCACTCCAAAACCCCCCAGTCCAGGTTGAGGATGGTGAAATCTGCAAATGTTCTAGATTCAAGGTAAACCTTTATGATAAAGAACATAAACAAAAATGAAACTGAAACCCTTTTAGTTTTAGTACAACTCCTGCCAATCTTATTGATTGTTAACTGATCCTTTCTTCATCTTTGAAAGTCAACGACGCAGCATTTCTCTGTGGCCCCAGGCGCCGGCCATCACGGCCCCGGCCGCGGCGATTCCGGTCGTCGTGGCGGTTACCGCGATCGTCGTGGCGGTTCCGCCCCCGGGTCCGACCGTCGTCGCGGTTCCGCTCGCGGTCTCCTTGGAGGTCAGGACGTCATAGCGATATCCCCCCCGTGAAAATGAAGGAATGGAAAACCACCCCAAAAAAAAAGATCATTTCAGAAATGAATCAACATCCAAGCTCGAATTTTCGCGGAACATGTTAGTTTTTTTGGGGGGGGGTAATTCATGATAATTCTATAACTGGCACTTGGGATATCGGGAAAATATGGAACAGCTTGAGATGTTGTCTCACACCAGGAGCCCACACGTGAGCGTGAGCGTCTACGCGAGCGTGCTGAGCGGGACCTCCCCACCATCTTTGCAAACTCCCCATGAATTTAGCCAAAGTTAAGGAGCAACCCCCGAAACAGAAGAGATCCAGATGGAAAAACGCAGATCCTGGTGCTGTGCCACCCATCAACTGCACAAATGACAGGAGCAGGAATTGGCAGAAAAACACACATTTTGTCAATACAAATCATGAAAATCTACGCTTGAGGTAACGAACATATCATCTATTAAAAGAAAAAAACGAATATCCGACCAGAAAAAAGGAAGGTGCAAAACTCATCTTCCCAGCTGGCTACGAACCGTCATGTTTGTTCCTAGGAAGCTGCTGCGCCTTTGCCGGCGGCCACCACGGCCGGTGTCCTCGTCGGTTTTAGACTTGACCTCAACGAGCTACCAAAACTGGGTGGGGAAGAAAATCAACAACCACCATGTGTCAGTGTTCTGGTTTTCGTCATCAACTGGGTTGTTGGTTCCCATCATCCCAAAACTGGTGTCAGTATTCTAGATGATGAAAACCAACAACCACCATCCTACTCAATCTCACAGTATGGAATTCGTATAAAACATCCCAGGACTTTCGGTTCAAAAAAAAGTCCAACTCAACGCAGCCGTTTTTTTCAGATGCCAGTCCCCGCACCGCTCCGGAGTTCCGCTGCTTGTCAGGTTTCTCCTCTTTTTTTTCCTCCTTGGACTGGCTTTCGTCCTTGAGGCAGGCGTCAGTGAAACGACATCGAAACTCATTCACTCCTGTGAGATGTTGGGATTAGCTGCTGATTAGCTTGGATCTTCAATGTATTGGACAAAGAGATGCTTGCTTGGAAACAAAGATTGCCAAATTTGCATCCAAAGCTATCTCTTTTGACCTTGTATACGGGATGTTCATCCGACCCTATTGAGATAGTCATAGAATTGGAGTTGTAATTGCAATACACTTCTTATTCTCATATATCTTAATATATATACAAATATATCTACATGGAGTCAGAAAACCTGTAAGACCTGTAGTGCAGGTGATAGTGCCTATAGCTCCTATCAATTAGCAACTAAAGTATCAAGTGCATTGGACACTGCACACGTTCTGTTTTGAGAGGACTATCTGTGTACCACATGCATCCCTTATCATGGAAGACGCATGAACAATGACTGTCATCGCTCCCTGATCCAACAAATCTGGTCTCAAAATAAAATAACGCAAGTGCTAGCCATGGACCATGGCGCACGTAGGCAGCCGCGCAGGCACGCATCCATCACGATTGTTGTAATCAGCAATTTTTTGGGTCTCCACCCCCCAGTCACCCAGCAGGACCCCAGGACCGAACCTCTTCAGAAGACTCCTGCAAGGCAAATGAATGACTGAAACCCCCAACAAGAAAAAAATCTGGGATACGAACACAAATGATAGAACCGCCAATACTTCCATTTTTCAGCCTACTTCTAATTTGATGGCCTCCAACCTGTTTTATGAAGAGCTACGTCTTTCAATGCAAGCAAATGTTTTGAAATGTATATATCAAATCCTGGCTACAAGGCCATCGGATCCTGGCTGTCTAGAGACTATTCCTGCTACGTAAAAAGTCCTCCGATTTTGCGGGTTTCTTTTTGCGCGTGGCCATGGCGGATCCACACGGCAATCCGCCTGACCCTCAGCTGCTCAGAGCAAAAATGCTGCACAGAATCATACATGAAAATACAACAAGCCAAACATGTTGTATATAAATCCGCCGGCTTTACAAATACCCTTGGCCTTTAACGTTCGGTATCAGCTCTGTGGTCTGGACCCCAGTGGTTTTGAAGGATTTTTTGATGTTTTTTCTTCTGCGGAGTGATCCTTGACCCAAATGAAAAAAATTGTACAAATTTGCGGCAAACGATTCATTTATATTCATGTGTAGTAGGAAACCAACAAATTCTTAGGATGTGAAGGATCATTCTCAAATAGTTCACCTCCTTCATTCAAACATATCATAATTCAATCAGGATTCAGCACCAAGAGCCGGCAGCAACAATTTTTTCCCTTCGCCAATTTCTCGTGCAATGCTCCCTAGCGGGTGTAATGCTCCCTAGCGGATCGCAAACCCTGCTATGCAATCATGGCAAAAATGTCACTTGTTCCACAAGGGTAACATCATGTACATACAATGTTTTCTAAATTTGCTGCTAGAACTCATCAACGCATTGTTTTGACACTTGTGATCGACCCCCTGAACCTCCACCTTTCTGGATTTCAAGTTTGGTGCATTGTAGCAACCTTTCAACCGGTGCGCTCAATCGTTACTCTTTTGCTGGGTTATCTTGTCGGGTATGTGCATCGTACTTTTGATGTGTTTTGTGATCAACGTCAAAATGGAACACTTTTAGAGAAAATGCGTGGAGCCAGAGGAGGCCAGAAACCTTTTTCATTTCCTTTTGGGAGGATTGGCTTTGTCAAACGGAACCATGGAAGGGTCAGAGAATGGTGTTGTGTACGTATCTGGGAATGAGATACGTTACTGTGGGAGGGGTACTTGCATTTTCAGTGAACCAAGATTCCAATGGTCAATGGGAAATGATCCGTGGACATTCGTTCCGAGCCCGAGAAGGGGTACAGTATGATGTCATTGTTGTTTGGCCATTGTTGAGTGGAGTGAAACCCAATGACCCAAATGTTGCACCCTCGAATCTAGAAGTTTCTCTTCTCCATGAGAAAAAAAGGCCGTAAATAATGCCACCCTTAGCTTGTTCGCCAGTTTCAGCCACAAACAGAGGATCCCAGTTACCAACGAATGGCCGAAAGTTAAAGTCTTTAACTGGAATCCTTTAAAACAACTAACATCAACTGGACTCCCCGGAAAAACGGGCTTGCACACACCTTTTGTTCCCCACATTGTGTTGTGGGGTTTTTGTTTTTGTTGCGGCACAACCCGATCCTCAACGTCGTCTCCATCGTCCTCAACAACATCAACAACAACAACAACAACAACAACAACAACAACAACAACAACAACAACAACAACAACAACACCAGCAACAACACCAGCAACAACACCAGCAACAACACCAGCAGCAACACCAGCAGCAACAACAACAACAACAACAACAACAACAACAACAACAACAACAACAACAACAACAACAACAACAACAACAACAACAACAACAACAACATTTTTTTGCGCTGCAGCCGTTCTAGCTCTAGGCACTGTGGTCAAAGAGGCTCTTAATGTCCAAGAGGTGATATATAGCAGAAAAGGAAATGTCGCAAGCAGGGCTTTGCCCAAGTAGCTGAAATATTATTGCTATCAACAACACAAAAATGTACCACCTTGAAACGAAAGCAACGAATTAGACATGCGAAAACACAAAACCCAAAACAAGTTTCGTTGAACCCCAAGGCACAACTACCCCAAATCACTTCTCCAGCAAACCTTTTGCTCGACACACGAACACGAACCAACCAAGAAGGATGGCAGTCTTTCAGTCTTT